>VXAA01003310.1:105958-178973 GCA_013399115.1 Anseranas semipalmata | reverse complement strand
GGAGGTTGCGGCCGGTGGCGCGTGTGAAGGGATCAAAATGGCGCCAGCTCCTCCTCTGGCCCGGGGGCTGCGGTCGAGCCGGTGGCCCGCTCGCCTGAGGAGCTCGGCAGGGAACACGGTGCTGGTGCGCTTGGCGTCGCTGTGCTGCCGTCCCGGGCTGGGAAGGGCCCGGGTGTCAGTCCGGCCGTCGCGGTGCTTCCGCCGGTTACGAGCGGGGCTGCGCGACGAGAGCCGCGCCCGGCCTCGCCCCGCCCGGCCTAACCCGGGACGTGCGGGGCCGCGCCTGCAGCCGGCAAGCTTTGGGAGCTGGCCCGTGAATTTCGCAAGAGTAAAACTCACCGGTATCGCTAGGAGGTGTGCCTTTTTTCGCGGCTAAATAAAGGTCGCTGGCTTGATCTTTGCTTTAGTTCTGCAGAACGTTAAGTGGAAGTTCGTACGGTTTTTGGATAAAAATCGTTTTTTCCCCATGCCTCACACTAGAGACTTAAATAAAATTTTCTTACACTTTTTCCCTGCTCTTTCCTATGGTGTGCTTGGTTTCTGTGGCACTTTCTTTTGCATCATCTGAGTGCTGAACACTTTTATTCACATAACCAGCTCTCAATAAGTTCTGACACCAGTCATAAGCAGTCAAATGTTAGTCACCTGTGGTTTAGTAATAAAACTTGGGTAACGTGCGACGTCTGCAGCGTATGAAGGAGGAAGTGACTCAGAATGCACAGCAAATTATAAACCAGTCTTGTAGAGTTAGCTTGCTATATGGATCTCAGATTTATGAACTTCTGCTAAGTCAGTGCAATACTTGTTCTAAATTAGTGCTGTATCCTTCCCTGTGTTACTGTAATTCCTTTAGGTACAAAAGTAATATCTGGGAAACTCTTCCTTAGATTCGTAAATCACATTTTTCCAACTACCTCCAACTCATCCCAGTGCAAGTTTGACCTACCTGAGCAATAATTCCGGTGTCACTTCATTATTTTGTTTTTCAATAAAGCACTTCACTGAACCTTGTCAATACAGTCAGCAGGCAGCCTGTTCTGGGCAGAGGGTAGAAGGCAGAAACACAGTCACCCCTATAGCTAGGGAGGTTGGGGTAATCTCTTCCCCAGGTCCTCTGGTCAGCGGTTTGTTTTGCTGTGTCTTCATACATGCACATGCTGCAGGATGCTTCAGGTTGATTTTTAGGCATGATCAGTAGCAGCTGTTTTCCTTGCTTCTATTGCAAACATGAAAAAACTTGATGTAGCAAAGATTAAGGCATATAATCAGGCTCTGGGAAATGAGATGGCAAAGGGAACATTGGGCCTAAGAGAGTCGTTGGAGAAAGTGCGGTTTATTAAACATCCACCAACAATTCTGTCACAAAAGGCAACTGAAATTGGGCAAGTGATGGGAGAGCTGAATATTTCTAAAGGAACCTCCTACTTGTGTTGTAACCAGGATTCAGGCATAGCATATTGTGGTGTGAAGTGCTCAAGAAAACTCTGTGAGTTACATCACATACATCCATTTCTTTCTGATTCCAAATGTCATTTTCAAAGCCTAAGATAAAAACATTCCTTTTACCTTTTCAGTATGGATTATGTCATCGTCGAGCCTTTGGTCTGCTGTTTACCTCCTTTCTATTTAAAACACTTTAATTCCTTGGGGGTATAATTTCCATTCTCTCTATTTACCCTCTCATTCTGATTAGTGTATCAGAGAATTCTCAGATACATTGCCGTCAGTAATATTTCTGGCTGTGTCAGCCATACCTATGATTTTCAAATCTGTAATGCTACATTTAGCTTTTAGACCTGGGTCTAAAATAAACAGTACTTCACAGGCGCGTAAGTAATAAGTGCCTCTCCAGTCACACTGAACAGGCTTCTGAAACTCCAGATGAAAACTGGTTTCTGTGAATGTGAACGAGATAGAAAATCAGGAAAAGCACGTGCGTCCTTACAGATAACAGACTAAATCTTGTGCTCCTTACTTAAGCCTTACTCATAGAGTATTCCTACTATAATGTGACTTTGCAGCTAGTTTTGCCTGAGGAAATACTGGCTGAATGCTGAGAAATGACATCAAGGCTAATTCCTGAGAAGCAAGTGAAGTGTCATGCCAAGGGTACTACGATTTGAAAGACAAATGTAGTCACGTTACTGAATGCTTCCCATTGCTGAAGTTCCTGTGTTACCATATTCTCAGAATCCATATCGTAATTATTGTGTACAACAAAGTGTAATGAAAATAAAATATATTAATGATGAATATAAGTACCTCTTGGCCTCAGCCACATCTGCTAACAGTCCAGGGCACTGTTAAATCACATCGCTATGACACTAGGTGGCACAGGCACGCATGATCTCCCATGTTCCTGAAGGCTGAGCAAACTGTCCTGGAGAACACTTCCTGTTATCATCTTTTGGCATGGAAAGAAGGGGTCCAAACCACATGCTGGTTGAACACCTTGTGCCAAGAGTAGATGGATATGTCAATAAAGTGAGTCATGTCTACAGCACAGCCAGGCCTCATATCAGTGATACTCCTCCACTGTGGTAACTGAGAGGTGGCTACAGATGGCTAATATTAGTGTGAGAGCGAGACTTTGGTATGAGATGACACGAGAGCCATGCAGTGAAAAGCAATCGTTGTATAGAACCTCACAGTGCAGATAGACAAGAAGAAAGGCAGGAAAATATAACCTCTGTTTGTCTTTATTTTTCTATCTGGTGAACTGATGCAGAAAGATCAATTTGACCTAGGTAACAAAGGCTGTCAGTAAGAAAGCTAGCAGATAAAATTCAGGTTGTCCAAATCCCATTACATTACCTTGATCCTGTTCAGTGTACGTGCAATGAGCTCAGCCACCCAAGACAGGACCTCCAGTGGACAGGCAGCTCAGCAGTGCTGTAAGCACATGACCAGTCTGGCCATGTAGCCCGCAAACCTCCTCCTCTGCAGCGGGACACGTGGTGTGCCAAAAAGCATGAGTGCTACTGTGGTAAGAGACCCCGGCCACAAGCTGGCCCCAGCAGCATGTCTGAGAAAATGATTGCTGATATTTCTGAGGGCAGATTTTGAAACTTTTAATTTGATCTTTTGACAAAACACGGAAATAAAAACGTAGCTTTTCTTAAATTGTGAAATACATGGTCCACTACTTTTATGTATTTTTGAACATAATTTAGCATAGTGAATTTAAGGATTTTTTTCTGCTGTTATATGAGTACCAGCAGAAATTGTCAGGAACAAAAATGAAATCTGAAACAATATTTTTCTTAGCTTTGCCTGTGTTATCTTCAAGGGTAATAGCTGCCCTAAACAACATAAGCCTGGCGATTTCTGAGCCTTTCTTCATCATGAACTCACCAAACAGGGACACTTATATTGACAATCTGTATACAGGCCAAGGACAAACACTTCACCTCGGTCTTCTCTGCATAGCATTTCATACATTAGGTCTTGCTAATGCATTGAGATTGAATGGAATAAAAATCTCTTCGATGATAACTTCATGCATGATTGAGTAAATGTGACTTTAGGGCTGCATTGTTCGACTCATATAATCCAATTTTGCCAATTGAAACTGCCAGCTCCTCTACCCATATATGAGTTCAGGGAGGGGTTTTATACTATGCCTCGCTGAGTTTGGTGCAGCAGCATTTTTCTTTGAAATGTCTTTACAGTTGCAATGCTTAAAAGGCTTACAGCCCTCCTCACTTCAGAGATTTTATTGTAAAAAAATAAAAATTAAAATTAAAAATATTCCTCAACCAGTGTTTCTTCAAATTTAAAAAGCTTCAAGTTTGGACCATGGATTGCTTCACACTGACTTCATTTAAGATTTGGATGACCTATAGAATCTTTGGAACAACTCCTAAGGATATGGTAGAGGCTCTCATCACCTGAGGGTCTTTTTTAATCACTGCCATATTTTCCAAAAGTGTATGCTGTAATCCAAACAGAAATTGTGGGTCTAATGAAATCAGTAGATCAGGTTCTACAGTCTGTGTTATGCAAGGGCTCAAGCTAGATGATTGTCATGGCTTGTGTCTCGCGGTTTTAAAAAGACACACATCTATGAGTTGACACAGATTTTCTTTCTGTGAACCTGCTCTCCTATGCAAAAGAAAGCCTGTTGTTTTTAGCTATTTTCAGAGTACCAGAAATTTAAATTGTTGAGTTAGACAGTGAGAAGCAGAAAAGCAGTTCTGTTCAAGTAGATGCTTTTAAAAGGATTACCAGATTCCTCTAGACAGATGACAGGGGAATAACTTCTGCCATTCCAATACACAATAGAATAACTGAACTTGGTTGTTGCAAAACAAACAGTCACACTGCATGAGTAAGTTTTAAAACTGACTTGCTTGCCTCTGATGCTTCCAGCTGACTTTTCTATTCTTGTTAGATTCAAAGCGTTTTTTGCCTGTAGAGAGCAGTGTTCACAACATAACTGGATGCTGTGCAGTCTGAATGGGTCAGGAGATGAAGGGAAGAGAACTGACCTGGGACTAGGTGATACTGCAACTCCTTCAAGCTATTTTCTTTCTGCATTATGGTTTGTCTTGTCATTTTCTTCCAAACGGTATTTTAAGCAATTATAGTTTAAACGCGCCCTCTGCTTCAGAACTGCAGAAGAAATTAAATACCAAACTCTCACTGTTCTTTAATTCATAGGAGGGTAGGAGGAAATGGGGTCATCCAAGGTGTCTTGCAACCAGCACGCTCCCTCTTTCCACCATGCAGAAGATGCAGTGGTGGTGTGGGGGGTGAGCACTGCAGCTGTCCAAGCTGTCCAAGGGGGAACACAAGGAAGTCCTGCAACAACCAAAGCCAGTGGCTGTACTAGGAGTAGCAGGCTGTGCAGCTACTGCAATCTAGTCTGCACTAGATTTCGAGGCTAGCATTTCCCTCCTAGATCCCTCCTTATTAATCCCAAAGCCTTTTAATTAGGTCTTGTATGGAAAGTAGCAGAAACTGGATAGAGAAGTCATTTATCTTTCTTTTCATCCAAGCCACTCTTAGCAGAATAATTTTCATCTTAAGCAGGAAGCTCTTTGAGCCAGGCTATTATTCTACCATAAGCTGTCTATAATTCTTCTACATGTGCAACATGGCCCACATCTTTCAATACATGTCTCACTAACAAGTCTGTTGCCATGTTTTATCCAAAGCCCACTGAAGTTGGTAGCCACCTTTGCATGGGCTTTGGATCTTACACAGAGATAGACAGATGGAAAGGTATTTGCATCGTCAGAAGTTCCTGTAGACCTAATTACAACTTTCCAGGTCACCTGTTCCTGTTATATAAATGTTAATGTTATTGTGAAGTTTATTAGCTTGCTAGAATATACATGTAGTATCCTCTGAAGTTTCCCCATCAGGCTTAATGGGACCATTAGATCTCAGAAGGACTGAAGAAGGCTTTTTCTCAGTAGGTTACATATTGCCTAGGTAAATGTAACTGGGAAAGACATAAAGAAGCATTCTATTATCAATTCTTAGCACTTTCTTTTGTAAAATATAGAGTAATTTTTTATAATTCACAATTTTTTCATACTTTTCCTTTTATGGGCTAATATATAAATTTCTGTGTGTTTTGTCATGCAAGCCTAGTGGTCCTGGGTTAGTGGTGATATGAGCTGAATCAACTGCCGAGTATGAGAATAGCTCCCTTGCTTTCATGGGTGCTAATCAGTTTACATTAGCTGAGGTTCAGGGCCGCTATCTGTAAATTTTACAGCTGGAAGTCAAGACACGTTTGAAGGTATAATTTCTATAAATGACTGATAATACAGAGAAAATGTAGGATGTGTTACTTCAAGTAATGCATAAGAATGCACACTGATTTTGTTGGCTTTAACAGATCTGCCAAATACCAACCGGAGAAGCAAGAATTAACACGTTCATACTTCATCTTAGCTGCTTTCAGGGACAAACAAAAGCCTTTGCTCTGTCCTCCACTGAAAACACACAACTGGAGAAAATTCAGACCATGGAGGCAGGCCCATTCCCAGTGAAATCTTCAGCAAATATTGATTCTAAGCTTTTATTGTCCTTTAATATGCATGTATTCAGGCTGTGAAACTGCACTAAACAACTCTGGGAAGGTGTGTGCCTTCACCCAAATTAATCAGCCAGACATATTATAACTACTTGGGTTACAGAAGAATGTGACTCATCTACTGATAACACTGGATAAAACAAAGAGTGGAAAAAATCCCCAATTCTCACACCTCCTTCCTTTGTGCATAATGAAGAGGCACTTAGGGCAGTAATACAAACACAGAGCTGGAAGGGAAACCATGTGTCAGAGTCCACATCTGCTACTGCGGGCAGTGAAGTTCATGTAATCCCTGGTCATGTCAACTGCTAACACTCTGACCTGAAGTTAGTTTAGCGGCAGAGGGAGAGGTCTGCTTGGTCTCTTCACTGCTTGTGAGAAAGGCTCATTTACCTTACGCCAGTGTGATCTACCCTCTCTTCAAAGTTTCCCTATTGGTTACAGGAGCAGTCCTATCCCCATGCAGGTTTTCTTTCACTATGTGAATCTTTGATAATTCCAAAATCACTCCTACGCTCAGTTAGGAGCTAACTGATGGATTATTGTGCTGCTAGTAATTCACTAGTCAATGTTCTTCCCAGATCTATCAAGCACAATATATAGATTGTGGATATGTAGAGTAAGCATCCTCAATAATGGTACTCTGGTGGTAATATGGTTTCAATAAGGCAACTCCATTCACCTAAGCAATACTAGAGAGAAGCATTTCAGGCCTTGAAACTTCAGGGCAAACAAAGGTTTGGAAGTATCACTAAATGGTAAAAAAACAACTGAGGAAACATGACAAATCAGAGCATGTTTGCATTTTTTCTGGGACAAGTGTCAGGCAGGTTGTTTTGAGTCCCAGTTACAGCCTGGCAAAAGGAAGGTGGTGCAGTAACTGCCAGCACCAGTGACGAAGGAAAAATAATATTGTCCCTGTCCCCATGAAATGGCACCCTGAGCCACCAGTGCACACAGTAGTGGGTTTACAATGTTTTCTTCCTGGAAGGACTGGATCACAAATCCTTCACTGAGAAGTAATTAATCCAGAACATTGTCTCTCTGCTGATGATTTATTTGTGTTACACCAAGCATTATGCCCAGTGCTAACTGCTGGGAGCAATGTCTTTAGGGAAAATGGTCAGATGCTAAATGACCTGATTCCAGCACACGAGATCATTCATTTCCTGTTCACCAAGTTAAAGGCTTTGTTCTCTCCAAAAGCTGACAGCTGCTTCGTTGCCTATTTCATTTTTTTTTTCTGATGAAGTGTATGCCCCAATCAAGAACAGTCTCAATTAAAAAAAAAAAAAAGTGGGGCTATGCAAGTATGAGAAATTAATTTCCTGTCCGTTATTAGAAGTAGTCACTGGTGAGCAATTCTTCTACGTCAGCAGACTTGTCTGCAGAAAGCTGAATTTGTTACTGTACATGTTGAAGCAACGTGTTGCTATGTGACACCATCCTTCATGCACATCAGTGCAAATGCCTTGGGAAGGAAGAGAAAAAAGAGAGGGCCAGCTTGGTACTGTTCAGTTTATGTCTCTTTCAACAGAACCATAGAATGACACTTTAATATTGTAAGCGCTGTTTTAGTTGCAAATTATCTTGTGGTTTATAAGAGTCAGTCTGATCTTTACTAGAATTTCTTCAGAAAATTAAAAATATTTTTGCTTGTGGCTTATTAGTAATCTAGCTTGTGGCTAAATAGTAATCTAGACCCACGTAACGTAAAGAATACAAAAAGTTCTGTTGTGTATACCTATTTACAGAAATTACAATTTTACCCTTCAATTTTTCTAATTGTGCTAAAAAGGCAGATTGATGAATCAAAAGAAAGGTGTAAAAATGACCTTCTGCAATTGGCTTCCTTGCAAAATCAAAGGCTTGCTGTGAAAGCTCTAACTAGGTTAAATGGGGTAGTACCTTTCATGACTGGCAGCGTAATAAAAACGCACCAGTTTGTTGTGTTCATCATTCAGTCCCACTCGTAGCCAGTTTCCTGTGTGGCCTGCAAAGCACGAAAGCATTAATTGCAAACAGACATGTCCTGAGTGTTGATGTGTTAGGAAGCAAACAAAAACAAAAACAAAACAAAAACAAAAACAAAAACAAAACAAAACAAAACAAAGAAAAAGAAAAAGAAAAAAGACTACAGTAGACTCTCTGAGTCTGTGAAAGAGCTGAAGGAGTTCACAACGCTGTATTAAGCAGCAGGAGCGTTCCCTGCCCCAAATGAGTGTGTTCAAGAGTGGAGGGAAGGAAAGGAGGCTGCTTGTCTTTTCCTCCCAGCAGCAAGTAGGAGCAACGCTCCTGGGAGGCGGGAGTGGCAGGGAGAGCCGCGGGACCCGGGGCAGAAAGCAGGATGAGCAACGGGAGCGTCACCCTGGCCAGCTTGCCCAGACACAGGTGAAGACACGTGTGTGACTGCTGCTCCCAGCGTCCAGCAAGGTCTTCGCTTGTGTTTTCCCTCGGGTTGCTGAAGACTTGAAAATGTTGGTGACCTGGAAAAGGAGGACAAAAGCTCAGCTGTTGCTTTGCCAATAGACGCTAACTTGTCTGCGTTAGGAGGCTTTGGACTGTAATAATGAAAGCATTCCACATCACACACCCTTTGTTCCTACCTTATTTAGTCTGTCCTTTTCCTGNTAAAGTAGTTTTGATTTTCTTTTTGATGAGGAAAAATCCTCTTATTGATTCTATTAGTTTTTAACTTGATGATACAAATACAGGTCACAATAGGTGTGTGCCGAAAATACTTGGAGATCAAACTGAACAAGACTAATGTAGTGACAGGTAAATGCAGGAGATATGCAAGCTGATGCAGTTAGCCGTCGTTCAGTTAGACTGAGAAAGATTGTCTTTGGACAGGGGGGCCAAGCTTCACTGCTTGTCCTTTGCAGACCTCAGGTACCTGAAGTTAAGCATCTTCTACTTTTCAAGTCAGCATCTTTTGCTTTTCCATTTCTTCCTGGTTGGGCCATAAGTAAGACCCAGGCCGTGTGCCAGGCACTCCCATAAATATTAATATGAAGATACATATAATATGAAGATACATATAACATAAACAGAAAATAACATTAAAATGTTATTTTAACATTACCTCCAACAGCAAATGAACCCCAAATATCCATTTTTAGAGGAAGCAGGACTGCCCTGTGAGCCACTCAGTTGCCAGTGCCAGTGTGGACTCCTTCGTTTGAAGCATGGCAATTCCAGCAGTGGTTATTACTTTCGTGGCACCACGACCAGAAATCATTCATTCCTCAGGCCAGGTTGAAGGATTCTGTACAGCTACAAAGTGCCAGATCTCAGCTATCAAAGAGCAGTTATCTAGTGGAGGGTAAGTGTTGTTTATGCACCCCCAGCCTGGCAATTTAGAGTTCTTTCCCCTTGAACTACCCAGCCTTTAAAAGAAACTGATGCACCTACTTGTACCTGTATTTCCCACCTACCATTAGTAGGGAAATGAAACTGATGAGTTGTGCTGTCTCTCTCTAGGCAGTCTGGTTGTGGGCCACCCCCGCCTCAATGCTGATCCAGAAGCTCCTGAATCACTTCACTGTGATTCAGGGCTGTATTTAGTAGACCTGGGTCTAAAGGAAAATTTGATCCTGCAGAGACAGCATTGTTTGGCTTTAGATCACCCACAGGCATCTGAGAAGAGTCTGGCAGCCAACATTATTGTGGATTTTCATCAAAATTTCTCTTATAGTGTAAGGCATAATTAGATACACAACAACAATTGCCCAGATTACACGTTTTAGCCAGCTGGCCTATATCTTCTTTTAATTGTTTGAACATATCCACACCCTATGTTTGTTATGAATTCACTTATGGCAAAGCAGACAAATTTTATATTCACTGTCTGGTAAATGAGTGAGGGTGAACCCCATCTGCATCACAGCAGAAATGAAAATACGATTTCCTTTGGGTAATAAGAGCTGAAGAGCCTTTTGGAAGGAAACATCAATGGGATCTGATCAGGAACCTGTGGTGTGATTTATGTTCAAAATAAAACAGGAATGTGTCGTTCCAGAAGGAGATAACAACTCCCCAGTTGCCACTGTCACTAAGGAGGCACCGTGTCAGGGAAAACACACCCTTTGGTTTCCTAGCCCTTTCACTGGGGCAGCTGGGCAAGCCAGCATGGCAAACCTGAAAGCAAGCTCAACTATCTTGTATTTGCTTTTTTTTTGTAGCTCACTAGTAGTCTAAGGGCATGCAGGGCCCTGGAGGTGATGAAAGGGGCCATGGCTTTCTCTTTCCTCCCACCTCTGGGGACAGCGGGGCAGCAAACTGAGCGGCAGGTCTGCTCCTTTGCGGCCGCCTGGGTCCCTACAGCACAGAGCTCCAGCCTGAGAGCTACGAGAAGGGCAGATATTTCTCCTTGGGCATGAGATCCAGTCTGGCCTTGGGCTTTTGAGGCAACCAAGTGCACACATACAGCCCTCACAAAGACAACATTAAGACACTGTCTTAGTGCATACGCAGATGCAAAGTGCCCAACCATGCATGCCTACATGTTTTGGTTGCTTTCCCTGGGTGTCTTTTTTACAATTAAAAATTTCTACAAATAGCAACAATTCTAATGTAACCTGGAGCATTGTTTTCGCTCAGAAGGTCTTTCAGTTGCTCCTTCACTCCTATACCCTCTCTTTCGGAGCCTTCACTCTTTCTTGTCTGGTGCCTTTTGTAGGGCCCCTGCTGAAGGCAACATGCCGAGGCTGCTGTTTCCTGCCGTAGCATGTTGTTGTGTTCAGTAGCTGGGCAGGCAAAGACAACTCCGGTGTGAATCATATTGCTCCTCCAATGTAGGAGTTGCTGTGAAGAATGATTAAGGGAAAAAAAAAAAAAGAAAGCGAGAGTAAGAGGTAGTGTGTGTGTGCGCAATTAAGGTTGGGAAAGTGGGAGTGGTGTCAATGAGCAGGCAAGCTAACAGACTCTTCTGCTCGGCAAGGTTTCACCACAGGTTGCTAGTTCTTCGTGCTGTACCCATTTTTACCAGGATTATACCCTTGAAAAGTAAGTACAGCATTTTTTTTTTCTTCTGATGCTATAATTCATGNAGGGAAAAAAAAAAAAAGAAAGCGAGAGTAAGAGGTAGTGTGTGTGTGCGCAATTAAGGTTGGGAAAGTGGGAGTGGTGTCAATGAGCAGGCAAGCTAACAGACTCTTCTGCTCGGCAAGGTTTCACCACAGGTTGCTAGTTCTTCGTGCTGTACCCATTTTTACCAGGATTATACCCTTGAAAAGTAAGTACAGCATTTTTTTTTCTTCTGATGCTATAATTCATGATAACTAATAGTTAACAAATGAAACGTGAAATATAATCGCGTAGAGGGAGCGGGATAAGGAAGCTCATACAAAAAGATAACACGTGAAATTAAAGGTGGAAAAAAGTCTTCCCAAACGACAGCGTTTTGGTATCATCGCAACATTGCTGTATTTGTTAAGTTACATTTCTTCCCCTGGAAAGACTCATTGCAAATGGTAAGTGGGGTCTGGCAGGTGAGAGTGCAAAGACATTAGGAACTATTAGAATATTTATACTTCCTATTGTCCATTGCAAAAAGCTGTTCCTGTATCAGAAAAACTAGGTTGTGTATGATGCCATGAAAATGCTCCATGTCTCTAAGTAGGATCTGTTTGGGAAGTTTACAAAGGAATATTCCTCTCATTTTCTGTAGGGGTGTGTATGCTCTGCTCTGTTTGCTTTGACTTATTAATCAAGTGACTAATCCTCTCTTGTTTAAAGCGAAGAACAGGAACTTAAGTCTACTAATTACCAATTTATCTTCAGTGTGACCATTCAATTTGAAAAATTAACTGGCTGTTGAGGCACAACAAAGCATATTGCGGTGGTTCGTTTCTCTCTTTAATTCTTAGTGTGACTTTCCCAGCTGTGCTGCTGACGGTGCTTTTTCCACAACCCTATGGAATCTCTGGTCCCACTGAAGTAAAACATCAGTGTGATGTTGTGTGCTCCTCAAAGAAACGTCTGATCGGAAGAAATCATGTCCCTGTTACATAGCTGGGTAGCCTGTCTGGTGGAGAGTTTTCATTTGTGTAGAAGTAGGAGGAAAAGGCTCACTGGAGTCTTTTAGTTCCTTTTTAGTTTGTGTTTTCCTAGCAAGAGCTGAAGTGGAGTCATGTTAAATGTTGAATGAGCTAGTTTTGAGGGTGAATGCCTCGCTTGTGAGCATGCGTGCGGGTTGTTTCACATCATTTATCCTCCCGGTGGAAGTTTGCCTGAAATAAAGTGAGTGCAAGGTGTTCACTCACAGCTCCTGAGCCGTAACCCCAGCGCACAAACCCCAGTACCAGCCCAACACCTATGGCCACCACTGCCCACTTTCTGCCTGCCACTGGTGTGCTGTCCTGCAGGGACTCCTTAACCGAGACAAGGATAAAATAAGTATTTGTTCTGCTTTATCAGATTTTGCTTATCATATAGCTGATGTGACTTCTCGGGTTTTCACACAGACGTTGCTATTCTCCTGATTATATTTTAGAAGATAAGCTATATTTAGCTTTTCTCTTAGTAAGCAAATATTAAACAAAGCCTTTCCCTCTTGATTTTTTTTTGGGTTTCATTCAAGAGTGACTAAACAAAAATGCTGTCTTATACCAATAGACAAATTTAAATTATTTTTTTTTCCAAACTGTCTCTAGAGCCTTTCAGATCCCTTCTGTATCTGAATGCATTTCTCTAACGCCGTGGCCTCGTCACAGTTTTAAGCAAAGCTGGGTGGATCACAGGCTACCTCTGCTTAGAAGATGCCACAGTGCCGCGGGCCTCTGTCAAAATGCTGACGTACTGCTTTCCTGGGAAAGGAGGGACTCAGCCAGAATCCAAGCAGCAGGCCTTCTTAAAATTTCATTTCCCATTTTTTTGACTCCTCCCTGCGTGAGGGTTCCCTGTGATTACTGACTCAGGAGCTGTGTCTGGTTTCTGGGACTGCTTGTGGGCAGCTAATGGGGTTTCCTCTTGATGGGAGCCTCAGCCCTTCTCGCCTGACTGGAACTTGCTTTAATGGACACACTAACACAGCTTCGGACGCACAGGGCTTTAAAGAGGTTCAAGATTTTGTAATATTTAATACAGTAAATTTCTTTCAAGATTATGAATGTCATGAGCTCCTAAATATCATACATCATTAATAAATGGAGCATTATGAAAAAAAAAAAAAAAAGACTGACCAGGTGCAGTTAAAAAAGATGGTGAGATAGAGATAATTCTTTGCTATCCAGTCCTTATTCAAGCATAAGTGTGAAACTGAGCTTTTTTTCCAACAAAATCCCCTGAACGTACATTATTTCAGTAGTACCACTAAAGAAAGAAATGTTAAAAATAGCCACTTTGCTACCAGCAATAGTTCCACTCAGCACAAAAGAAGCTTTGGAAGTATCAGCAGTTACTGGGTGAACAAAAAGTATATAAAAGGTTCACTGCAAAATACCTCCAGCTTTCCTCACTGAAAAAGAGCATAGAAACGTTGTAGAAAATGACCCAGCTTGAACAGTATTGGAGTTACCAATGAGGACAGAAGAGAAGAGTTTCTAAGTCCTGGTACATTTTTTCACTTGTATAAGGAAGAGGGTCATTTAATTTTTCAAAATTCCTATTTGATTTCCTTACTCTGAATCTCTTGCAACCCAAGAGAGTGAAACACAGGTAGCACATGCACATCTTAATATCACAGTAGGTTCATTTGTCAATATAACTGAAAACACTAATATTAGAATGGCTGGATTGCATTTGTAATATGAAGTGAGAAAGGAACATGAAGTGTTTTAAAGTGATTATGATGCATATTGTTTCTTGTTCCGTAAGGAAGATCTGGAAGCCAAAATAGAATAATATCAGGCCAGTCACCACCAAAGAATGATATTCAATCCCACTAGCAAATAAAATATTTTTCAGGTAAACTGCATGCATCATTCTGCATTGTGAGACTCTGCAAATTGTTTGTCTTCGTGAGGGTGGGAGATGTCGAATGACGCATTCTTGGTTCCTTGCGTAATTTTCCACTGTCTCGTCAGTAAGAAATGCCTGGGAAGCTGGCACTTGCCCCAGTTCTTCAATTTTTACCTGAGTTGAGAGGAGGGAGGGTGAGGAGAGAGAGAGAGAAGGAGACAAAGTGTATGTATGGATTGTGTGCTCATGGCCCTTAAAGGGCCCTTAAAGAGGTTGAGTTAATGGGGAAAAATAAAAGAGGCAGCCTATCCAAGGGAGCTGAAGACATACAAAGGCACAGAGGTGCATATACATGATGAGCAAGTGCAGAAAGGCATTTTAAAGGATGATTTTACATTTGCTCCTTTGACGCTGTTCCAAGTGACTCCCTCAGCAGCAGTTCCAGGCCTTCATATTTGTTTTACCTGTATTTTGCCACTCTTCTGCCCAAAGTTTTCTCCCCCTTTAAGGTATATGCTGAGCCCATAGGTTCTAGCAAGCTTGACTTTTCTGGTAATTAGTTGCTTTTATGTGTGAGAAATTGTGACTATGGGAATGAGAGAAATGCTTGCAGTGCTGGGATGGCACTTAATTCTCTACTTTATGGCCATAAAGTCTCTGAGACATGTTTCCCAAACTTCACTCTGACACCTGCTTGATACCTGCTGATGCTGTAAAATGGGATCTCACATGGGTAATCTCTCATTAAGAGGCAGCTCTGGATGCTGCCAGGCTCCTGGAAGATGGACAGACCCTTTCTGAATGAAAAGCCTCATACTAGGGTCCTTGCAAAACCTCTGCATGTTGCAAAGCATCCTCCTCTTCATTTTTATGTGGTGATAACCTTCTTCAGTGATATCTATTTACTGTTTTCCCTCCTCAAGATGAATTACTTTCTTTGCAGTGGGAGGGGATTAGCAAATAGTTTGTTGCTAATACCAACAATCAGAGCACTTTGTGAGAGCACAGTGCTGGGTAAGTGTGCTTTTCAAATGTGGATTTAAAAAATCTTGGTTTTATGTCGGTATTTTTTTTTTCACTTAATTAGATTGTGCAGTGCATTGCAGTAACCTTTTGTACAGCTTTTAGCCCAAAATAAACCAGATGCTTTAGCAAATATATAGAATATATGCATACAGAAGTTAATTAAAATAGAAACAAAGATATTTATTTTGTAAAAGGACTTTTCTAATCAAACAGATCTTATAAGTAAATCAAAGCTTTCTCTACTGCATTGCAAACAAAACACTCACCTGTTCCGTTATTCCCATAAAAATGTGTACATACCACAGATTATTTTGGAAGTCACTGCTGTCAACTACCAAAACTGCTACAGCTTCTCTGTACACTGATGTCAAATATTCAGCAAAGTTTGGGCAGTATGACACCTGCACTCAAACAGGAGATTTTTCTCATTCAAGATGCCATTCCAAACAGGCATGAAAGTGAAAGGTCAGGAAAGGTACCTTATGGAGACAGTTTCCTGCCTGTATGTCCCCTTTTCCCATTTCTGTCTTCTCATACTTTACTGCTTTCATTTGGTGAGATCTTTCCTGCCTAGAAAGCAAATGATATGAATGAGGTACAAAAATGTTTGAAACTGCACTATTAAGTAGTCAGCTATTTGAGAGAAATCCCTGTCCTTAAGATCAATAAACCTCTAAGCAAGGTAATACTTTAGAGAAATAACTGACTTTCCTTTTCATAGCAGGATAAAATTGGACCCTTAGATCTTCAGTGTCAGAGCCTGAAATGTGAGAGTAAATATGTGTCTAAACAAGAACACAACTTTTTAAATCACCCTTCCATGCCACACTAATTCTAATATTTTGCCATTTTTCCTGGAGAGAGCAAATGCTGAAGACACCTTTTGGGTTCCTTGTGAAATCTTTGCCCTTTTGAACCATCTCCCAGTATTTGTCTTTTCCTTTTCCTTTCTGTCTCTTTCAATAGCTTTGACAAAGTTGTTTAACACCAATTTATCAGATTGCCTTTCTCTAGGGACACATGATGTTGGAATCACAGAATATCCTGAGTTGGAAGGGACCCACAAGGATCATCAAGTCCAACTCCTGGGTCCCCATAGGACCACCCCAAAAATCAGACCAGACCATACCTGCCATTGGAGGCAGAATAGTGTCAAACTCACTATGCCAAAGGAATCATCATCTTCTGTGTAGGTGCTGATCTAAAGCCAGACATGCTATTGACTGAAATCCTGTGGTTAGCTTGTTAGCTTGAATCTACACAAACAAGCTTACACCAAAGTATGACTTCAGATATATGAAAGCACTCTGGAAGGTGGGAATACTCCCTGGGTTTCCCAGAACATGGGCTACTACAACTGTCCCTTGGGCACCACCCTTTCCATTCCTGACTGCATAGATCAGCTAACAGCCCTATGGCAACTGCAGTTACTAAGAACTGCTGGGAAAATATTTGCAGTTAAGACATTGCAAGTGATGAGTGGGCACATAGCAGTATTTGTGTAGGAGGCCAAATCCTTTAAGTTTCTAGGACAATCTCATCCTACAGGACCAGACAGCTTTCTGGAGACTTCTAGCGAGGCTAGGGAGAATGGCGAATCATCCCTTAGAGGAAGGACATGTACCAAAGCTAAAGCTTTAATGAGCAATTAGCCATGAAGCAGGAGACAGGAAAGATTATGAGACTATTAAAGGCCTGTCTGTGTGCCAGGAGAGCCCAGAGCATAGGCAAAGTACCTTAAAAGTCGGCACATTTTAAGAGTATCAATTAAAAACAGATTAAATTCATATGCGATCCAATTTGACTCAATGTGCGTGGGTCACCCTGGCCTACCCAGATTTCCCCAAGTGCGTCTGGTAATACTGGCTTCACATAACATGTGGCATCGCCAGCTGTCACTTGAAGGTGACAGCTTTTACTGAACCACTCGTGTTACCTTGGCTGGGCATGGACGAGACTTTCCCTGCTCTCAGGAGCGGCTGGTGTATTCTGAAGCTGGGCGGACTTGGTCAGGCCTTTTTCTCTTCTCCCTGTAGGTTCAAGCTGCCCAGTCCCCATACTGGCTAACCTCCAACCTCCTTCAGCAAGGAAATCAGTGACCTGGCCAGCCCCACCGCAGCAGGAGCTGAGCCTGTTAGTCATCTCTCTCTTTCCTTTTCTCTTTCAGGATGACGATGGATGCTCTGCAACTAGCAAACACTGCCTTTGCAGTTGATATGTTCAAAAAGCTATGTGAGAAGGACAAAACAGCCAATATTATTTTTGCCCCACTGTGTACCTCAACGTCTCTGGCTCTGGCGTATAAAGCTACAAAAGGTGACACTGCAGACCAAATGAAACAGGTGAGCCATTGACATCTTGTTCTGTGGCTGCAAAATTATGTGACCCTTGGAGGTGGCTTTCTTATTTATTCTTGTTACTGTTGTACAGGAACGCTGGTTCCCTTGTAAGCCAGGCTGCAAACTGTCCATCTGAAATTCCTGAATGGTTCCACACTTTATGGCCCCATACAACCAAAAAGGTTGAAAATCACTGGGGTAAAGAAAAAAGCTTTCTCAAGCATGTACAAGGTGGAAGGGGACATGGCAGAGTCCTCAACAGTTGCGTTAAAGCCTTGACTCCTTTCAGCACGGTATTGATTGTGGCTGCAGGTCACTGCCAAGATCTCTGCATTTTCTGGATAATTGTTTTCTGATTATTCAGGAATGCTTATGCTTAACAGAACTGGAAATAATTTTGCCATTACCAAGTATTCTTAGCAGCCCTGTCTGTGACATTTCCCCTTTGTCCTGCCACACAGCTAAGAGGAAGCTAGTGCGGTTCAAGAAAGCGCAACTTGAACTGTGTTTTGCCTTGCAAGCAGCTTGTGGTGCTCAAGGGGTTTACAACACCATGAAGCAGCATCACGGTGATGATGCAATCCATTTATCAAGGTCGCCCTGTGGCGCGGGGAGACTGCAAAGCTGCCTCTGCGAGAGCAGGGATTTACATAGTTTCTTTTTATCCCAGTGGGGGTGCCCACAGTCTCTGCAGTTACCTAGAGGTGAATGAGAAGCAAATTCAGTATGCATTTATATGCTGATTATCACCTGGCTCTGAGGGACATTCTACGTATTTGAATACATTTTCCCTCCCTTAGGAATTCCACCCTGTACTTTCTCATTCACCGATGGCAAATAGCCATAGCACAGCCTCCTGTGCCCCCTCTCATCCCACAGATTACAATGAGCATCATCCCATTTGCACAGCCGCACAGCAATATACCCACAAAGGTCTTCTGGGCATTGCAGATTTTTCCAAACAGGACTTTCTTAATAAGAAAAGAATTCTAAATCTTTTTATTATTTTTTTCTTTTCTAATTTTTAAATTTAATTTAAATGACACCCCACAGCTTCCTCACCATTTCAAAATTCAAGTACTGTCTTTCTAATGGGAGAGTTCAAAATATTAACCTGTGTTTAATTTCATTTTCACTTGTGTCTGGAATTTGCTTTGAGCCATCTCATAATAAATTAACATCCATGTCCACAAATGCAGTTGTGTTACACAAGTGCACTTATGTTTCACATTTCTCAAGTGGTATATAAAAAGTGCTGACTACAGAGACTGAGGAGAACCTATTTTGTTCTTGTTAGTGTTTTTTTGTTTTTTTTTTTTCAATGTATTATCTCCCATCTTCCATGTGTATTCTAGCTTCTGCCTGTCCCTACGCTTATGCTTGGGTTTTAAATACTAGATACAGAAGAAGTGAGATTGGCAGTCTTACTCTGGAATATCAACTAACAAACTTGTGCTAAAAGCTCTCCCAGGCAGATAAGTTGCAGTAGCAAAGCTGTCTCCCCAGGCGTAGTTACAAGGCACAAAAGCTTTCTGCACATAACATGCTAAGAAACAAAAGTGTTGGAGAAGGAAATAAATTGAGAAAGATGTTTCTGAGGAAATGATCGTGGAGTTTGGCTCTTGCTGTGTTCTTGGGAACTTACTTCCTTCTGCTCCCATGAGCAAGGCGAGGAGAGGGCACTGAGGGGTGGCCAAGGGACAGCAGCAGTTTATTGTGACTGTAAAGATGTTCAGGGACAAAGAGCAGGACTGAGGGAGACAGGGAAAAGGAGGTCGCTAATGCCTGCTCTGCCTCACGTGGGAATTTGGGAAAGGTGAGCAGGGCTGGGCAGTCTGCCTTTAATGAAACAGCCACCATTGAAGACCTTGCAACAAGCAGGCACCTAAAAGCAGGGAGTTTTAGGTCATCCCAGAGCTTCCTAGAACTGGGCCTGTGATTCCCAGGAGCTGTCAGGTGGCCAAGCATGGGTCAGCAGTCCTACCTCCAGCTCATATTCTGCCTGCCTAAACACACTTGGATATCTGATTGATTTTTGCTGAAATATTGTGTGATGTCATGTGTCAGTCACGGCAACCAGAAAACCTGGTTATCTGGTAAGCATTTTTTAAAGGGGTTGTCCACTTCTAGAAAGAAGACTAACTGGGACCCTTGTTTATCTGGCCTATAAACTCCAGATTTTTGGACAGGAGTGTGAGTTTGATGAAAACATTATGACTCCACACTGCAGATGTTTAATCAACTAAGTCACATTGCTTGCATGAACAGCTCTGTGGATTTCTTTGGACTGTTAACAGGAAAGAAGCATGCTTGGTTAAAGTTTTGGTAGGATCAAGTTTTCAGATTTGTGTGAGGACATCAACTAAATGAATGATTTTTGAGTAATAAATAACAGCAAGAGGCTGTGTTGTTAGCTTAAATACAAAGAGCCACAGTCCTGGTCACAAGCTAGCATTTTTCATTGACAAACTGTTAGGAAAGTTTAGATAATAAAGAAAGATGCTCAATATTTTATTATGTTCATTAACAGGTGCTCCATTTACAAGATGTCAAAGATGTTTCTTTCGGGTTTCAAACAGTAACTACAGATGTTTCCAAACTCAGCTCTTTCTTTGCACTGAAAATGGTCAAACGGCTCTTTGTAGACAAGTCTCTCAGTCCTACCACAGTAAGTACTACAGAAAAGTACTTGAATTGCTTGGCCAACATGTTGATGTGTTATGGTGTCATTCGTATGGTGCAATTCATTCATTAATATGCTTTAGGTCAGTAGGCACAGCAGGTTTTGAATGCAATATGACTTCTATGCCACATCAAGGTCTTTGCCTTGTAAGTATTACTGAAAAGGAGTTTAAAAATAAGGTGATGGTGCAAGTGTGTGTCTAGTTCACACACCCAAGTAATTACTGCATAAACTGTAGTTTTCTTAATCTATCTGAGGAGGCACAAGTCTGGCTATTGAAACAACATAAGTGAGAAAAGTGTTGTTTGGCCTTATAACTTAAGAACCTTGCAAACAACAGAAAAATGTTGTGTTTGTTTCTTTTAGAGTTGCCTTTGAATAGGACCCCAAACAAGGGCAACTTCAGCCTAAAAGTGATGTTTCAGAGAACTCACAACATGCTTAAGTGATGCTATAATCAGATTGCCTGTTCTTCAGCCCCTGCTACAGCAAAGGTCAATTCCCATCCACTGCAATAAACACCTCATCCAGCAAGGACAGGCATGATGTGAGCAGCCCGTGACTTTTATCTCATCCCTTTCTCTTGCCCAGGTCTGGACTGAAGGCTGCCTTGTCCTTTCAAACTTGGGCATCATGCTCACTCCTGCAATATCAAAGTTACTTTAGCAGCTGCTGTAATGCCACTGGACTAAAGACGCTCTTGGGAGCGATCTGCTGAATGCAGCTGTGCATCCTAGTTGTCATCTGCTCTTATTTATTAGCTGTCCTTTCTAATAAACTCTCCAACTACCCCATGGTGAGGCTCGGGATGCTGATTTCACAGACTGTGTAAAGAGCTGTTGAACGAACAGCATTTAACCAAGGTTGGGTTTGGTACCTTGTGTCTTTCAGGACTTTGTCAACTCTACAAAGAGGCCTTTTCCATCTGAGCTGGAACTAGTGGAGTTCAAAGAAAAAACTGAGGAAACCCGACAGAAGATCAACAAATCTCTCTCAGAGCTAACTGATGGTGAGTATGGCTTAACCTCAGGGATGCTGCTTACCCCTTTGAAGAAAGAGATCTTTATCCTTGTGACATCTCTTAACTAATGCTTTTAGAAATAAATATATAGTGAAAGCAATGGGACTCCACCTATTATTTGGATTAATGAGGATTAGCCATGTTAGCATGTTTTGAAATCATTAACTTTACTACTGAAACATTTCTGAAGGCAAAAATTTGAGACAGAATTTGCATTAGTCTTGGGCAAATCTGCTCACATTTACTTCAGCAGGACAATGTGGGAGAAAGACAGCTGTGGATCTTCGCAAATATCTGACACCAATACATTGAACCCTGGCTCTGGTTCCCTTTAAAAGTTGTACTCTAATGGGGAGTATGTGCTGGTCTCGGAATTTCAGGCTGTTAATAGCTCAGCTCAGCTGCTCTGCTGATTTTGCTAGCATGGGTGCCACAAGTGGTTATGCGTTTCTTATTTGGAGATGCTCCTGTGGAAATGGGGCTGTGGCACTTTTCCTGCAGTACCACTGAGCCACCAAACACTAGTCGAAGTCACAAGAGATGCAAGTCAGTGACTGCGAGGGTCCCCAGGCAGAGCCTGCCCAGTCTGTGGACGACAGAGGTCTGGCCTGCAGCACCCAGACCAGAGCCTATGTGTGGCCTGCTCACTGGGTCAGTTGCTGCCTATTGCCCTCGTGTGGTACAAAAGTGAAAATATGGGTGTGTGAGTCACGTCTAAGCAACGGATATGTTGATAATGTATTGTATTAACAATCAGCTTAAACATGTTCACAGGCAAAATGGAGAATATTTTGAATGAGGATAGTGTAAGTGACCAGACTCAGATCCTCCTAGTTAATGCAGCTTATTTTGTCACAAACTGGATGAAGAAGTTCCCAGAGGCAGAGATCAAAGAATGTCCTTTTAAAGTCAACAAGGTATGTTCTGAAAAAAATAAAGAGTACTGTTTCCACTCAAATAAATATTTGCCAACTTTGAGCTAAGGAAATCCCAGCAAGAGAAAATGAGAAATGTTGATTACTACCATGGCATTCTTACACTCTCTATCAAAACCTATATGCTGTTGTAAAAGTAGATAAACCAGTTTTCTTGTCATGGTGCTTTAAAACTTTGCTGGTGCTTTCACATCCATCTTTCAAAGGCTCAGTGTGAAAAGAGACTGTCCTGTTAGTGCATTTAGATAACAGCTGCTGAGTACAAGCGATCAGAAGCAGCCATTGCCTGCAACAAAGAGATGCATGTTCTCATGGGTAGCTGCTCCCAAGAGACTGCAGCCTGTACCAGAGGCTGCACCCCCAAACTAGCAGAGGTAAAGCACAAAACATTGCATTTCTCATGGTCACAGAGTTAGTGAAATGTCTACCCCCATGGGCCTCCTTGAGTGTACCCCTTAGGAGTGTGGCTGTGTGCTCTCCTCTCCAGGGATGGTGCCCCATTGACCTCCCTCTTTCCAGTCAGGCTCAGGACTGCAGCCCTCTGCATTATCAGCCCTGCTTAACCTGGGTCCGAGTGGGTGCAGCACCCATGGCTCTTGCCTTCAGCAATCTGTGACCGGTGATGAATGCTGTGATCAGGCAGCTTTAAACCAGGATATAAAACCAGACAACATTTATGAGACAAAGAGACTACTCCAATAATATATATATATATATATGTGCATGAGAAAAGTTGGAGTTTCAGGTTCACTGAAAATATTCATAAATTACCACATCAGACAACAGCTTCAACCAAAAAAGTTTTTCAAATGATAAATTAACACTAAATTTAAGTAAAACATCTTAAGTTTTTTTCTAAAGTAATATTTTTTTCTACTGAATTTGAATTTTAAAATGAGTTTCCAGGTGAACAGAAAAGTTTGTAAATCTTCCATGTGAAATAAAGTTTTGTTTTGTTTCATACATGAAAAACAAAAGCATTTGGCTTTAGGTAAGCCTGAAATTTCTTCTTACTTTGTTTCAGTCCCTGAACCAAAGCATCAATTACTCATATTGAACAGCTTGACCTTCACTGTTGAGATGTGCTCAGTGCTTGACACTTACTGACATTACAATACCCTGTAGACAGTGTTGTTTGTAGCTTTCAGTGAAACAAGCATGAAGGGCCACCAATTTTAGGTAAATTTCTCTTCTAAGGCACATCCCCAATATGTTGCTACTGTGTTTAAGTAGAGTTCTGTTCCACTTTTCTTTGGAAAGCTGCAACTTTTAAAGAGTCGACAGCTTTCACTGGACAGGTCTCATAAAGCTGATATCATTACTTATGAAAGCCAACAAATTCCCCAATGGTTATTCAATGCACCACTTCCATGCAAGCTTGCAGACTTTCCTCTGTCACTGTCTTCTCTGTGAATTAAAAGGAGTGCTAGATTGTCTCCTCTGTGTTTTGCAGACTGAAACTAAACCAGTGCAAATGATGAATCTGGAAGCTACTTTTTGCCTGGGCTATGTAAAAGAATTAAATGTTGCGATCCTCGAGCTTCCATGCCTTAACAAACATATAAGCATGCTCATTCTGCTGCCCAAAGACATTGAAGATGAGACAACTGGCTTGGAACGGGTAAGAGTAAAAAACAGTGTTGATAGGATGCTTCCCTTGGAAACAGCCTACTTACAATAACATATACTTATGGAAGGCTTTTGTTATTTAGAAGGAAACAAAAAGTAAGTTTCCTGGGAATTTACCTTCTCATTCTGCTTCTCTGTTCCTGATGTCATATTTGTGACATCATCATTTCCACTTTGGACAAGTGTGAGGCCATGACCAAGACTTTGTTTTAGACAGAGTGTGCACGGAAGAGAGTATAAAGTGCAGAAAGCACACATGATGCACTTTAAGGAATCTGTATCTGCTTGAAAATCTAGACCAAAGATTTAATTTTCATTTTAAGATTTTTGTTCTTACAGTGCTTAAAGTCATATTTACTGGGTACTCAGTAGTGCTGACTTTATTTACTCTGGTGTCCTCATTTTTTTCGGTCATCATGTATCAGTGATTTATTTTACTAAGGCTTTACCCTTCTCTAAATTTTAGTTTTGAGCAGAGGTGTTGGTAAAGGAGCCCTTTTAATTACAATAGCACAACAAATTTGAAAGACAATAAGGCATTTCCTAAAGAAGAACTATTTCAAATGTCATTTCTCTATGAATATTATAGAACATATTTTCACCTCTCTTCAAAGTTTAAGGAGTAAGAGACAGATGATCATGCAAGTCTCCTTTGTAATTTGTTGCAAGTGGCTAAACATTTTCAAGCCAGGAGGAATTTGCCCTTAGAGCTGTAAGGTACTTTTATATATGGAAGTAAATTACAGAATATGCATATTTTAAAATCCAAGTGAATCCTTTCCTGATAGCATTTTGTTGTGGCCCGAAATTCTGCCTCCTCTCCCCCCGGCTTTAAAAATTGTTCAGATAGATGCATGATTGATCAAGATGAGGCTCTGTGTTTGGAGTCTTTTTCTGTCCCAAATACCATCAATTTCATTACTCTGTAGGGTCATAAACTGAGACTTTGGGATCTGCCAGTCTGCTCTGTGTAACCTGGGTATACGGACTGTCTTTCTTGGATTCCTTCATGCGGTTATTGAGATGATTACACAGCAAAAGCTTGTAATTGGCCAATAGTCAGAGTATGCACATTCAATGGAGTTGCTCCAGAAGCCTATCCTATGGATTAAATCAATATAACTGAGAGCATAAGTTAACCCAGAATGCTACAGTTGTGAATTCAAAAGCAAAATTCAAAAAGTTGCCTTTTGGACTCTGTTTTTTGGGGGTTGACAGGAGTGGTGAGTTCAGGAATGGTCTTTTTGTTCTCACTTTCCTTGTCTGCACATTAATTTCCTTTGTTCCTTTATGTCTTCAGCTGGAAAAGGCACTCACCTCTGAGACATTATTACAGTGGACTAATCCCAGCATGATGGCCAACACCAAAGTGAATGTGTTTCTTCCAAAATTTAGCGTGGAAGGTGATTACGACCTGAAGCCCCTTCTGGAAAGCCTGGGAATGACAAATGTCTTTAATGAGAGTGCATCAGATTTTTCTGAGATGTGTGAGACCAAAGGTGTGGTTTTGTCAAAGATCATCCATAAAGTCTCCTTGGAAGTAAACGAACAAGGTGGCGAGTCTCTAGAGGTACCAGGATATCGGATTCTGCAACACAAAGATGAATTTAAAGCTGACCATCCATTTATCTTTTTGTTCAGGCACAACAAAACTCGCAACGTGATTCTTTCAGGCAGATTCTGTTCCCCTTAAGCAGGGCATATTAATTATGAAAAAGCACAATTACATTTATGGTGATGCATGTTCCTTTAAAGCTTGGCGTCCTGACTATCACCTTTGAAAGGAAATCTAAGAGGTTCATATATCAGCGGGGTAATACAATGTACTCTACATATGCAGCAGAACTAGTTTATCTCTTTTTGTTTCATCCCCGTAAGCTGAAAGATTCGCACTGTGAAGAACACATGATATTTTACCAAGAAGTATCCCAGCCTCAGCCACAAGTATTTTTTGTTCCTCTGTGACATCTTTTTCTCAAAACAAAGTGAACTGAAAGCCTATTTTTGAAGAATTGGGAGTTGGAAGGGGCTCTGGGAGGAAGAGCTGCATTCCTGTTCCCTCTCCAAACCACTTTCCCTCAAGACCCATGTTCTGTGGATTCTTACTGCCTAAAAGGGGAAAATGTGGACATGTGTTGTGATAGCCCTCCTCTTGTATCTGACTACAGCCTGGTGGTCCAGGGTGCCCTGCTGGACCCTGCTAATGCACAGTGAAACAGTGCAGCTAGACAACTCAGGCTAGCACCAGAGTTTGCATCTCTGAAACAGCAGCTGCACCTATGGATGGAAGAGGCAACAGTAATATACATCCAGAAGACTCTTCTGTGGGAGCTACATCAGTTCATAGGCTGGGGAGGTTGGACTCTGAGGGAGTCTTTCACTCATTCTTCTTCATACATGGCAGAGGGGACCAGTTCACTGCCGCTAAGAGGAGCCATGTTGTATATATCCTGAGAAAAAGAAGGTTATGCAATTCTAGCATAGAAATCAGATGGATGAATAATAGAAGTGCCACGCTTTTCAGGCACAGATTATCTGTCACTTCTAGTTCTGGATTCAGCGTAAAAGGAGGCTCCATACAATTACTTATCCTCTGAGGTGCAAGACAGAAATAACGACTTTGACTTAAGTGAGATTAACATGGTAATTACCAGTCTCCAAATTCCATATGAAATCATGGTAATTAGATTTCATTTCTATCTAAAGACAGCCTGCTGCATATGTTCAGTACTGATTTACCTAATTACTGTTCAGAATAAAGCACTACAAAACCTGTGTCAAATGTCTGCAGTACCTCCAGTGTCAGTCTGTTGTCATTCACTCTTCACCACCAACAGATGATAGGAACAGAAATGAACAGACTCACTTAGGACACAGATTAAAAAATATAAAAAAACTAAATCTGTGTCTGGATTGCCCTTTTGGACCACATGATAATAGCTCACAGTAAGGAGTATGCTACTATCTGGTCAAAATATATAGTGAATTCAATTACATATCCTCAAAAGGGGTCATTTTAACTGAATATTCCTCTTGGTTCTTCAGATCTGACAGAAACTAGAAAGATATTTCTAAATGTGAACATGCAACCTCTAATACATGTTCCTCTCTTCTCACAATAGAGAACAACATGGTGGCTGTTACGATTTTAGAGAGAGGAGTCCTGTTTTGATTCTCGACCTTAACAAACAACGAGTAGCCTTTAGTGATAATGTTTAAGTGCTTTGATCAGTTTGCTTCCCTCTGTGGGCCTTTAATGGGCTCTAACACTATACCAGAGAGTTAACTGGAGTCATTGGCCCATATCTTTGAAGGTACTGAGGGGAGTAACTCCCACCAAAACCAATGGGAGGTGAGTCCATGCAGACATCTGGTGGTCTTTGCTGATATTCATCAAGTGTTCTGCTACATGGATAGAAGTCAGAGGAAGAATGCAATACATAACAATTAGTTTTCAGTCCATTCTGAGAGGGAATTGCTGCAAAGATCTTTACTAGCTCAATAGCTTCAGTGATAACCGAGTGTCTGGAAAATATTTTATGTCCCCGACCATTGTCTGATCTATTTCAGAGGGTGGGATCAGAGTTTTGCAGAGCCGTCGCCACTGTGGTGTCTACTGGTTCTCCCATAGGTCAGGGCATCACACATGGGGTTGACAGCTGACTAGCAGCTGCACAGGCAGTCTGTATGTAGGCAAGGTGGACTACTTGCCTGTAATCTGTACAGTTTGTCTGTGTCTGGGCACTGATTTGTGGTCTAGTAGTTCCAGGTACCCAGCAGGCTGTATCACACTTATTGCTACTATTGTGCTGGTCTGCTAGACTGATGAAAACCCCTGGCAGATTGCCCTATCCCTCTTTTTCTGCCGGGATGAGACTTCCCAAGGAGAAAAGCTCAGATATCACTCTCTCAGCTTTTCCAGATTCTGAAAATATTTCAGTGCAGGAGCCAGTCTTCATTCAATGCAGCTCATACTCTGTTTAAAAGCTGATCAGATCACTTAGCACATCACACGTTTACGTAAGCACATCTTCTCAGAGAGTTCCTTGTCGATACCTTTGCTAGGGAGGGCTATCCCATGAAAGCACACAGGAATGCTGCCTCAGGGTGCGGCCTATCTTCCCCCACCTCCTGACTAACACCAAGGTATCCCAGTCTATGCAAGGCAAGCAGATATTTCAGATAAGAAGCTATCTTAGTCTACAGAAGGCAAACCCATTTATTGGTCATGAAAAGCTCTGGTTCATTTTCCACTTCTGCTGCTTCTCTCTATGTTTCGCCAATATTTCTTATTTCCTACTAGCAAACCCAAATGGGCCCAGACTAATATTTAATCATGCTTTGTTAAGCTGCTAATCATAGTGAGTTTAAGTCCTTTCTAATGGTATCTTATACTATCTAATACACTAATGCCTAGTACATGAGTTCAGATAAGATATTAGGCTTGTGCCACAACACAGTCTTAAGTAGCCAAGCGTAGACGGAGACCAGATGAGCTATGACACAAACTAGGGCCAGAAAGTGCAGCTGCAGGTAGAGTTGTGATGTAATCTGTCTTCACGACCCCTGAAGCCTCATGCTTTTAGTGTACTG
The DNA here is from genome assembly GCA_013399115.1 of Anseranas semipalmata. NCBI lineage: Eukaryota > Metazoa > Chordata > Aves > Anseriformes > Anseranatidae > Anseranas > Anseranas semipalmata. The sequence continues at coordinate 150,796 of VXAA01003310.1, read as the reverse complement.
GACCTCGTATAGCCAAAAAGGAGGGCTATGCAGTAATCCTTGTTCTATTCAGAAATTGGACTCAAGTGCACCAGTCCTGTTTCCTAGACCCTTACAGTCCCATGGAAATTTAGAAGTCTTAGTAAAACACCTGTTCATTTTGCAGCGTGTGAAGGGGGAGTATCAGAAAGGCTCCTGCTGATGTGAGAAATGTTATTAAGGCATATTGTTCAGTTTTGCCCATTCTGGAGTCTGGGCTTTGGGCAAGAAATTGCATGGCAGGACATGGGAAAACATGTGTGGGAGCTTGTGTATAGAAATGCTTACGTGCTGAAAGGCGTTGGCTATGATGGAGAAAGTGAATATAGGCGAGGACTTGCTCAGATTGCCAAGTTACTCCACCTCACCTTTCAACACAGCATTGTTATCCAATGATGGGTGACTGGCCTGATGGAAAAGAGCAAGCCACAGCTGGCTTTTGCAGGCAGTTGCAAACTGCAGTTATGTGTCTAGTCATCTCATCACTTGCTCAGCTGCACACTTGCTGCTCCCAGCATTTTGTAGAAGAGAACTGATACAACTTAATGTGTTGGGGTAGCAAGAATTGTTTATGGGGAAGAGCAGCTGGTTTTTGAACTTGAAATATGCTACATACAAACAATGTGCCCCACTGGAAAAGCAGTGCAGTTTTGAACCCCTAAGGGCCTAGAAAAGACAGAATTTGCACATACAGTGACATGTCCTGAGGCAAAGTGGTTAAGCAGATGGCAAAGGAGTTCTGAGGGAATATACAGAGCAAATAAAAGAAATGGGTGGAGGAACAATGTTAATATAAGAGGGAGAGAGAAAGCACTGAGATTGGAAGAAGGAAAGTAGTGAACAATACTCAAAAATATTTAGTCTGTCACTGGAAAATGGCTAGGACTCATAAAGGCAGAAGAAGAAAAGAGATAAGGAGAACGGAAGGGGTAAGGCAATGTGCAGCAATAAATAAAAATAAAATTGAAAAAAAAAACAGATAAAGAGACAAATAAATGAGCAAGAAGACTAAGAAAAACTACAGAAACATGAAGGAAGGAAAAGCAAATAAGGAAGTGAATAGCAAATGGAAGCAAAAAAAAAAAAGTGAGGAAAATAATACAAGAAAAAGAACACTCATTTTATTACTATATCTCACATTGTTTATGAATCCCTCTTTTCTGACAGGTAATGGAGCCTTGGCAGCTGGGCTGAGACCTCGGCAGAGAAAGAGGGAAGAGTAAAGCTGGTGGGAGCTGGGCTGGAGGGAGAGAGTGGTCCAGCTTTATCCTTGCACCTGGAAGGACAGTGTGGGAAGGGTGAGATGGGGCTGTGAGACCTTCTTCCTCCTTTCTCCCCTATCCCCTCACCATGTCTGATCACTCAAATACCTTATGAATCCAAAGCCAGTTTTCTACTTGATAGGAAAAATAAGTGAGAAAGGAAAGACAAAAAATTTTCAGGGTTGCAAAGCCACATACAGCCCGAGAGGACTTCATTTTGACCCCTGAGTTCTGCTGCCATAACCCAATGTCACACCTGAGCTCAGTGGTGCTGATTAGGGGAGATCAAATACTGTGTTTGTGCAGCTCCGTGCTTCCCATCTCTTTCCTTGCATCTCACTGCAGGCTGGGGACATAACCTATGTGATCAGCCTCTCCTGGCCTCCTCTTATTCACAGCTCCAAAGATTTAAAAGAATACCCCCTGGCTGGGGATTCCTGTTGCAGTTCAAGGAAATATTTCTTCCCCTCTCTAATTAAAATCCTTCCACGCACATAAAGCTGGCTCCGTACCTGAGAGAGAGAAATGGCTGTAGGCAACATAAAGCTCAAGCGTTTCCCTTTCATTTTCTCTATGTCTGCCAGTGAGCTCAGCTCCAAACAAGGCTTCTCTGAATCCTGGCATGAACCCTGCACATCCCTGTGTCCAGCTCAGACCCCACCAAATTTGAAAGGGACTGCACACATCAGTACAGCCATGGATCTCCAGCATTAATGCCCAGCTGAGGATGACTTGGCTTTGCAGTCAGGAGATGTTGCCAGGAGATACCTCCTCCCAAACTTGTTGGGCAGCTTTGAGAGAAATGCTATTAGCATAGTGCTAGATATAGGTTTCCCGGTCTTCTGCAGGAAACTGCATGATGACATTCGCATTAAATTACAACATGCTGCATTTATCAACAGTTGGTTAGAGGCTGAACTTTCCCACAAGAGAGTGGGAGAAATTTATAATACGATATTCACAGGAACGTGCTCCAGAGCTCAGCTGTCGTGCTCTTCATTTAACCTCTTTGGGCAAGAAGGTAAAAAATTCTTTTTCTTCAAAAATAACTTGTGTTTTTTTCTTTGGCAGATCCAAAGTAGTCTAAAGGTTGGTAAAGTAAACATAATGTTTACAGATGGGACAAAGAAGGAGATACTTGTACAGGCTGGAGGCAGCAAAAGACAATGCTAAAATTCAGGTGACTTAAGAGCTACCACCAGACCAGAGGTGGTCTTTAGTGGGATGTAGCTGGGAATTTAGGAACACAAGCCCAAAGCTATGAATCTAAAGATGCCTGCCTAGATTTCACAGACTTTTGACTATGAAATTTCCTTGGGACTTCTCTGCCTGTTCAGAGAGCTGTAATTGCCACAGGCTGATCAACTGAGTGGCTTGTACCAGAAGCAGGTGTTTTTCTGCCTACATCTCTGAATGGGCTGAAGTGCAGGCTGTTTTAGAGCACCCCTATCCACTCTGGTAGAAATGGGCTTCACAGGAAGTGATGGTGCTGATGACCTGAGCAAACTCACCCACAAATTGAGAGAAACAGGTTAATTTTCCTTCTTTGCTCAGGTTTCCATGGCACAAGAAAAAGCCTTGAAATGTTCATTAGACGAGAGGACATGCAATTTTTTGGCATGGTGCTTGGGTGTTTCCTCTGTACCCTGGTCCCTACTGACAGGATTGTTTATGTTCTTAAACAATGGCTATATGAAATAGGAAGGGTGGAGTATTCTCTAGATTTTGTTTTGGTAATGGGAATGCTAGTCTTCACCATCAACATATTCGTTCCTGGCTTTGGCAGTAGTGTTTAAAAGCCTGCTGAGAAGCCTATGCAACTACACACAGGCATAACAAACGGCTTGCCACAACAGGCCAATGTATATCCATGTCTGTTTATACAGGAATAATTGGCCTAGAAAGAAGTAGAAAAGATACATCCTGGAGATACTCATGCAAAATAATAGAAGCAGCCAGAAAAAAAACTTTCTGGTATAAAAGCAGCAGCATGAGAGTCTAAGTTGTCTGGAAAATGGACTTGGTAACATTTCCCTTGAAAAGTTATTCTGTGCTGAAATGTGTTGGTTTATAATTTAAGGCATGCTACTTTGGAAATGTTCTGTGTTGTGATTAGAATTTCTGTGTTATAGGAAATTTAATTTTTCTTACGTGTTGTTTGTCCCTTTACCTCCAAATGAGTACAGATACACTTGGAAAAGTTTTTGTATGAATAGTCATGAAAAATAAGAAAGTAACTTCTACCAATCATAGATTTTTCATGTGAGGAGTCTGTATTATCTGTCATGTTCTCCTTTTCAAGGATAGATATGTCGTATCTGCTAATTCTCTCTTCCTTTTCTTATGAGAAATAAATGTGCATTAAAGCATCTTCATGGGAGGCAGAGTGAATGGGAATTATCATGCAGCATCAGGGAAAACAGGTTCCTTCTTGTTTTACCTTGTATTAAATATAGAATTACCTTAAAAAACTGGCTACCACTCTTCTAGCATTCACACCTTATTTACTGCCTCCTCCTGTTGACTGCATAATATAATCTAATACACCTATTAATTATGATAGCTTTGAGCACAGCTTTTTATTCTTTGAGTATTTTTTTCTTGATTTTATCTACCCTTAGCCTAAAACAAACTTTAAAGAGAGAACAGAGTGTGAATAGCTATAGAAAAGGAGTGTCCTTCATTTCACAGAGCCATGGAAGAAGTTTGTCACCTTTACAAGGCTCCTGGCGTATGGTGGTTTCTTCAGAAGGAAGCTCTTTTCCTGGGTAGTGTCTTGCTCACGTATAACAGTGCCAGCAATTCCCATCTGCCAGACTACGTTAACAGCTAATAAGCCATCATGCAAAGCATCTCCCTTCATCAGCTATAAAGCCACAACCCTGCTTGCTGTCTCTACGCTATCGCTGATGTTCTGTGCAAACACTTTGGCTGGCGCAGAATGGCAGCTATGATTTTCCTGGAACACTTCTTTTGATCTCACATTTTCTCTCCTTCCCACTCCAAGATCTTTTAAAAGTAACATTTCCATTTGTTGTCCAACATCTAGGTGTTCTCCAAACTCCAGTATCCTTGCGGTAGCTCCAAAACTCTCACTGACAGAAGGATTACACAAACTACACGCATGGCTTAGTGATGTAAAATCATTCATGCACTTGCGCCCTCCCCAAATTTACATTAGGAAAGTTCTCTAGTAAGAAAGTAACTCCTCCAACCCACAGCCCAGCACCCTCTACTGTTGGATTAGATTTCCAGGGCAGCCCTCTAAATAGTTCACACTCACAAAGCTGTGGAGTTGGCTGTAGTGTTTGTACCTGGACGTTCCTCTCAGGACAGTCTGCTGCTTTTTCTAAAGGAATAGACACCTCTGTGTGCCAGATGCTTGCTTTTAGAACCTGTTTGCAGGTGCGAGGCTCTCCCTCTGTGCTTGGCGGTCAGTTCTCTCCCTGCAGGGTGGGGTGGAGGTGCCTCCCTTCTGCTGAGGAAGTTCAGTAACTCTTGTTGTCTTCTTGACTCCTTCTGAGGTCTGGACACACCTACAGTATGCATCATGACCTACATTCACAGTAAACAATTTCATAGGTCCATTTTAGATCTTTCATCGGCTGTGAAAGTGGAGCAATGCAAACTTCAACACTAAAGAAGTGCTGACTTTTGTTTTCAGAAGGTTACGGATAATAGTTAATGAAGGTGGAAGAAAAGAGAAATTATTACTGCAATGTCTTTTTCTTGTGGTAAGATGACTATGCTCTTGAAAGGAAAATGAAAACAGCATTTCTTACAAGGATGCAAACAGAAGAGCCAGTGTTGTAGAACAGCTGTGCAAACTGACTTAATGAGTTATAACCCATCTTTAATTCACTTGTTCAGAGTATCTTTTGAGTATTTCTCCTCTGTTTTGCCCCTTTGTATTAGGTCTTCATACGAAGTAATTCTAGACTTCAGGGTAAACCAAATGTCTCAATATGAAACATATATGAACTTTTCTTTTCAACAACACGGGTTCTTTCCACAGAGCATCAGTCAGAAACATGGAGAAGCATTTATTATTGCTGTGTTTTTCAAGCTAAGTAAAAAGCAAGAAACACCTGCATTTGCCACACGTGGCATCACATATTCAGCAACTTGACTTTTCAGCTCTTCCAAGCCACTACAGCAATCTGTCTTAGGCTAAGTCTATTTTCTTGTGAGCTGAGTTCATTCCCATTGTCTGGCACTTGCCTGCTAAGATGGTTTGCACAGGCAATTGCTGCAACTTGGCTGAGCCCCAGCAACCTGTTATGGCCTGGTAACTTCTTCTGGCACCTGAGCCCCAGCTTCTCATGCAAAGTTTGTGTCTAGCTCTTGACTGAACGAGAGGCAGCATGTGACCTGCATCCTTGCAGACAATAAAAGACACTCTGAGTAGTTCTTGGAGTAAAGAAAACTCTGGGAAGGGCAGGCTGTCTGTGAGGGGGGACTGTGTCTGTGGGAGAAGAGCTAGGGCCTCAGTGAAGTGGGGTAGCAGGAAAGCATCGGCTGGGAGGGGATGGGGGGCCTCCAACACCAGGCAGCCTCTTCCCAAGAAGGCTTTAGACCCTTCTCAAAGGGTCTGCTGACATGCCAGGATGGGCTGTACAAGGGCTCTGTTGAGCCACCACCTTTAGCCTTCTGTTGACACAGGCTGGGGCTCCTCACATAACTTGGCCTCATGGGCTGCAGCAGCCAGGAGGCAGAGGACTGAGAAGGAGTGCCTGCTGTGCCGTGGCCTTCTGTGGGCAGTGGGAATAATCAGCTCGCTGCACGCTCACACGTCTTTTCAACTGAGAGGAGCTCTGGCAGCTTGCTATGGACCTGGCTCCTGCTTGTCCCAAACCAGGCTGAAAGCTATAGCCAGCCAGACCTGTCCTGTGGGAGACATAAGGGCTTTCTCTCCATGCTGTGGCTGTGTATTTTCTCCTAAATGACATATCTTTCTGGAACACAGGCCACAGCTACTTATCTCTATGTCTGCAAACAGGCATGAGTGTATGCTTTGCTTTTTACACATTTTTCTGGCATGCTGTCCAGAACATCACTTGATGGACACTAAAANCCCCCCCCCCTCCCCCCCTTTTTCTTTCAGATGGCCTCCTGCTTGCAAGGACCAAGCTGGAACTAGGTCCCAAATTGTTCTTAACAGAGTAGATTTAATGTGAATGACCCATGGTAAAAGTATCAGACTATTGTATTTCTAGTACAAGAGAAAAGACTGACAGATCTTGTCATATAATTGAACAGGAACTTACAGACTTCTTTTTGGGGTTGCTGAGCTATTGCTGTGTTTGGAAAGTTCCATTGTTTATCCTTTCTGAATTTGTGGTTCCTGGCAAATCCATGAGGAGAGAAAAAGTCTATTGCAAACTGTTCATGTTTCCATATGTAGTACAGTTTTCATAGCTGTTAATGACCCTTCTTCATATATGAAAACATTTAATTAATTACAATTTTATTTTTATAAACCTGTTGTTTGAATCTCTCATACCACAGCTCAGGTTACCAGACATGGTTATATGCCTGCGTAGCTTCTGTCACCTTAATCTGTCACTAATCATTTGTAGTTACAAGAGGAAAAGTTGATAGAACTGTATACATCAAATCAGACTGTAGAAGGAAAATCCACAGCTGACTGATTTCAATACCACAACCTCTCTCTGAGAGAAGAAATAAGATACACCATGGGATAAGAGAGAAAAACAGTCCTTTCTAAGGTGTTCCCATACATTATGAGTGTGGATCCCTTTCCCAGACCCTGTTGTGTCCATGTGAGCGTGGATTGACAGATGTGTGCTAAGTTGGCTGTTTCAGAATTTAGCAAACTTCTATTATTTAGCAACCAACTATGGGATGATCTCAGGGCAGACAGATGCTTCACAGTGTGATCTAGCCAGGCAACAAGCTATGTTACATTTCTTCTTTCTTTTTTAATTCCCAGTCAGCCACTGGCTTCACAATGGGCTCCATTTCTAGACCGATTACTGAGTTTTGCCTTGATCTTTATGATAAATTCAACAGAACAGCAGAAGGCGAAAACATCATCTTCTCTCCAACGAGCATCTCTGTCGCTATTGCCCTGGTTCTTCTAGGGGCAAGAAACAACACTGCCGCTCAGATAGAAAAAGTAAGTACTAATGAAACATGCTGACATGCTTCCACATAGCTTGCTGTTCCCTTAATGGAAATGTTGGGCATCGTAGCACAACATGTGTGCTTAGGAAACAAGCATGAACACAAGCTCAGATGCTGCCTTCAGAGCCGTGCTTGGCATGCTATGATCCCTGCCATCTGCTTGTGTGAGTTGCCTCATGCTCCCATGCAGACTCAGGGGCATGGGGCAAGAGCTGAATGCAGGGAGGTGATACACCACAGCAGGGCACTCTGGTCTTCCCCCAGCCTGCTGACAGAATGTCAGCCTTGGTTTCAAAATTTCAGGCAGGCGCTTTCTCTTGTGGTTGCTATGAGAATCCTGGAAGAGTGGGTGCGGGCAGGTATTGGGGCAAGCTGCAGAAACCTGGAGTGATTGCACCTGGGTGGCTGGAAGTGTTAACTCACTTATCACTTATGACATTCAAGATTCAAAATGTCTTACTTGCAGAGCTCACACTGTCCCAATGAGCAGTAAAAGACCAGTACTCCTAGGGTACAGCTTCTGAGCAGTAGCTGGCTCTGGCTGTGTGCTGGTGGATCTTCATCCATCAATATCCTAACACTGCCATGTGCACAGTCTGACTGCTGGGTCACCTGCAGCCAAGGGAGACATGTCCTCCTGATGAGGTTCCCAGGAATGCCTGCTTAGTTTAGGAAGCCAGTGGAGATCCAGTATTCTCCACAAAAAAAAAGCTTAAGTCTTTGTATGCTGCAGCATTATTATTATGGCGAAGCATCTGGATTTTTTTCAGTGAGACATTTGCACTTTAGAAAAAAGGACCAGTTTCCATCAGGAGCACTACAGTTTTGATACATTTCCTGAGCTGATTCAAAGATTAGGAATGATTGCAACAGGCCACTTTTGATGTTTGCAAAGCAAAACATTTTTGTCTCTCTGCCTGAGGCAACTTTTCATTTTGAAATTTAAGGTAACTGTAGCAACAAAAATACAAATCATATGTAAGCATTTTGAGGTAGAGGAGAGTAGCATTTTGGGGGACTAAATGCAAGTTTTTCTTGGTTCACCAACATAGAAATATGAATTCAAACATGAATATATGGACAATTTCAAGTCTGTCTTTTCAGCCTGACTGAAGCTGAGAAAACATCTTTCATAAATCTTCACCATTTATCCATGACAAAATAGCAAATCTTTCAAGCAAGGAAAATGCTTTTATCCCAGTTACAATTGCCATAATTTGACCTCTTCAACTGCAGGTGCTCCACTTCAGCAATGCTGCAGGAAGAACGAGCCATGGATCTGAGCTTGAGAGTGCAATCCCAGAAAACAAGCCAGGACGAAGCCAGGAAAGACAGTCTTCCCTCTCATGGGTATGTCCTGGGATGCGTAGTACAGGATCCTTTTCTTCACTGCATGGTAGTTTACTAGCTGTAAAGCACCAGAGTCTACCACTGGAGGGAGTCAAGATCACACGCACAAAGTCTGTCTGATGAACTGGGAAATGCCTGATACAAGGTGTTACCTTCCTATGGGCCAAGTCTTCCATGAAGTCAATACCAAAGCCTCCAGCCAAAGGAAGATCAGGCTACAAAGCTTAGATTAGCCGGATTTAAAAATCATTGCAACAATAATTGCCGTATAATGTAATCTAAGTAGGATGCAAATTAACAAGCAAAGCTATATTGAGGAATCTTTATAATTACTGTATTTGAAATATTCCTAGTGCAACACAGATGGGAATCTTAACCATGAAGCGTTCCATGCACTGCTTTTACAACTACAAAACCTTGGCAAAAGCTACATTTTAAACCTGGCCAACAATCTCTTTATACAACAAAAATTTGAACTGAAGCAGGTAAGTTACCCATATTTTGTAACTGCTGTCATCCTGACTTCCAGCTTCCCTGTAACCATAAGCCTCACTGTTGCCCCCTCATGCATATTTTTGAGCACCTGATGTCCTTCTTGGAGATGTATCTCTTAGGACTGTTGGGGAAGAGAAAAGAGTGTCAGCTTTCGATGCTCCTGTTTTAAAAAAAAAAACACCCTGAGGATATCAAATGCTCTAGAGAAAAAAAAAAAAAAAGCAGGAGGCTTTTCACTTTTGACATATGTCTAACATATGTCTACATGCAGCCAGAGGTGTGACTATGGCCAAAAATGGCCTATTCAAGCTGTCTACAATCTGCTTCTGGGATATCTTGCTTTTTGCTTTGCTGATTTTTTTTCTTTTTTTTTTTTTTTTCTCTCTCTCTCTCTCTCTCTCTCTCTCTCTCTCTCTCTCTCTCTCTCTCTCTCTCTCTCTCTCTCTCTTTTTTTTATTTTTATCTGGACCTCAGGTATGCAGTCTTCCATGGGAAGACTTTCTTGTATTTTTCTTTTAATTTATTTACAGTTTTGCCTATGCATTAGAATAATTATCTCTTCTTCAAAGATTTTCTGAATAAACTTCTGATAGTTGATGTTTCCAAAACCCAATTTTGTCTTATGGAGTCAACAAGACCTGCACCATTTCTAAAATAGTTCTGAATCATAGATTTCTTTGAAAAGGCAGTAAGCTGAACAGATTTGACTAACCTTTATTTTGCTTTACAGAAATATCTAATATGCAGTAAGCAACTGTATGGAGCAGCACTGCAAACAGTGGACTTTCAAAGGGATCTTGAAACAACCAGACTAAAAATTAATGCTTGGGTCGAAAGTGAGACAAAAGGTAAAATAAAGCAAAACCAAAAGCTGTACTATCACTGCCTTCTTCCAGTGTTCCAGAGAAACAAATCCCAGGGTATGAAAAGCAAAGTCTTGTTCACGTTTCTGGATATTCAATCTTACATCCTTTAAAGATTGTTTTCCCATTCACTCTTAGAGTAAGTTATCAGCTAAACTATTTCTGAATTAAAGGTGTGTTTGTTGTCACATACTTTCATATTCCTACCCTTATGGTTGGAATGATAACTGCATTAATACCTAGAAGGCTTAAGCAGATTAATTGTTTCTGCAAATAGCCACAAATGCAGATACAGAAAAGAAGGGGATGGAAGCCAGGAGCTTCACGGTGAGAGTGGGAACAGAGTGGCAGGGAGAGAAGATGACTGAGGACCTGGTTATATGTAGAGCAATGCTCACAAAGACGAGCAATGTGACCACCAGTGAGAGTTACTATCACAAGTAACAATCAACCAGCTCTTGCCTTTAACAGGCACATAGAAGCCATTGGCTTTTGCTGATTAGACCAAACATGAGATATGCCACTTTCCTTTAGTTTTGTCAGAGCTGCAGCATCAGCTGGGTGAAAATTTTACAAATCTCCTTGTTGAACATAAAACAGAACTTACTGGGGGACAGGTCAATAGACTTGATGGCTTCTGTGATTTCTTAGTCGTCATATCCTGACCAAACCTGTCTTTGGACTGACAAAGTGACCTGTGACTGGTGTGGGAAAGAGCTACAAACCTCAGTTGGCTCCATAGTTCAGGAGCAACCTTTCACTGGGTTAGGACCCTCTGTGTGCCTGTACGAAGCCTGTGGACCTGACAGCTTCTACTTCAACCTCTGTGCAGAAAGTCAAAACTCCATAGCCAATTAACTGCTGCGCTTAGTGCAAAGGAAAGATGCCCTCATGTTAATCAAAATATAGGATTAATGGTGCCACCTCCTCTCCAATGGAAGGGTGCCACCCGGCATGTACATATTGTCACTGATGGACCAGAGTTGGCCAGTTTGGTGGCCCACGCCCTTTCCTGCCCCGAACAGGCCACTGCCAGGTAACAGTGCTGAGGAATTTACCATTTGTTTGCCTATGTTGTCCCAGTCCTTTGAACAAACAGTTGGATTTCTAAGGTTCTCCAAAGCTAACTTCACAGACAAGTAATTGAGTCTCAATCCAGAGTCTTAATAACAACTAACAAATACTTGTGTTTTCCAAAATTTCCTTTAGGTAAAATCAAGGAACTCTTTGCTCCTGGAGTGATTGAGACAGATTCAGTTCTGGTGCTGGTGAATGTAATCTACTTCAAAGCATCCTGGGAATACAAGTTTGATGGAAAAAATACAGTACAGAGAGATTTTAAACTGAATCAGGTACATCTGCATTCTGTAAATCTCAACATTATTTCTTCTAGATACTGTGAGCATTGTAGCAAGCATAACAGAGAAGCACAACGTCCAAGGGTTTCAGCTGCCTTGTGAGGAAAGTGTGGGTATGCTGGGAACGTAACCTGCCTCTCCTGTTGGGTAGAGATAACAGGAGGGATTTTCACAGAAAAATATAATCTTTACTGAAAAAAAAAATATGCAAGATTCAGAAGTTGCAATAGCTCAGAGTTTTGTTTCAATAACTGGCAAAACACAAATGTTAGCCCTTTTGAACCAAGTAGTTGTTACATGGATGGAAGCCAGCTCTGAAGATCCCATTTCATACAGGCTCCAACTGGCTGTCCTGGCTTTAACCTGGATTGACCATTCTGGTTCAATACATTTTAACATGAACTATGCATTTAATAGGTTAAAACAAACAAACCAAACAATCTAGGCCAGATATTAACCAGCTACAAATATACAGATGGAATTTTAAAAAAGGGAAAAATTCTCATAAGTTATTTTGGTTTATTTACAGTATTTGCAATGTTTAAAAGTTTATTTTCAATGTATTTTATTTTTTAGTCATTTTTTATACCATCCATATCTCATCAAAGCATTTGTTGTTTAACTAAGGCATAGTCAATACAGTCACAAAGTTAGTTCTTTAACAAGCACGTTCCTCCAAGTATTTTGCAATTTAAGTCTAACCAATGTCTTCAAAAAAGACAATCAAACCCCTTTTCTCTCATTTAAATCTGTTTTGAATTCTTTCCATATGCTTTGCTAATATTCTATTAGTTCTCACTCCCAACAAAAACAAACAAACAAGCAAAAAAAGCCCCAAACAATAAACCCACAAAGAACACAGATTTAGTTCTGATCTTAAGTTGAAGAGCTTTGTATGCGAAAACGTCTCTTTTAAGTGTTCCTTATCTATCAATACAAAAGGCCAGGAAAACATATATTGCTAGTTATAATGTTGCATTGCATTGTTAAAGCACCAGTAAAAAAACTGTAATATTGGTTACTTATATTTGTGACTTGAAATATGTCTTTGAATATAGAAATTGAAAATGTTCTATAGCTGAGAACATTTGGAGCACGCTGCAGCCAGAGAAACTATAAGATAGGGAGAAGCTGTATATATTTTTCTTCATCTGCTAATCAATACTAGCAGGATTTTTTTTTTTTTCTGAAGATGTCATCTACTAAAATTCTTTCACTGCTTTAGAAGTTAGGTAAGAAGTTAGCTAATAGTAAAATGAAACCTGAGCCTTTATACACCTTTTGAACAACCCCATCACAAAAATAGGCAAGATAACAAGACCTGGAAGAACGTGCCTGAGAAAGACTGACTATGATTTTGCTCTTAACCTGTCTATTGCTTCCTGCCTAAACAACCTATCTGATAAATGACAGTCTGATTCCTGCAGAGCTATTTCTTCTTTATCCCGTTCCAAACTAGGACTTGCAAATTCAGTCAGCATCAGTTTGTCTGGCTGCGGAGTGACAATATTAAGCCACTTCACTTCACTAGCTGATCAGTTGCAGGGAAATGCTTTTTCTTTTTCTTTTATTTTTTTTCCCCAGAGAAATATCCCCTTTATTTATGCATGGCAAAGCTGATGTTTTGTGTGCCACCGTGGATGCAACAAAATAAAGAAAATTGTTAAATGCTTTTTCTTTTTCTTTTACAAACCCAGACTACTGATATTGCACTGATATTTCACGTTAAGGGCTGTATCACTTATGAGACTGTACCATTTTCTTTTAAATAGAATGAGAGCAAGCCTGTGCAGATGATGTATCAGAAAGGCAAGTTTAAATTAGGCTATATTGAGGAGCTGGGAACTCAGGTGCTTGAACTTCCTTATGCTCAGAAGTCACTGAGCATGATCATCATGCTGCCAGGAGACATGGCTGATGGATCAACCAGTGGACTGGAACAGGTAAGGCTGTGGACTATGGCTAAACTGGCCTGAAAGTTGGTTGTCTGAATTAAAGCTGAGCAAAAATCTAAACTTTTCAAAGCTGCCTACCTACTCTAAATTCTTTAATTTCCCCATCTTCTAGATTGAAAGCACAATGACCTATGAAAATCTAATGCTGTGGTCCTCTTCAGAGCATATGTTTGAGACAACAGTGGAGGTGTACCTACCTCGATTCAAGCTCGAAGGCTCCTTTAATCTCAAAGAGGTATTACAAGAGATGGGAATGACTGACATCTTCCTTCAATCAAAAGCTGATCTTTCTGCATTGTCATCTGTGAAAAATCTGGTGCTGTCAAATGTTGTCCATAAGACATATGTGGAAGTCAATGAGGAAGGCACTGTAGCAGCAGCTGCTACAGGAGCTGTCATTGTGAACAGGTCTCTTCCCCTCACAGAGGTGTTTATGGCCGACCATCCTTTCTTATTCTTTATTAGGCACAATCCCACCAACACTATTCTTTTCTTTGGTAAACTCTGCTCACCTTAAAATCAGGGTCATTTTCTAACATTGTAAGAAACAACCATTTGAAAATCAGAAATACTATTTTTTTCCCCAGTGTGTTCTTAATCCTATGACAGCTAGCTTGTATTTCAAAGTAATTACTGCAATCAGTTTAGCTTAGAACCATCAATTGGATGCCCTACTGCTACTCTTTTTGAATGGTAAATATTGACCTGAATCCAGAATAGGAGTAAATTTTCCTTTAACCTCACTGGATATCAAGAACACTTTGTTTCCTCAAAGCCCACATATACTCCTGTATAGCTTACAGTTCTGCAGCCCAACCATGTAGTGTAGTACAGCATCTGCCTGGCAAAGGTGGAATTGGTGTGCTGCTTCCTGAGGAGAATTGTTCAAAACAATTTTCAGTAATTGCCAGTAAAAACGGAGTAGCCTTGCTCTGTATTTTTTGATTCCTGGCCAAGTGGGTCCTGGTCATCAGAGAGGTGCTTTGGAGATGCTTTTTCCTTATCTACACACTTTTTCCTTATTTACACTGTGGCAAATCCTTTTCACAGTGGAGATCTCGCCTTGATAACTCCCTTTCCACAACTGTCACAAACAAGTAAGAGATACTTATTTACAGCAAATATGCATATTTACTGATAACTGTACCACTTTCTCCCCTGTGATGTGTGCTGGATCTATCTTTGTGCTATTCTGTGCTATATAAAAAGGTTATGCTAGAAGCAGCTTTGGCTTCATTTATTTAAATATAAGCCTGTCTCTAAAGTGCCATCTCACCAATTGGAAGAATGATGGACTGTGACACATACTCCTTTCACAAGCTCTGGAGTTTTTGTGCAAGTTTTTATGGAGAGCATTGCTTTTTTTATGTTAACAACAGTAGGAACACTCAGGAAAATGACAGGGTTATGCCCTCATGGACACCTCTGGAAAGGGAGCTGATTACAACAATAATTGTGTATGCAGGAAAGCAAGATTTGGGACCTCTTCTTACAGGAATTTCTCTGCATTCTTTTTTTTGGAAAAATAAACACCCTTACAGAATCACAACATGGTTGATGTTGCAAGGGACCTCTGGAGGTCATCTCGTCCAACCCTCTTGCTCATGCAGGGACACCTAGAGCATATTGCACAGGACCATGTCCAGAGGGCTTTTGAAAATCTCCAAGCATGGAGACTCCACAACCTCTCTGGACAACCTCTCTTAAGTTCCCCGTGTTCTCAAATGACACCAAAGAGAATATGGTATGCACGGTGTCTGCAGGAATGAGGTATGAAAACACAGTTCTAAAGAGTGTTAATTATTTACATGATAAAGAAAGCTGTCTTCTATTTGGGGAAAAGTCAAGTGCTTTCAGTCTCAAAAAATAAGAGACAAACAGTCTAATGCACCCTCCTGAAGTTACTGACGTGGAAAACTGTAGCCTGGAACTGTCGAGAAATTGTTTTTCTTCCTTGTGTGCTGCTGTGTGGTGAATTTTAATTATCTGAGATGCATTTATAGAGATAGGGCTCTCTCCTGCCCTGAGGAATGAAGAAAAGTTTTGTAAAGGGCAGTGTAAATCTGAGAAATCACAGTTAAACTTAACCTGGAAAAATTTTTAGTCTGTGGGACAAGTAGAGAAAAGCAGGATTTGCTGCTGATGATAGGGAGACATAACAGTTAATTTGCTGGTTTAACATGAGTAACATCTTCCTCAGAGTTTAACAAATGAACATTTGCAACTTGCTTTATGACCCATAAAAAGGAAAGTATACATTAGCTATTAGTCATATAATTAAGTGTAAAGCACCCTAAAGTTCCACATTCACGATTACCACAGTTTACATACCATGAGTTACCTGGGGATCTTTGGACAAGAAAGTCTAGGAAATACGGGTAAGTGATGTTTGAGCAAGAACAGGCAGGAGCAGGCCAATAATAGAGTCAAATAAACAAACTATCCTCACTGTCTAATCTGAAGGTGTGGTACAACATAAGCAGTGGTTCTCCAGGTTGTGTCCACGTTTCCATTCTGGAGGCTGACAGCACAGATTGCCTACTAACCTATGTTTTTATTACGTAAAGCTGTCATCACACAGTATTTACATACCCCGAGGAAGTTCTGAGCACCACAACCTTAAACATCAGGGATTTTTGTGAAAAGGCAAGGACAAGGATTCCTGCAACGAAGTGTCAAATGACACAGGGAGAAAAAAGTCCCTTTACTACAGTGTTTTCTCAGAAATGAGCAGTCCCAAGGCCCCAGCATAACCTTTTTCAGCACCCTGTTTCCAACAATGCTGCATGTGGGCAGGGGGAATGGGTCTGTGCTCACTGCTATTTGAGAACACAGGAGCTTATTTATAAAAGTGAAATAAATAGAGAGGGACATTGTAATAAAAGACTCTTTTTAGCACCGACTAATCTGGCCCGTTTCTGGGGCGAGCAGTGGGGCAAGCCTGTCATGGCAGGGGGCCTGCAGCTGGGCCGTTTCTGCTACCTGCAGTAGCAGCCATATTACTGCTGCCACAAGCTCATGAACTGGGGAAAAAAAAAGACTAATTCCATGAAGAAAAAAATTCTATAGCCTTTTGGCAGTTTAAAAGCATCTGTTTTGGATGAGAAAGTCCCTCTGGACTGCTGTGTGCCCGGCCTGGGCTGGCTGCCACCAGGAGGCCCTGGCCCTAAAGCCACAGGTCTGAGCCTGACTGCAACTTCAGGAATGGCTCCATGCTGGGCGAGGGACACAGAGAGCAGGATCCAGAGGGGCAGGTGTCCACTTTGCAAATGGCTGGGCTCTGGCCCGTTTGCTGCCCTGTCCTGAGCCCTGCACAGTGGAGCAGCATGCCACCCGTCAGCCCCAAGTCTCCCCAACACCTCTTCACCAGGAGGCCCATCCCTTCACCTCGTGCCTGCAGCCAAAATATGCATTCACTTAAAACCGCAGCCACAAAAGTCACGTGGTAGGGGCTGAGGTGGCCAAAATTGTGGTTTGAGTAAAATAGAAGGGAACCCCTGCCTCAGTGCCCTGGCTGCCCTGCTCCTGGCTGGGGCATTGGGATGGGGCCTGGCTGCTGGGCCCTGCCTGGCCCACCCAGGGAGGCCCTGGCCCCCACAGCACCCTGATATCCTGTGATCACATTTCATTAATTCTTCACATTAGATCAATATTACCACCGCCCCAAATAAATCCTTGCTTAGGCTGACACCTGTGGCTTCTAAAGGCAAAGTGCAAGGGAATGGAAATGAATGTCTTTTTGTCAAAAAAGATCTCCAGTGCCACATGTAGGTTTATCTTTCTTAAGGCAAAGCAACTCACTGCTGGGCAGTCAGCAAAGCATTATTTAAGAATTCTCCTACATATTTAAGTTAAGCTACTCTGGTTTGCTTGAACATACATTAATCTCCTATGGTGACACATGTTTGCAATTTGCCTGCATTTAGTTTTCTGCAAGTGGTTATTGCTTTCTGTATGCAAATGATTGATTCATGTGAAACAATCTACTTGTGTTTCTGTGAATCAAACACATTGCTTTGTAATGTGCATTTTGCATTGTTTATTTGTGGAAGTGATGGTGTAGAAAATTGAGCCCGCAAATGTGCCTTGTAATGTGCCTATTACAAGGTGCTCTTCCACTCCAGCTGTACAGTCAGTTACACAGGAAAGGAAGGCATTGAGATAACCTAGACTTATATTTTCTATATATATTAAAATTTTGTCTCTTAGTAAATCTTTGATTCTATTTTCTTGATAAAGTAGTCTCATTTTCTATATGGTGTTGTAATTGCTTATAGCAGGTATTACTTCATAGTATTCATAGGTTTTATGAAAACCAGATTCAGAAATCAGACTTCCTGACTGTAATTTTCCATGTATATGTAATGGAGGATTATTGAAGAACATGTTTAACACACAGAATTATAGATGACTTCAGAAAGGAAAAGCCTAACACTCAAAATGAGAATGTGGCTGTCCTAGACAGAACATAGGTTGGCTTTAAGTATGTACCTCCAAAAAGCCATCTGAAAGAAAATTTCTCTTTTACTATGCATGTGTAAGTATCCAAAATTTGTAGGCATTTTATTTTCACCTTTTGTAAATTCTCTAGCTGCTGGCGTTTTCCTTTGCTTGCTCTGAACTTCTTTGATGTGAGCAATGAAGTGCTTTTCCCATGCTGAAATCCAGGAACAAAATGGACTGAAGCACAGGTCTCTGGATAACATCTAGCAAATGCATTCAAAGCATGCCAAGCACAAGCTATTCAAATAGGGCTCCCTGAAAATGCCGTTAGAGCAGACTTCATGTTTTTAAATGAAAGTTGTACATAACTTCTGTAGTGGAGAAATCATGTGGCTCAGGAGGTGAAGGGCCTATCTTCAGTGAATCCCATATCCCTGTTGGAATTCAAGCCTGCATCTTCCATGTGAATGCACCAAACATTGTCAGGCACTAGGTTTTACCATAGACTCAGTGGGAAAAATACACACAAATACACACCTTGCTTTTGAAGTTCTGCCTTAACCTGAATGAATGCAACTTAATGACACAAGTAGGAAATTCAAGGATTGATAACTTTGCAGTTCAGCAGCTAGGACACCTACTATATGAGTTCTGGTTTCCAGTCTCTGCTCCTAGAACTGTTCTTGTTTTAATCCAGTAACACTTTAACAGAAAACGTGTCCATACATGGATACTTTTCCAACGAAATCCCTAGGCATGAAATGATATGTTTTTAATTCTGAGACAGGGTGTCACTGCTTTTGTATAACAGCACTGTCATCTACACAGCTCCCAGATTGTTTCACATTGCTCCCTCACTTGACTGATACAGTTTAGAGAGTCCAGCTTTTCCAAACATGTCCTAACTGTTTTAAATGTTCTATGAAAGGTCCTATCGAAGGACGTGTATTGCATATGAATGTCTTCTTTTCTTGTGCAACCCCTTGCAAGGTAGCTGTGCAGAGCACATGCCCTAGATACACGGGATCCAAAAGCATATCAGCGCTTTTCCATCTTGCCACGTCTTGTGCCTTGCTGTTCTAGCATGTTGTATGTCATACATGAGCTAAAAGCACAGAGAAGGGTAACTCAACACCACCACCAGGAACTTACATGTCCTCCAGGTTTATTTATCTCATTCTCCCTTCTAAAAATAATAACAGATGGAAAGTTTTCTTTTTTTCTTTTTTTTTCTTTTTCTTTTTTTAATATTGTTAAGAAACTTTTCAAGGAGAACTCTTCCCCAAAGCACTAGTGTTTGAAATGTGCATGAATAACCACACTCATTCCAGACTTTAAGATGTTTGGCTTGGAGGAAGATTGTTCTATGTCTGTAATGTCTCCTGCTGTAATGCCTGTAATGTCATTCCTACAGCCCTCATCCTGCTGAGAGAGAAATTCTCTTAGTGAGTGACAGAGGGCTGACCGCTGAGGGGACAGGCTTTTTCAATCCAGAGTGTCATGATGGGGGAAAGTCCCCCCTTAGTACCATATCCCTTAACTCCTATTTTCTGAATACAGTAATGCAATCATCATGTGAAATTTATACAGGAATTTCGCTGCATTTTGCTCAGTGAAGTCAGCTGCTGGTCTTTTGTGAGAAATACATTACTGTGCTTGGAGCACTGCTGAGCGCAGTGCCTGTTGGCCTAAAATAAACACAGTACTCAGGCCACAACCAGCCTCAAGACAGCCGGTGGAGGGAACGTTATAAAAACAGCTGGTGCTGCTCCTGAAACAGAACAGCCACCAGGACTGAAAAGTAAGAGGAAGTGCTTTGGTAGCGTGGTGCTCATTTCCTTGTTTGCAAATGACAATGAATAGGAAGGATCCTGGAAGACATACCCAGGAACCTTTGGTGTATCTTCAGTGCCTCCAGCCAGGAGCAACTCCTCCTTGATGCCTTTTTGACTTGTTGTTTTGTGCAAGCCATCCAAAGGTCCAGAGTGACAATGATCATGGAGCTCAAGAAAAACCTCATGAGCCCCATATGCATTTCAAGCCCAAGGCAAAACCATGTGTGCCTCAAGCTCCCCACATGGTTCTGCTGAAAGCTGGGGTGGAAAGCTAGGGGGTAGGAGACTAGATTCATAGCTAGAGTACAGCAGCATATTTCCAGAGCTGAGCAGACCAGCTGCAAATGCTCTGCTAACAGTGTCTACCTCTCTTTGGTGTCATAGGGAAAACCCATGTGCATCCTTGGAGGGGCCCAGAGCACTGGTCTGAATGACAGAGCTCCTCCAGCACAGTGCTCTCACTGTCTTCAGGCAGAGAAGCTGCTGGGTCATGGTTGGGAACATTGTACCTCTCTGGGAAGGCTGGGGTTAAAGAAGAAAAACATCCTGTAGTTATTGGTGCAACTCCATCATCTGCTGCAGGGGGATCAGGGCTTCCCAGAGACAATGTTATCAGAAGCACACAAATCCTTCAGTGAGGGGGAGAAGTGCCCCTCTGAATGGTGTGAGTCACTCTTATTTTCTGATTTTTTCTGTTTCCCTCTTCCTGTTATTGTATGCTTC
The DNA here is from genome assembly GCA_013399115.1 of Anseranas semipalmata. Classification (NCBI taxonomy): domain Eukaryota; kingdom Metazoa; phylum Chordata; class Aves; order Anseriformes; family Anseranatidae; genus Anseranas; species Anseranas semipalmata. Next base: position 130,347 of record VXAA01003310.1, on the reverse strand, counting down.
CTGCAGATACTTGGCACATCTTTGAGATGATTCAGCAGTGCACACTAATGAGATGCAGCCACATCTATAGGGTGCCTCCTTCCTGGGAGGAGAAAAATGTTTTCCTTCTCTCTCTACATGTTTCAGGGGGGCAAAAACAGGAGATCCTAGATGGTGCCTTCCACTCTGTTGTGGGACAGGAGAAGCCAGGCTCCTGGTACCCTGCGTGTCAGCCCCTTATTTCCCCAGGCATGCTCCCTTCTCAGAAAAACCTGTACATGGTGGTGGTTTCCACTTAGGATGGGATGGGGCACCACATTCCAACAGCAAAGAAGCAGCCAGAACCAGTTCTTCCCAGGAGAAGGGAGCTCTCTCAACCCTCACTTTCCCTAGGGTAGCATCAGGACTGGAAGGAGACCTGGGACAGGAGCAAAGCGTGTTGTGGTGATGCACGGAGACAGGCTGCGGGGATTGTTATCACAGGGACGACTTCCACATTTTTTGTGTGTGGAAATCCCAGGCTGTAGGAAGCCGAATTCTCTGCTCGCATGAATGACCTCATCCAGCAGCAGAAAGTAATTTGGTAATTCCTTCCCCTTAAAAGGCAAAAGGAGATAAATGGCAAGGCAGCTATCTTAGAATTGCTAGACAGCATATGTAATTGCCACCTTGACCTCAGGAGGCAGAGGAAGGCCTTTCCACAGTATTGTTTGGCTAAGACTTGCAAATGCAATTTGCTGGTCTCTCTGTTGCTTGTTTTTATACAATATGCTTCATGTTTTATGCAATATACAAAGGGAAAAAGTTTTTATACATTCTACTTAAAAGTAGTACATTGTCTGCAGGTTGAGTAATGTTACTAAACCATGTAGTAGTCCTCAAAGGAAAAAGAAGGTGTTGCCTACATGGCCATATGCCCAGAGTGTCCATCCTTTAGAAGAGAAATCAAGGGCATGGAAGTGGGTATGGAGCTGGCCGGAGCAGACCAGGAAGAGTCAGGGTACGCCTAGAGGGGAGATTTGCCCAGAGGTGGCTGTTGGGGTCAGGGTGCAGAGTGCACTTTGCTGTGAAGTGCTAAGCGTGGTCTGAAACCTGCTCCTGGGAGCAGGTGGGTGCTTGGGGTGCTGAGTCTCCTAGAAGAGGCTCCACATTTCCAACCCTGTCCACATGGCATGCTTGGATCATGCCATGGTTCTGAGATGAACTCCATGGTTGTCCTGTTGCAGGCCTCGGCCATGACACAATGGGCTCACTCAGTGCAGCAAATGCCAAGTTCCGCCTGGACTTTTCAAAGAGCTGAGCAAAGTCAAAAGAAATAAGAATGTCTTTTTCTTCCCACTGAACATCTCAGCTGCCCTGAGCATAGTCTAGCTGGGTGCTGAAGCCAACGCAGCAAAGAAAATGGAGAAGGTAGGTTCCTTGCCCTTTTCCCAGGAATTGCTGTTGGAGGCTTCCATGTGAAAATGAAGAAGGGTCTGGAGCCTTCTTCTATGGCAGATATCTCCAGGCAATATTCTTCACAAAGAGCGAAGCAAAAGAGGTAGGCGACAGCTACAGGTCTCAAAGCTCTCCTTTCCAAACACACTTGTGTGAGCTGCAGCACCCGTGAAGCTCTGGTGCAGTCTTGATGCCTCCTCTCTGTGTTCTTTCATCTGATTACATAGATTTACATTGCATTTACCTTGCAGGTGCTTCATCTTCACAAGGTGCTAGGCACAGCCAGTCCAGGAACCAAAAGCTTCACTGGAAATGTGAGATAATATCTGAAGTATAGAATAGAATAGAGTAGAGTAGAGTAGAATAGAATAGAATAATTCAGTTGGAAGGGATCTTCAAATATCATCTAGTCCAACTGCCTGACCACTTCAGGGCTAACCAAAAGTTAAAATATATTAATGAGGGCATTATCCAAATACCTCTTGAATACTGACAAGCATGGGGCATCAGCCACCTCTCTAGTGACTTTTTGGTTCCTTCAGGTAAGTGACAACTACTCTGCAATACTTCTGGATTGCATTTTGAATTTCTGCTAAGGACCTCAGTTGGACATTTCCAGATTGCTATGCTGTGACAGAAATCCATGCTTTCACAGGTGGGTGAAACACAGAGTGAGCAGAGTATAGAGCCACCTATAAGGTTAAGCAGGCATTTGTGCAAATTCAAGAGAGGTAGAGATACTTTTGAAAGACCTGGGTAGAAATTTCCACCAAAATGATGTTTCTTCATGCTTTGATACTGGTGGAATAGGCACCCTTAATCTAAATTATTTTAAAATGCTTCATCACACTTGCATCCTTTAGAGGTAGCATAGTGCAAGCATGGAAAAACTCTTGGTACAGAAAGAAATTCAGGTGGAGAAAAACAATGCTGTGCTCACCTCTCCCTCGGGAAGTGGAATGACCTGCACGAGGTGGCCCAGGTCTCTGAAAAGTTGATACTCAACAGTTCCGATATTCTGTTGCCAATAAATCCAGAAGACAGCAGTGCAATTTAGAAGTTGATGCTTGCTTTTCACTGGATTCTTGATACATATAGCCTGCAAATCACAGGAATTAATAGCAGACTTTGCTTGTGTGGTGCTCCCCAAATGAATTGACACCATCAGCAATATCTGAAGTCTCTCCCATTATTTCACCAATGGCAAGAGGTATTTTTCAGTCATGCTCAAGTTACTGAGGATCACCACAGCTGTTTTATCACTCTTATTGCTATGGTATGATGTATAAGGTCTGTTATTTTTTATATCTTAGCAGGTCTGTTATTTTTTATGGTGTCTTAGCAGATGTCTTGCAAATAGGGTGGGCCATCTTGGTTCTTGGCCCAGTAATAATCACTGGAGTCCTTGTTTTGTTCTTGCTATTCAGCAATCATAGTTATGCAATGGTACCTTTACTCACAGGCAACCTCAGACATATCAGGTAGTCTGTAATTACCTCCTGAGCACTACCAGCACCATAGCAGAAAGTGTATTTTGTCAGATGACAGGGACAAGAAGGGCCTTCATTGTCAGGCTGGAGGTAGACCTCTGATCCCTCAGCAATATTCTGCTTACCTGCTGCATCCTGCAGACACTGAGAACAAGGGAAGCGTAAGGCTAAAAACTGTGAGAAAGAATTGCTCCGTCAATGAATACATTAGTGATAAAGAGTCATAGTGTCATAGAATATCTCAAAAGTGTTTTGGATATATCACTCAGCTGTCCAAGGCTCAGAAGTGGTGGTTCCCTTTGATATGATCTTCCACCTTCTCTGGAACTCAAAGTCTTCTTTCTCGGTAAGAAAGATATCAAAGTTTCAGGAGTTCACCCTCTAAAAATACTACTGTTCACTTGCAAGGATCTCACGATAAAGGATGAACTGGACTTTCCCCACTTACTGTGTCTGGGATAGTTTGCAACACTCTGTCTTAGCTTTGAGGTACCACCACACAGCTGCATTCACCCAACATTTACATTGCAGCTATTTCATTTCAGTGAAGTTTTGAGCGATACAACCTAGAGAACCAGATATCCTTCTGAGAAGGTACGACACAGTGGCAGCTCTGAGATGAAGCAACAGGTGCTGGTTTGTCAGCATTTTTCCTTGCAACCCATCTCTTAATCAGAAAGCACAGCAGGGCTGAGCAGCCTCTCTGTCTAGATTCTCAGACCTGCTTATTGGTGTTCTTTTATTATTTATATCAGGGGCCTTGTGAGATCACACTTTTCAACAACTAAGCCTTCTCATCGCAGGTTTCTAATCAAAACAGTAGTACCAACATAAAACATGCTAAGTGCTTAAATTACCAGTTGCAAAGGTTTGTCTACAGGGCAAGCCAGAAGCACACCAGAGGCACATTGGAGCTTGCTCCTCTCAGGCTCTAAGCTAGCAGACTTTTGCTCAGTGTACACAGAATGATCACTGCAGGATACAATGTGATTTGGAAGTGGACTAGCATGGGCCTGAAGAGGAATCGTTTTGTCACTCTGTACATCTGATACGGGGTTAGAGGTGGTATCCTGATGCATTTATTCCAATGCCAATGTCAGGCTTCTCATACACAGAGAGGATGCAATTCACCCTCAGGTCCAGCTTTGCACCAGAAAGCACAAGCCTACTAAGAAGCTTCTGTTTTCCCATGTGAAGTGCGAAGAAGCTGGAGGAGTCCATTCCCAGTTCCAGGCATTGCTAGACGCAGTCAGTGAACCCAGTCCAGGCTGCTCTCTCACCACTGCCAACAGGCTATTTGGAGAAATCACTTACCCGTTCTTCCAGGTGAGTGGCCGTAGTGTCCATTTTAGCTGTTGTGAGCTCAGCAGGAGTTCTTCCATCATAAAACATGGAGGGCAATGAAACAAAATGACACGGCCAGGATGTGCTACCTGATGTCTGCACTCCACAGTTCTTGCACTCAGGGAGCCTCTCTGCCTTAGCTGCCTGCTGGTTAGACGTTGGGAACAGCAGAGCACTGGGAAGAAGTTCCTGAAGAGCTTTTATATAAAGAAACAGATTTATAGTAACAGCTCTCCCTGGGCATCCCAGAAAATATAATAGCATGAATCACCGTCAATATATCCTTGCTATGCACACTGGTGTCTAACAGAACTGGCACTCACTGCATCATTTCTACCCAAGGAACAAAGCTCTGTGACCAGCAGAAGCCTTTTTTTTTTTTTTTCTCCCCCAATGGCTTCTCTGTTTCTAAGAATATGATTGTGCTCACATTCCCGTCTTTCCTTCAGAGTCTATGCGAATACGGGTCTCTTTCTGATTCCTGCTTGCCTTTTCAAGTGAAGCTTAAAAGAAAAGAGCACCTCTGACAGTTTGGTCAGTTGGTCTAACTTCAATGGAATTGACAGGTGGGAGAAGACAGGCAGCATAACAATGATATATAAGCTTAAGGAAAGGTACCAGGTTTTTTTTAGATATCTTTTACTGTGGTGAGACATTTCTGCTGCTCAGTACAGATTGAAGATGCAGAAAAATATATTTGCAAACATGGCTTTTTACTCATTTCTTTCTTGTTGATCTACTATATGCAATCATCTTGAAGCCAAGAAATTATCAATCTTATAAAAATTATCATGTTGTTATAAACTTCTGCTATTTCTGCTTTCCAGCAATACTTGGATTCCACAAAGAATTTCTATAGAGCAGAACTGGAAGCAGTCAATTTTAAATATACTAAGGAAGAAGCCAGAGAGAAAATCAACTTCTGGGTGGAAAATGAGACAAAAGGTAAAGAATATGTTCAGGTTGTTTGTTTTGCACTTGAACCAATTAGGAATATAATATCTCAATTTCAGTTTCCATTTTTTTCCCCCAAAAGTAGCAAGATTTTTATATATAAAACACCGCATATTTTTTTTTCTTAATAGGAAATAAATGTAGGAAGAAGCACAAAAATGCCTTGAGTTCCTGGCTCCAAAAGCTCCACATAAACTGTTTGTTATTTGTCTGAAACCATTATATGACTTTTCATATTTACGGGAGTGATTATTAATAGTCAAATGCAACTGATTGCCTAAAAAAAATAAAAAAAAGCAAAAATTATTCCTAATTCATTATTTTTAAAGGTAAAATCAAAGACCTATTTGCTGTTGGGTCTATTGATCCCTCCGCTGTACTTGTGCTGGTCAATGCTATATATTTTAAAGGAAAGTGGGCAGTAGAATTTAAGAAAGAAGACAATGAGGAAACATTTCAGATTGAATATAGTACAGTGTTGGCAGGAACTGAAACAGCTGGGGGGATGGAAATCAGATGCCTGTCTTCTATAACAACAGATGGGAGCTTTCCTCTTCTCTGTTATCCCAAGACAAAATATTATTCTTCAGTTAAAACACTAGAAGTTCCGTGTCTTCTCTCCGGATTGATGAACAAATATGTAATTGTTTCTTCATATCAGAAGCGGCTCTTTCGTAGCTGAGATCCCAGCCGTGTCAAAGTCACTGAGTACGTGTACTGGCTTTGTTGGAGATTTCACAACTAAAAGCTATTTCAAAATAGCTTGCTTTTGGAACTGAATTTGAGGAATCTATTCTTCTGCTACTATTTGCCAAGAGAACAATGTTTGTTTTCAGAAAAAAAAGGTCTAGAGTCAAATTATCCCAAGAGAATATATATATTTTTCATGAAGAATTTCAATTCGTATTTGATACAATTTGTATTTATTTATTTATTTTTAATTCAAGGGACATTTTCAAATATATTCATGCATTTGTTTCTCATGTGACATGCCAGAAAAAAATAAAAAGAAGAAAGTGAAGAGAGAGTTGTGGGTAATCTGGCACCAGTGAAAATGGAAAAGTAGTTTTTATGCTTCTAAATTGGATAACTTCTTTGGAGCTACAGTTAAGAGAGAGGAACATGTCAATCCTACAAGAACATTAAGCTCATGGTCAGAGTAAATAATGCTTTCTGGACTGAACTCTAATCTCAGTACTGAAACCAATCACAACCAGGGTGATCATTTCTGTATTTTCTGTTTCATCCATTTCATGTATTCCAGAATGAGAGAGACAGTGCAGATGATGTTTCAGGAAGGTTATTTTAACTTGGCTATCATAGAGGAACCAAAAATTAAAATGATAGAGCTCCCATACTTTAATAATGAACTGAGCATGCTTATTCTTCATCCTGAAGTTGTCTATGAAGACTTTACTGGCCTAGAACAGGTAATACCTTTTTTACTGTCTAGTTGCATACGTAAAGGACTGCATATGGAGCAGTACTTTAACATTGCTCCAGTATTGTCAGAAAACCAATGGGAAAAACGGAATGTTTTTATCTCTTCCTTCCATTCATTACAGTGTCTATTATTATTATCAATAACCCCCTACAGCTTGAAAGCACATTCACGTATGAAAAACTAGCAGAATGGACCAGCTTGGATAAGATGCAACAGCTGACAGTAAAGGTATACCTGCCCCAGTTCAAGATGGAGAAAAGTTACGTTCTCAACAAAACTCTCCAGGAGATGGGAGTAATGAATGTTTTTGACGGGGGAAAAGCTGAGATATCAGGAATCTCTAGGAAAGATAGTCTGGATATGTCCAAGGCCATCCATAAGTTATCTGTGGAAGTGAATGAAGAAGGCACTGAAGTGGTTGGTGCCACAGGGGTTTTGGCAATGCCTTTGAGTCGCTCAATTTCTTACGAGTTCAAAGCTGACTACCCATTCCTCTTCTTCATCAGACACAACCCAAACAACACCATTCTCTTCTTTGGCAGATATTCCTCCCCTTAAGTGAAAGTTGTTTTAGAAATTAGACCTTTCTCCCCATTGACATTCCCACTGGCAAGTACTGAGGACAAAAGAACATATTTTCACTAGGCTTTGTCCTAATGCGTTAATTTGCTTTAAAAAAGGATGATTTGTTATGGGAAAAAACAGAGATCAAAACCTAAAAAGCTTTAACTGTTAAATTCTTAAAATCAACTTCATGTATGTTTTACTTTTAGGAGGGACTTAGTAAATCAGAAGGACAGGCTAAAATGACCCCTACCTTACAAAGCAATAGACATATCTTGTCTATTGTTGAGCTTTCCCCTTTGCTAGTGTAGTATTCCTACAATAAAGCCATGATTTTAGTGCCCTATAGATGGAGATAGATTCTCCTATAGGAGGATAGGGATCTGCATTAGAAGGATATCTATATGTAATTAGGTACTCAATCTCTTTTAGCTTTACCTACCCAACCTTTGTATAGGTCTCAAGAAAAATGCCACTTTGTATGGGAGTAGCGAAGTAGCATGAGTTTCTTGTTGTATCTGTTTTATCCCTCATCAGCATAAATATATATATATATATATATATATAATATGGTGATGGTATTTAGGTGGGTAGCCTGATTTTGTTCTCTTTTTCATAATAAAAACACTGCAAACTATATATTAAATGCAGTAGTCTGTAGAAGAAAGTGGACAAGTGAATACTCTATTAAAGCAAGTAAAAATAATGGTAATCCTTCCTAAAGTGTCTAAGTGACACTGAAGTCTACCTCCCATTTTTAAATATTCATTTTTCTAAGTGTAGGCACTGGATAACTCAACATTAGGACAGGTAAACCCTGAGCCTCACCTCCCGTTTCTCTCTTGCATTTGATTTTATGAAGGAATTGAGAGTGCAGTTTTAGGACATGACTGAGCCAGTCTAATGCCACTGAGGGGGATGATGATGCCCCCCTTGTCTCCTTCCTTCCACGTGTTTCTGCTCCTTTCCTTATGCTGTCACTATAACTGGGTGATGAGCAATTCACTGGGACCTAAATCAAGAGGAAAAGTTTTGCTAAAGTAAGCTTGCTGATGACCTAGTCCCTTAAACCACCTCCCAGATGTTGTGGAGTAGGAGGTAGGAAGGAATAGCTGAGGGGCTGTGGAGAAGAAAGCAGCCCATCCAATTTGGCAGCACACAATATGCAGAATCCAAAGACCCATGAAAAATATCTTTTTTTGAAGGGAAAATATTTCAACCCTTTGATGACTCACCCTGGTTTTCCTGTTACTCATTTTGGGAAGAACATAACTGCTGGAAACATGCTAGTGTTATTTCAAAACAGCAGATTTGAAGGGCTTTCCCAAATACCAAGATATGGAGGAAAAACTGCAAATTACAGTACCAGGCACTTAATTTGAAATGCTAAATAAAGCAGACTCATGACAGTCTATGGAGATGTCTTGCAGGGCTGCAATTTCAATATGAAATATAGCCTGAAATAGTAAAGTTACTGGCAGAGGCACAGTTTTCATATCAATTAGCTGGTAAAAGAAGCGAAAACCAAATACAGGCTGTGGACTCTTCTGATGAAGAGTATGCAAAAAAAAAAGCTGTGTTTATTTTTCAGCAACTACCATAGGTATTACGTATATATCTGGTTTGACTCAAATATGTATTACTTATGTAAAAAAAAAAAAAAAAAGTGAAAGAGACAGTGCTAGCATATTTTAGCTTGTATAATCAGACCTATATATTTTCAGATAAAACTTAAAGAAAACAAGATTTATGGCATGTATGATGAGGACAAGCACTGTAAAATATTATCTTGAAGAACACGAGTCTCACAACAGGAAAAGGTACTCTGTGTGTGAACAAAAGAGAAGGTGTGACTGAAACAATGATTGTCACTCAGTTTACTACAGGAGAAGTAATCACTTGTGATCTTTGCATTTTTCTAAACTTTCTGCAGGGATATCTAGATAGTCTCAAAACCAGGGAAAAAAATTCTCTTCACATAATCTTTTTTTCTAGTTGCCTTCTTAATTTAAGAACAACAACAACAAAACATTTAAACAATGTGAAATTGTTATACTGCTGGCTTTATTACATCAAACTGAGTTGTTGCTAGAGCCACCCAGCTATCAAGGGGCATAATGGACTGGTATATGTGCTTGCCTCAGCTTGCTGTGCAAACACAATACACATTGACATACCAGCTACTATGAGCTCTGAAGGGCAGCTTAGACATTAATTTTACCACAGGCCAGACACACTGACTGTCTGGGAGCTTTAATACAAGGTACTGGTTGACTTCAAAGTGCTAGCACCAATACCAACTGCCTCAGACTGTGTGTGCACAACAGAGAGCTGAGTAAAAAGCATCTGAAATCCTGTAAATGGGGCTGTGCTGGCCCCATCTTGGTTCATTAAAAGCCACATGAGGGATGCCAGAATAGCCTCTGGCACACATGGACAAGCTATGGCATGAACAGGTCCAAAGCATAAGCAAACATTACCCTCCAGCACTACACAGTAGCTGCTGAACAGCCATAGGAAATGAAATGTGAAAATCTGAATAGAGAGATGCTTGAAAGAGCTGCTCTTTCTGCTGCTTAATATCTCCTTGATTATGCCAACACTGGGGAAGAATGGCAAACCCCATAAATTGGTTTAGAAACAGCTCCACAAAGGACTGCCTGACAGAGGAAAGGGCAGCAGAGTCCTTGCTGACCTCTCTCCTGGGACAAAAACAGATCTGGAACAGAGTTTAACCTGTTTGTCTTGCTTACACTCATAGCTTTTGAATTTCAGGAGGCACCTCTGATTTCCCCTGGCCCAACGCCCTGTCGAAAGTTACAAAAAAGCACTTGTCTGTTGATGACTGCACATGGATAGCCCATTCTGGTCAAAATGTTCAGCTACTCACAGGCTGCTTCTGCAACCATCTTTGCACTAACATTCAGTGTTAAAAAAATGCAAAACAAATCCAAGCCTGCCTAGTGGCAGACTACTCTCTGAAGAACGTGTACTGCCCCATCTGTGACCATTGGCAGAACCAGACTTCCTCTCCTCCATGAGCTCATTTACTTTGGGTGTTTTAAGCTATCTTGCCTGTGAAGAAGCCTGGCATTATTCACAAACTGAGCAGGGAAATAGTACGTTATCAGATGCTCATCCAGCTTACCTGTGTGCAAAACTGTTGTGGTGATTGTTCTGTTGCAGAGCTGGAGTGTACAAAGAAGGCAAACATGTTGGTTGGGAGTACATATCAAAAACACCTTCATGCCCTCTTCTAGAGGAGATGGTGCAAGAAAATGTGGAGAAAATCTTGGACATTAGTCCAAGAGATGAAAACACGGGCCATATGTGCGGGGCTGGTTGTGTCCTTCAGGGGCATGCTCCACAGATGCCCACAGAGGACAAGCACATTGAAGCCAAGCATACAAAGGAGTGTGGATACCCGGAAAAGCTCTTCAAGGAAGCCATGAAGGCGTGTTCAAGTAACTGCCTGACGTGTAACTGGAACTCTAATGTGAATATCTGAAAATGGGAGCATAAGAGAAGATACAATACACATTACAACTCTTTCCACACAAAACCTGTGCCCTTGGGCAGGAAAAGTTTGACAAGATAAAGTTAAAGCAATAGAACATGAAACATTGAACAAGATGGGAGGAAAGCTGCTTACTGTCTGTAGATTTTTTCATCCCCATGACTGCTATAACATCCTCAGATGAAAAACTCATTCTGATCTCAGAAACTGAAAGCCACCCTAGTTATCAGGGTCTGCACATACATGCCTGAATTTCAGCAGAACAAAACACCACAAAGGGTAAAGTAGCTCCCATTCCCCTTCACCAGTGGGTGCAACTACTACTGTGTGTTCTCCACCTTAATGTATAAAGATTTGTGTTCTCTATTATTCACTCCCATGGCCTCAGCAGATGCTGGATTTGTTTCTTTAGTGCTCATCAAGTCTGTTTTTCAATAAAGAGAAATAGCTTTTTACAATTGAATTATATTTGATATTGTGCATTATGATTGTCTAACAGACCATGAATGTTCCTTCAGACAGATTTGGTAGCTTATTTACCTGTCATAGTAAAAAGGTAGGCATAGAAGATCTATGAGAATGGCCTGTGCATGTACAACAGGTCTTGTTGCCGTGACCTGTGGAGAATGAAAATTAAAAGCCGACCTCCAATCATCCTTTAAATTCTACTGGCTGGTTAACATCCATTTCTGAATATCTGAATACTCTGGGATCTGACTTTGCAAAGCAGCAAATACTTCCCGACTGTTCCTCAAATCCCTTCCTCCATCATGCCCACCCCGAGTCCTCTAATTCTTCTCAACACTCTTGCTCTGAATTTTTTCATCAGAATGAAGTTTTAGCAAAATGTGCTTTCTCCTTATACACATATGCAGTAGAGCCTTGGGATTACGTCTGATATAGTCTGACTTTGAGTGAAAAACTTTGGTCTCACCTAGATACAGAAATAGGTGTAGCTGTGCTTTTAACAAGTACAAACTTGTTAAAATTAAGCCCCTCCAGTCCTCAGATCCCAGGAACATACTTCTGCATTTTGGCAGACCAAAACATCTTTCAGCACAATTTTGCTCTCAGAAAATAAACATAGAGTTTTGGTTTTATAGTTACATGGAAAAACTTCTATTTCAAAACCCTCTGAGTAGAATGACCATCCTGCAGCTGGCTCTGCTTGAAATTGCATTATTTTCCCAACATCAAGTGGTTGCTGTCTATGAGGAGCATCCCTCTGTTTCACTGCACAGACACTGTAGTGAGTGGTTGCATATATATCACACTTTTCTTTCATCCATCTTCGAAGTAGTGTTACAGTGCTTTCTGTACTTACAGAACCTCGGAGGTGAGAAGAAGAAAAACAGCTATGAAGGGCATAAAATCTTTAAAAAAAATGGTTTTCAGGGACTGATGCATTTTCTTGCACTCCTTGGTAATACAAGAACACTCTTTCCTCACCTTTAGCTGTGGGTGCTTATTAATGATGAACTGTGGTAGGAACAGTTTGCTCACTCTCAGATTGCTGCACTATAACTATTGCCCCATCCCTGGAAGTGTTTAAGGCCAGGTTGGACGGGGCTTTGAGCAACCTGGTCCAGTGGGAGGTGTCCCTGCCCACGGCAGAGGGGTTGGAACTAGGTGATTTTTAAGGTTCCTTCCAACCCAAATTATTCTATGATTCTATGATAACTTAATACAATAACTTCTATGATGACTTGGGATGCTTAGATTCATCTGACTGTGAGAATCGTTTGCTCTGATGTTACAGCCAAGTTTATTAAAAATGTATCGTTTTGCGAAATAACTTTGCAAGACTGTTTCCCGTCCCCCCCCCTCTTTTTTTTTTATTCATTACTCATTTGACTCTAGTTACCTATTGGCTCAATCAAAGTAATGTTTAAATTCAAAGGAATAGCACAAAATGTGCTTTTAGACTTGAACTCCACTTGCCTTGGTACAGCCTTGTAAGATACAGCAAAAGCTTGAATCATTCCATTCTTTTACTAGGTTTTACTTCACTAATTTATTTCACTGAAGTTTGGCTTGCTGCAAATAGAGTACCAGTCTACCGTTCAATGTTTTGAAGGGCAATGAATCAAAAGGCAATGACGAAGGGTAGTAACTCAAAGGATGATTCTTTCAAAGCTAACAGTGGGAGTGTCCCAAATGGTACTGTATATACCACCAAGAACTCAGAGAATCTGTTTAGGTTCAGCTGGCAAGCTGGATTATTACATGCCTCTTTGAAGTTTGTGGGGTAAGTATTTCTCCAAGTAAAATATAACTTCTAGTTTGTATTCTTTAATATGGAAAAAAGGAGGAATATTATGTTTAAGAACTTTAAGGTGAGTATAAGACAGATATGTAAAAAAAAAAAAAAGTGTATATAGTAATTTTACCTTGCCTTATCAATATGTCTTAAACTGTTTGACTGACCAATACTTTCGAGTGTGCAAAATCAGTGTTTGTACACCATAGTTTTAAGTAGGGATACCTCTTTTTTTTTTTTTTTTTTTTGAAAATCTGGTATCACATTCAAACTGTTCTTTTATCTTTTTAAGAATTATTTTTGGAATAAAAGCATTTCTGTTTTCTCAGTCTTACTCTCTGGAGAACACAGGTGAGGTACAGTAGGATGATTCATGAAACCTGTGGTTCCACAGTTGTTAGCACCAGGCACCTCTCAGGTCACATAGTGGAACACATCTGCTCTAAACCATGGATATCGTGTTCCTCCAACTTTAACTGTTTTAGAGAGAGAAGAACAGTATACAGCTTTCTTGGTCTCAGATTCAAGAAAGAGAACGACTACTGATTTCAATAAATACCCTTAAGGTGTGACCTTAAATTGCATGTACAGGACATTCACCTGATTGAACTAATGAAGCTCTACAGTGCTTCAAGCTGTACTGCCAAACCCCGTATTTATGGCATACATACTTGTGCTTTTTCTCAACAAAAAAAACATCAATGGAGATTAAATGTCCAAAATGGGAATACAGGGAAGAAGCCCACTAAAGCTGTAGTTTGGAATATAAGCAACCGGCTGGGTTTACAGAGAAATTTACTCCCATTATTCCTATAAACTACAGGAAAGCTACCTCCAGATTTATGGATGGTTGAACTAAGAAGCAGTAAGAAGCACACTAAGACTACTGTGAGTTGACTACATTTGATTGAAATATCCAGAGCTTGGTCCAGAGCGGCCACTGAAGAAATTAATTACGTTTGTATTGTCTCAAACATCATTCAGAGTTCTCTGGATGGCTATATGGAAATTCATCCATTCCATGTTATTTTTATCATGTTGAAGCATGGAGGAAACTAACTATTTCCTAAAGGACAAGAATAAGATACCATTTTAATGACGAACCAGTATCTTTCTGAAGGCAAATAAACATGCATTTGTAAAGCAATGGGTCAGGGGTTACAATGTCTCTAATGATCACAGAATTTGTAGGCTTTACATCATTGTTTCAGCATCACAGAAATAGCAATGAACCAGCAGTTTCTGGGCTGCAGATAGTACCTTTTACAAGTGCCGCATATCAAACCCCACATTCATATTTCTGTTTGTTTCAGACAACACCGATTTCACAATGGGCTCCATTAGTGCAGCAAATGCAGAATTTTGTTTTGATGTATTCAATGAACTGAAACTCCACCATGCCAATGAGAACATCTTGTATTCTCCCCTGAGCATCATTGCAGCCTTGGCCATGGTCTACCTGGGAGCAAGAGGAAACACTGAGTACCAGATGGAGAAGGTAAGTTACGTAAACGTATACAAGATCCTTTTGATCCTGTTCAACACAGCAACAGATTATCCATGAATGTCTTTGAGATTTTCTCCAGTTGAGAGGTCAGCCATAGCCTCATTTACCACTGGATTCAAACTTGGCTAGAAGAAGAATGACATTCAGCCATGAGGTTTGAATCTGGAGCTAACTTTTCACTTACCATTGTTTTTCACCATGAAGGGCAAGAATGGTTTCCATTAAGCAGAAGAAGTCTTTAAGAATGATTAAGGCAGATCTCTTGCTTCAGTTTATATTATCTCCTGGACCCAACCCCTTCCAGGTAGAATGGACAACTTGTAATATATAAAAGGTGAAAGCAAGAGTCACAGTTATAAACAGAGTACAGTGTGTGTGTAGCTGGTTTCTAGACTAGAAAATAAGTGAACTAAGCTGAAGATCATATTCACAAATTTTCATAGTAGCACATGCAGTAAAAAAAAACTTATTTCAAGCTCACATGAAACTTCTCAGTTCATCTGTGTGTTAATCAGACCTCGTTATTCCAAGCCCATAGTTTAAACACAACTTCACATACTTCATTTCTTCTACTACCACTTCCAATTGCAGGTTCTTCACTTTGACAACATTGCTGGGCTTGGAGGAAGCATTCAGACCAAGGTACAGAAATCTAAGGTACATTTATTTCTCTCTCACATTTTTCTCTTGAGAAGAGAAATTAAAACTGTTCTGGCTGTGCTTCAAATAGGTCCAACCCCTTCCCAACCCTTAGCTAATGCTCTCAATCCAAGACATGCAAATGGAAAACTGAAATTTGTTCAAAAACAAAAGCAAAAACAAACAAACAAACAAACAAAAACACAGAAAAAGGTAGGTTGCATATGTTGCACCAGAAAAAGTGATGGGACAGGGAAGGATGCTTTGGGCACCAGGATACTTTCCTGGATTGATAAGAGCTTGCATACCTGCAGGTGCTGCTGGGGGATAGCACATGAACCACCTGTGTGCTTTCCTCCATGGCCATCTGCTGCATCTGCAAAGATAACACAAGCCATGCTCCCAGGCCACTTGGGATCTCCAAGCAGAAGGTGGGACTTGCAAAGGATGAGAAGACTTCTCTTTTTAAAGAAAAGAGAAGGTAGTATCAGCTAGAGCATTTAGTGGCTGGTTACACATTAAGAAAGGAGCAGTTCAACACAATTCTCATTCTCATAAAATGCAGCCCCAGACACTGTTTAGCAGTGTGTATTTTTCTTACATACTCTTAGCCTATGTCACCTGGAACACTATTCTTAGGGAGTTAGACAGTTGATCCATTTTTTCACTATACTATAACATACTTCCTGACTCCCGTGTCATCTATCACTCTTCTCCCATCTGCAGCTTCAGCACAAAGCTGCCATGAAAATGCAAGCAGAAGCAGGGAATAAGACACTGTACATACAACAACTTTTCAAATGTAAATCCAAACCTGAATTTTTCTTCAATTATCACTTTGCTCCTGAGACACATGGTTTGAGATTCATCACTGAGATTTTCTGCTTGTTATAACCTAGACTGAATGTCACTAAATGCTGTGAATTATACATCATTAATTGCTTAAAAGAACATCCCTCCCATGGAGCTTTTAGACTCTAACACATTTGTTTGCAAATGTCCAAACACTGTGTGTTTTCCTATGTGATTTGTACCTTATAAGTAGCTGTCATTCTAGTAAAATAAGCTAACACCTATACCTTTTTTTTCTTCTCATCAACAATTCAGTGTGGCAAGTCTATGAATATCCACATACTGTTTAAAGAACTTCTCTCTGATATCACTGCACCAAAAGCCAATTATTCAGTCCACCTTGCCAACAGACTGTATGCTGAAAAGTCATGCCCAATCCTACCGGTAAGCTGTAATCAGATTTCTTTCTAAGCCTTGTATAAACCTGTAATCCAGGAGTACTGCTCAGAATAGGGGATCTGTTAATCCAACGCTCCTCACTGGTGTGGACTCCCACAGCTTCTCCCTTGGCCACAGCCCAGAAAATAGCCTGCATGGAAAGCAATTCCAGGGAAAAAGATGGCCCTATTCAAAAATGAATGGAGCAATAAACAAAAATATTTGGGAATGTAATATTTTCCTCTCCTGGCCCCACAAGTTCTTTTCATTGTAACAGTTTTCTTTCTTTCTTTCTTGCTTGCTTGCTTTCTTGCTTTCTCGCTCTCTTTCTCTCTTTCTTTTCTTTCCTTCTTTCTTTCCTTCTTTCTTTCCTTCTTTCTTTCCTTCTTTCTTTCCTTCTTTCTTTCCTTCTTTCTTTCCTTCTTTCTTTCCTTCTTTCTTTCCTTCTTTCTTTCCTTCTTTCTTTCCTTCTTTCTTTCCTTCTTTCTTTCCTTCTTTCTTTCCTTCTTTCTTTCTTTCTCTGCAGGAAATAATTTGATTTCATCATGTTTCTTCACTTGAAAACCCCATCCCCAAAACAACTTTTTAAAGTGTCAAAATCTTTCATTTGACATTTTCAAAGCAAAGAATACAAATTTTCTAAATCAAAGAAATTTCTTATTTTAAAAATAAGGAAAAATGCTTCAAAACAAAGAGTAGACATAATGATAACAAAACACTCTCCAATGGACCTGAATCTGGTTTTAGATCAGCCTTTCTTCAAGAAAATATTTCATCATTTCTAATACATACTCTTAACTGGTCAAGTAATGAAAATGTCAGATTTAAAAATATCATGCATCAGAATAATTTTTCTGGCCCAGTTTTAACCATTTTGTCCAGGAAACAAGCAATGAGAACAGTCTAACCATGGCATCACTTTAAAAATTAAGGGTCATTTTATCTGTGTTTTATTTCACCTTCATAGTCTTTTTACAAACTGACTGGTTTGGTGGCTACAACTGCTGTCTTTACAGATCTACTTAAAATGTGTGAAGAAACTGTACAGAACAGGTCTGGAAACAGTGAACTTCAAAACAGCTACAGAAGAAGCAAGACAGCTCATTAATTCCTGGGTGGAAAAACAGACAGATGGTAAGGTCAGAGAAGAGTTTGAAATATACTTTCTTGTTATGACTGTACTTGAACAACATCTGGAAAGACTAAACATTAGAGGAGAAATTTCTTCCTTCTGTACCCATTAATGGATGCAGCAGCATGTTGGTTGACTTCTAAAATGTAAGACTACTGCTACAAAAATGAAACCCACAAGGAAGCACCCTCCAACCCCATGCCCTTCATTGCAGGCATTCATGTATACCAGAGGAGGTGTGTCTCAGCACTCTCTGCTTTGCTTCCTTCTTACAGGACAGATCCAAGATTTCCTTGTATCAGGCTCCGTTGATCCTGATACGGCGCTGGTCCTTGTTAATGCCATTTACTTCAAAGGGCTGTGGAAGACAGCATTCAAGGCAGAAGACACTCAGGAAATGCCCTTCAGCGTGACAAAGGTAGGGGGGCACAGGCGCAGCTTCTGGCCGGGCCAGATGTCACACGCACAGCACGCTGCGGTCATCGGCCGGGTGATTCAGCTGGGGCCCTGCAACCAGGCTCCAGAGCACACCAACCAGGCTCCAGAGCACACCAGCAGGCAAGAGAGGAAGACAGAGACACACCTTGAGGATCAAGCTCAGTTCCTTTCAAGGCCTTGTACATAAACCAACACAAAGAAAAAGCTGCTCCCTGGTCACATCATCTCATGCTTCTGTTTTGCAGCAAGAAAGCAAACCTGTGCAAATGATGTGCCAGAACAGTACCTTTAAAGTGGCCATGGTGGCAGCGGAGAAAATGAAGATCCTGGAGCTTCCCTACGCCAGCGGAGAGCTGAGCATGTTGGTGCTCTTGCCTGATGAGTTCTCTGGCCTGGAGCAGGTATGGCCCTGGCAGGGGAAGCACGAGAGCTGTCAGTGCAGTGGCACCTGGCTGCCATCAGACCCTTTGCTGTCCTCTTACAGCCTGGCTGTGCTGGCCAGGCAGGGGAGCACAACCACTGCCCAGGTGCCACCAGGTGCTCAGGCAGAGACTGGCCTCTTAGGTGGGCCCAGGACTCACTCTGATATAACAAGGGGTGTATCTAACAAAACAAAAGTAAAGGAGTGCTGCCGTAGCCCTGCAGAAGGGGATGTATGTATGGGCAGATTTTTTTCATTGAGAGGTAATTTCACCCAGCCCCCTGTATAAACTCTTGAGCATATGTTGCTAGAACTGATGAGGTTCAGGAATTCCTAATGATTTCTTTCACAAAATCCTCATCAAACATTATAAATAAACTGCTCTCAGAACACTGGAGAAGATGTAGAAATGTTTGAGTTTGTTTGGTACTATTGACTCTATATAAATTTTCATGGCATTTTTTGCCATCTTTTCCACAAGCTGACTAAATATTGAAACTGCTATGTTGTGCCACATGAGAAACAAGTTGAGTTGTACAGAAGGGGATCTGTCAGATAGGTGAGGAACTGAAAAAGGAACAGTGACACAGGCAGTATTAGAGAAGCAAATAATGAACTAGAAGAATGTTGATAGGATGCACTTTGGGAACCTATATATATGTTTTTTTTATGATGCTCTTTATTAAAATGAATGGTGGGAAGAAGTTGCATTCTCATCCTTGCTGTTTCATTCCCTGCCTCTCTTTGCAGATTGAGAACACAATCAGCTTTGAAAAACTCACAGAGTGGACCAGTCCCAATGTGATGGAAAAGAGGAGGATGAAAGTGTACCTCCCCCGCATGAAGATGGAGGAACAATATAACCTCACATCTGTCTTAATGGCCTTGGGAATGACCGACCTGTTCAGCCCTTCAGCCAATCTGTCTGGCATCTCTTCAGCAGAGAGCCTGAAGATATCTGAGGCTATGCATGGGGCATACGTGGAAGTCAATGAAGAGGGCACTGAGGTGGCAGGCTCAACAGGAGTGATGGGAGACATCAAGCATTCCCCCGAGCTAGAAGAGTTTAAGGCTGACCACCCATTCCTCTTCTTGATCAAACATAACCCAACCAACAGCATCGTCTACTTTGGTAGATACTGTTCCCCCTAAAGAGAAAAACAGCTGGAAATAATACATGCCTTCCCCTCAGAAACAAAATCCCTTTACTGTAGTATTGTAGCATAATCTTATTCTTCAATATTTTCTCCAACTGGAAAGCCTGATCTAAGAAATGCCCATTTGGGAATCTTCCATAGCAGACGTACCAACAGGTGAGGACATAGCACCAAGCATGCTTACACCTTCTCTTCTTATATTGGTTTCAGAATGGCTTGAGCTGAGCAAAGACTGAGCCAACAAGAAGGTGAGAATGAAAGCACCCACCAGCCAGGAAGGGGCTAAGTGATTTTCACCCAAGGAACAAATTGCATGCACAACCTCAAGTCATTGGGAGCCCATCACATAGAAAGCCAATGGGCTGTGCTCATCCCACTCCCCTCTAGCATCCTGCTGACAAACCCATGTTGCCATCCCTGAAACATGGGCTTCGATATCTCCAGTCTGGAGGCGATGTTTGTGGAAAAGATTCTGGTGTGCAGGTTATTGACTGGTGGCTATGTAAATTTTCAGTTTTTTACTTAGCTGTTGGGAAGTGTTCACTGTCACCAGAGCTGCTCTCTCACCATGATTTCCTCATGTAATTCTGAATTTCTTGCAGAGGTTCTCCAAACTCATGAAGAGTCTCCCTTCCACTCCAGAGAAGGGAAATAGGTCCAATTTTGTGTAGGTGCAGTTATGCCTATGAGCGTAGATTCAAAGCCTGAACCATGGAGATCCAGGTGATCCTGATGATCCAGAACTTAGTGAAAACCACTGGGCAAAAGAACTGTCTGAATTTTTGTTTAAAACTTTGGAAGACACTTCAAATTTGAGACCATTGTGGTTTTGTGTGTGTGTTTGTGTGTGTGTGTAAAATCCTGCAAGTGCTGTATAAGAATCTGATTTCTCCGTGGGAGTTCTGTGAAAAAAACACAGATTTCAAAATAATCCCTGTCTCTGTTGAGCTTTCTCAGCTAGTAACCTTCACTTAGACTCTGGAAAGCCCTCAGGTGAAGTTCAAAACTGGAGCACATTATTCTTCCATGAACACAGCTGGGCTTCTTTGTTCCTGTGATACTTCAAGGCTACATCACTTCTTCTAAGAAATACATGAGAATCCTAATATTTTCTGTCTTTTCTTCCTATGTGTAAATTGTCATCTGCAAATCTGCAAATATGAATCTATTGGCTTGGTAATATGTCCTGTTTTCATTCTAATCAGACTTTATTGATTTTGATGCATACAATTGATTTTGGTTTGGTTAACATAATAAAAGAAAATCACAAATGTTTATTATGTGAATTACATTAAGTTACTGAACCACACACTCTTAAAAATATCATTACATTTTAACAGCTATGAGTAAAATGTGATTCAGTACAGAACTGTATTTTTAGAATGAATAAAGCATGTAGATATGAAGTTTCCTAGGTGTTTATGAAATTTTTAGAAGTGCTGATATTCATATAGAACTCCACAAAGCCCTACAACCTGAGTTTGATTCCTCTCCGCATTTCAGATTACCAAGAAATAGCACAACTGAATACTAATTTATTCCTGTGTATTTTTCTATACAATTCCAACAGGCATTAAAGATGCCCTGACAATTTCTCTGGTAAATATTTCAAGGAACAGCTATTCCAGAAATTTTGCCCTTTTAGATGATGAAACCATCTGAAAATCAATGGCCAGGTTCAAGGCCAGGTTGGATGGGACTTTGAGCAACCTGGTCTAGTGGAAGGTGTCCCTGCTCATGGTAGGGGGTTGGAATTAGATGATCTTAAAGGTTCCTTCCAACTCAAACCATTCTATGATATAACTTGAAAAGCATAAGAAAGATTAAATATTTTGACAACTATTAGGCAAAGCATTTCCTTATCTGGAGTCTCAAGAGGAGGAACTCTGTTGTTAAAATTGGTTATTTCCACATTAGCATTACCACATTAGTGTGGTCTGATAAAAGCAGATCCGTAGAGGAAAACAGCTGGTGCTACAGGTCTGACATCCACATTATTTGAATACTATCAGGATATTTGTGATACAGACTCATCTGTTCTTAAGTGGTAAAAACAAGTATTTTACCAAGTAAGCTTTATTTTTTGTTCTTTAGAAATGGAAGCAGTGATATGAACAGTTCCAAGAGAACATCTCAATATCTCAAAGTTTACCTTAAGCATTCACCTTTTTCATCTTTTATAGCCAGAAGCAGTTGATCCAGTCTGCTAAATTTAAATCCAATACACTTAAACAATATGAAGACTTGAGGAGGGTTAGATTTGCAAGCTAGCCTTTCTATGATTATTAAACTGGAAAGTGCTTGAAGTACAAAGATATGCCTCAGTGATCAACACTGTTTCCTGAACAACAGCAAAAGTCAAAAGGAAGGAATGGGAAAAAAGTGAAGGTTGCTTGCTTACAAGCAAGTACAAAGCTTCCCCTTTCTTAAAAAGGAAAACAGGAGACAGGAAGGAGTGTAAATTCAGCAACTGCAACAAAATACTGATGGCGAGGCCCTGGCCCAGGCCACCACTGACCATGTAAGAGGCACAATATTCAAAGGGCAGGATAAAAGTGTTCCCCATGAAAGGGGGTGGCAGGCTTGGTGGGTGGGATGATGAATGCCTGCTGTGGCCTCCAAGCTCTGCAAAGCTCTGTGGAGACTTGCGAGAAGCAGCCCTTCCTGTGCCCCAGAGAGATGGGTGCTGCGGGTTAAGCTGCTCTACCTTGCCTGCTGAGCAGGGTGTAGGTGCTCCAGGAGAAAGGCTGGACCCTGTGCTCTGCCTGAGCACCTCTGCGCTTTAGCCTTGCAGGTTTCCATTCCCAGGCCTGCTTCTGGCTCTCACGCCAACAGCCATCTAAGAGTATTTCCTTTTAAAAAAAGGCTGAAATGTTAACAGTATTAAAATGCTTCAAAAGTTTTAATTTGGAAAAAAAAAAAAAAGACCAAAGTAAATAAATCTTGAAAACCTCCCTGTTGCTACTGGCATTTTTGCCATAGCCTCTACTAAAATACCAGGCTAATGGCGTATTTGTTTTCCGAAAAATTAAGACTCTGTTTCTCTGAGGGACTGCTGTGCAGCGCCTGACAGCAAACTTGGCAGGTAAGACATGGGGGGCAATACAAGGTATGCTATTCTAAGTTGTGCCCATTCCCACTTGCTGGTTCACTGGATACCACTGAGAACGTTTGGCTCCATCTTCTTTACCCCTTCCCATCAAGCATTTGTACACATAGATAAGATCCTTTCTGTGCCTTCTTCTCTCCAGGCTTATAGTCAACTTGGTGTCCACCAGGACTCCCAGGTTCTTTTCTGCAATGGCAACACAATGGTTTTGAGCTCTGTGCTGCAAACTTTCTCCTTCTTTTCTGTAGCAGTCCTTTCCTGCAGCAGTCCTTTCCTGCAGGGGCTACAAAACATGCTAGGAATATTATTAGGAATCTCCGGAGGCTACTAATCAGAAAGAGGAGAGGAAGGCTTTATGGAAGGATGTCTGTGCTGAAACAAACCAAGAGATTAGTTTATCCTATTTTGTGCAAAAGAAAAATGCTATTATTTCTGGGAGCATACTCTAAGACAACCAGCATGCTGGGCAGCCTTCCAGTGAGTGGTGGAAGCTAAAGTGACAGGCACAGTGACAGAAGCAGTGCTAGTTACAGGCTGCCATGAACAGGCTTCTCTGTGGGGAGAGACCTGCTGACTAAGCTCCCGTATGGCACAACCAGCGAGCTAACTGTACCAGTGCCAGTGGCCACCTGCTCTGCACCACGTGTACAGTGGGTGTAAGGGCCTGGTTACCATGCTGCCTCCTTAGGACTCAGTGAGGGGAGACCATCCATGGTCTCACCCTGGCTCCTGGCTGATCCCAGGGACTTGAGGAACAGATGAGGGACTTTGGAGATGCTGTGGTGACCAACAAAGGGGCTGCTGTGTGCCCTGGTCCAGAATTGGTGTAGCAGCAGCCCTTGGACACTGTGTGCTTCCTATTAAGCAAATGCAATGAGTAGGTGTGAGATGCTAGTAGCCAAGGCCATCACAAGATCTTTCTGAAGGTGCCTTCACTGGAGAAATCCATTCTGCCAACACTGAGATACACATCTCTGTTACAGTCTGTGAAAGACCAAGGCAGCATTGCAGGCAACAATTTCAGTCTCTTCAGAATGGCACAGTGCTGCTGCAGAAAGGTGCCAGGTGGGCTGTGAGCTTCTGTCTGAAGGAGTTTGACCAGACACCTCATTTCCTTTGGTCTGGGAAAACAACATAATCCGACAGAGTGATAAAGCATCATCGATAGCTACAGCACCAAGGTCTGCAACAGCAACTGGCAATCACCCTGGGCATGACAAACACAAAACATTCAATATGCTCCTTCATACTGGCAAAAGAGCAGAAGCATAGATGAGAACAAAATCTCTGGCTTCATAGGTTTTTCTGATTTAATGAGACACTTTGGTCTGTGAGCTGACCTGGACTTCATATTCCTTTGGAAAGGATCAAATGTCCAAGAGTCTGTTAGTTTAGGGACAGGCCCACAATGAAATGCCTGGCAGAGCAAAGGGCAGCAAAGTCTTAGCTGACCTCCTTCTTGGGACAAGCATTGTCGAAACAAGAACATGTGACAAAACACATCCTTTTGTGTTTATGCTGCATTACACAGCTGAGCTGGACAGGGCGATCCATTATCAGTTATCCCAGGAAGCGTTTCAGCTAGAGGAAGATTTGCTTAATCTCTCTAGACTTCATGGAGGATCTAAAGTCGATGAGTGGACTACGCAAGACCTCTTATATTCTGATGATTCTGCACTGATGGCTGATCATGATCAAAGTTTTCACCTATTGTGGACTGATTTTGATGCTTTTGCATGTTGCTTTACATTAAACATTCATTTGACA
>VXAA01003310.1:73341-105931 GCA_013399115.1 Anseranas semipalmata | reverse complement strand
ACAAAAAAAAAAAAAAAAAAAAGCTAACAGCAACAGTAATCTGGGATGTGTATTAACATGCTTCTGGAGAGCGTCCTGCCCCTTCTCTGTCACAAAACAAAAAATTCCTCTCATCAATGACTATATTCAACTCATATAGTAGTAGTGACTTGTATATTGTAGTGACTCACCGGATATCTTTGTAGATCCTCAGTTACAGGCTGTCTATTATGATCCAAATGTGTGATTCAGATGGTGAGGCAGATGGTGCACAAATGATAAAGTGGCTCTTGTATGGTGAGCTGGAGCATACTGCTAGACAATTCAATAGTCAAGGAAAAAGGTTCAAGGCATACTAATAGTCTTTCCTCAAAAGTACTGCCACTGCATAGCAATGGCTGTAGCAGACTGGTTTGGGCTATAGATGATGCCATGTAAAGTATTAGTTGTACTTAAGTGCGCCAACCAAGACTGAGGTCTTCACTATTATTATTGCTCTAGCATCTTCAGCTAAAAAAGACTAATGAGGACTTGTATAGGCAGAAAGGTATGGACCATTCAGAGGCTTTCCACTTGCATAGACAGCTGAAAGGGTTAAGGAGTCCACTTCTTCTCTCCAGAAAGCATAATTTGTTCTAGACAATTTCAGAGGCATTTTGTGTATTGACTTTAGATTTCTGTTTTAAAGGCACATGGCATACAGAGAGGTCAAAGTAGTTCCT
Source organism: Anseranas semipalmata (assembly GCA_013399115.1). Lineage (NCBI taxonomy): Eukaryota > Metazoa > Chordata > Aves > Anseriformes > Anseranatidae > Anseranas > Anseranas semipalmata. The sequence goes on along the minus strand of VXAA01003310.1, from coordinate 105,230 downwards.
TTGTTGTCTGTTCATTCTTTTATTTCAAAGGAATTATGCAATTGCTTTATTTTTGCTATTGTATATTATGACTGTCCTGCAGACCATGAATGTTTCATCTGATGTGCCATGAAGTTACTTGTCGAAGATATGTAAGAATAATCTCTGTATGTACAAAAGGCAGTTTTTGAACCTAGCATCTGGTGCTGTGATCTGTGGAGAAGGAAAAGAACAACACACCTTAAATCACCCTTCGAAATTTTAGCAGTGTGTTCAAATTCTTTTCTTGTAGCATCTGGCTGGGGGCTGAATATCCTGACATCTGAATTTAAAAAGCAACAAAAGTCTCTTCTCTGCTCAACCCCTCTTGCCACAACACATCTTTCTTCAGCTCTGCAATTCTTGCCAATACATATGCTCTGAATACTGCTTTCAAAATTAATTTGCATTCATACAATATGCTTACTTAGAGTTTTGTTCCACTGACAACCTGCGCAAACAGTGGCTGCGTGGAAATCCCCCAAGCTAGACTGCTCTAGGATGAAATTCTGCTCTGTGAAATGCTATGTCTGTGGTCTTTCATAATACAGGCTGTAAGTGGCACCAGGCACAAGAGCTAGACAATTACACACATACAAGTTTTCACAAAATAATCTATTTCAATATTATTCAATTTTGTAAATAACATTTGAAGGATATGCTTTTTCCCAAGTTCCCTGATAGGATAAGTTTCTCCATTCCTCAGCAAGGGCTGTGGATTCTGAGGGGGAAGGAAGACTAGTGATACTGATAGTCCAGCCAACAACAGAAGAGAGAAAAGTTGCAGTAAGCATAGTGTGGGCATACCACAGCAAGCATCCTGCATGTGCTGCATTTTTTTTTTTTTATGTTCACAGAATTGTGACTGTGAGAGGGATCTGGCCTGTCAGTACTCATTATGGAGGAAAAATAAGGAAATTAACTCAGAATTCCTTAGAGACATTGTGCGTGATTTAACTTCACACATTCACACATTTTTTTTGCTTTGTTTTCACTAGCTATGCCATACTATTTGCTTCTGTAACCTAATCATACTTAGTATTCAAGTTTCAATGAACAGCTTTTATCATTATTTTTGCTTTGGTATTTTCAAGATGCTCCATCCTTTTCTGCAAGGTGCTACATGCTATAAAATTAATCTTTCATTCTGGAGATTTTAGGCTTTCATTTAGGGTTTATTATTTTTTTAAATAATGGACATATTCCAAGTAAAATTGTGTGCCTGACATTGAGCTCCATCCATCACTTGATTTGGTAAACACAGAATGGGCAGCATGGGGCGTGGCATGAAATTACACAGGATATATTTCAAGGAGTTCAGCAAGTCTGTCCCAAGTACAGCTGAGAAGCTGTACTATTACCATCACAGGTAAAGCTGATAAGGTAAGCATTTCTTTTGTTTATGATTTACATTTTAACCTGCAAGTTCTAAAAACGATCTTATAACTTAGAAAAAGATTGATGGAACTTCTTGTTTGTGATCTCTGAGATCAGTTGAAGAAACATATTATTAAGGGATGGCTTCTGCAAAAAACTCATTTCACCTTCACGTGTGTCTTATTGTACTGTTTCACAGTTTGACATGCATAATGTCAAAGTATTTGTTTCTATGAAGTAAAGCTTTGTTTCCTAAATCTTTTACATAGAAAAGCTGGTGCTCTGTTAAGACAGCCTTTCTTCCTTTTTCCTCTATCCCTTTAGTTTCTAATTTAGAATTTAAATGCAAAACTGATTTTGTTTAAATTCAAGAAGATACAACCAAGCTCAGCTGCAGGGTTTAATGAACATATTCTCTGAATGAAGTTAAGGAATGCAGCACGTTCAGGCGACAACAGCATACTGCAGCTCTGTGTTATCTTTAAATTTCACATTTGCTAAAAGTAAAAAAAAAGCATTTGCTTCAAGAATATGTTTCTTCAACGAGACCATAAATGGAGCTTAAAGCCTAAAATATAATATCTCATGGAACTAGTAAATAATCCAAAACTCTGCCTTACATCACCTACACAAGTGGTTTAAGAGAGAGATGGAACATACATGCAGGGGAACAGATAGATGGGTTTTTGTTCAAATTATTCCACATTAAGGGATAATTGCCACATGAATGTGCTGATTCCTCATGGACAGTGATGCATTTGGCAGAGTATCTTGGATTTCCTCAGCACGTGGAGGAATTCCACCCTAGCAAGGTTCTCTCTGCTTGTGACAACATAGGGGAAGATATAAATGGTATAAACACCCTACTGACGCATTAGGCTTTACAGTGCTGTGTTGTCTACTCGGTGTTGTTTTCTTTACTAAAAAGATCTTTCACTTCAGTGATAGATAAAATATTATGTGCTAAAACTACTGAAACTACATTTCACAAGAATTCAGAGAAAAAGGTAGAAAAAATGTTTAAATAATGAAGATTTGCAGTATCTGCAAATTAAACGGACTAAACAAGCACTGTTCTATTAAAAGGTGGCTTTTATGAAAAAGATGACAATAAAAATTAAAGAACACTTTTAAAAAGGTGAGCTATAATTAAGTCAACAAGGAATGGAATATATACTAGTTACAGACATTTGCCATAAGCCAGATGAATGTGGTAAATCATTTTCTGTCTTCATTGCTGTGTCTCCACTATCCTATTCAAAAAAAAAAAAAAGGTAATGATGCTAACTTTTGAGACCTCTGATAAAGTGGTTGGTGTAAGAACCCACTTTCCATTTATACTAGGCTGGAGTAAATCTCCAGGTGGAGGGCTGATCTGTTAACTGATCTTAAAAGTGATGTTTAAAACTGCAGTGAAGAACCTGGTTTGGAGTCTCAGATGAATGAAGACTCTGAGAGCAAAGCTATGCGTTATTTTTTCCTTACAAGATGAGAAAAGGTTGTCAGTGAGCTTCTTTCAAGGTAAATAATAGTCTTTGCAATATTCTCAACAATCTAGTATACGTGAACAGATGAGAACTCAAGTTTCAAATAAAAGAATCACCAGCCTACACATAACTGGTAGCTATCCAGCATTTGGATTGCTCATGAATCCAAGAGCACACCTGCCTTTTAAATCCACACCACTGTATTCTGTTTACTTAAAAAAGTTGTGCACCATGTACAAGGTTTCAAACGCACTGACTTTCTTGCATTACAATTAATATTATATTTCAGTGTAATAAGTCAGACTCCTTCTGTTTGCCGTAGACAACACTGACTTCATAATGGGCTCCATCAGTGCAGCAAGCACGGAATTTTGTTTTGATGTATTCAAAGAGCTGAAAGTCCACCATGCCAACGAGAACATCTGCTATTCCCCCCTGAGCATCATTTCAGCTCTGGCCATGGTCTATCTGGGAGCAAGAGGTAACACTGAATCTCAGATGGAGAAGGTAAATTACTTACCTGGGTATAAAGTGGTCTCTACTTCTGCTTGTCGTTCCTTCTAAGTAATGTCACTGAAATATATTATCCACTGATGAGGCCCTCACATTTTAATGCACAAGAACAAGCCAGTCACAAAATGGAGAACTGGATCCAGATTATTTAAAGCTGGAGAACATTCTAAATATATATATAATATATGTATTTTAACTATGGGTGGCAATTAGTTTTCACTAAGAAAAAAGAAATTTTAAGGACAATAACAAAATGGACCACCAGTCAAGAAATTTTACTATATTATTTTTTTTTCTAAATTCTGACATCTTCCAGATAATTATGTTTTTTAAATTATTATTATTATTATTATTGTATTTTTGTTGTTGTTTTGGTATAAAAAAGATAAATCCCTGGAAGAAAGGAAGAGAGAGAATATTATTAGCAGTACATAATATGCAATTAAGTTAATTTCTAGATGCTCACTGAAAATTTATCACCTAAGGAAAGAGTGATATTTACAATTTCTCAGAAGGTTACATGAGGTGTAAACCAGTCACAAGTTTACTTGTAACTTTTTAGTTCATCTGTGTTCTCAGCTAGCATTTGTTTGTTTGTTTGTTTTTGTTTTAGTTTTCTGAGCCAACAGGCTTACCTCAAACATCATATGTAAAATTTAAATGCATAACATTTTTGGTCATGCTTTTCATTACTCCCACTGGCATTTTCTCTTGCAGGTTCTTCACTTTGATAATATTACAGGAGCTGGAGGCACCACTGACTCCCAGGTAAAGAAATAACTTATCTCCCTTTCTGCCCTATTTTGTCCTCAGGACAAAACCAGAACTATTCTGCATCTGCTCAGGCTGTTTTAGACCCTGTCAGAAATGATGGTAATGCTCTCAAACCAAGCAGATCTGCAGAGGGATGTAACTCATTACACATGTAACTTGTATTTGTTTAAAGCCAGGGAAAGAAGGCTGTTTGCACATGTTGCACCAGAACAAGGGACAGGAGAGGGCAGGATGCTTTGGGCACCACAACACCTTCCTGGGCAGGGGAGCACGTGCATGCCTGCAAGCTCTGCTGGGGGACAGCATGTGTAAGGGGCTCAGCACCTGGCGCCAGCGTACTGCAGTCAGACTGCAGCGGAGAGTCTCCAAAGCAGGGCAAGAAGATGCCAGGCAGAAACAGCCCAGAAGTCTCAGTGACAGGGAAATGACTGCGCTCTTACAAAAAGGGTATTTCAGGGGACTTAGCTTGAGAAAGGTGTATTTGTCAGTTCAATGCACCATCATGACGGCAGCTGCTGTTGCAAAGGTGACAGCCCCAGGTCTGGGGCGGTGATTTCACTGTGGCCTGACTGTTACTGATGGGGACAGTCCTTCAGAGTCCGATTTTCTAGATAAGAAGCTAATGCGACGTATCTTCTTGTTTCCATGTCATCACCTCAGTGCGGCCCTTCTGAATACATCCACGATTCATTCAAGGATCTTCTCTCCGTCATCACCATGCCAAATGCGACATACACACTCAAGATCGCTGACAGACTCTATCTTGACAAAACGTACCCAGTTCTTCCGGTGAGTTGTGGCGCGACCTGACTTCAGCGAGATTCCCCACCAGGGCCCTGTGACCCAGCCCTAGGGAAGCACCACCAATAGCAGTCTGCTGTCTGCTGATGAAGAGGTTCTTGTGAGCCATGAGGGGAATTGGTTCTGGCCACAGGACAAGTTCAACTCTTTCTGTGGCTTTTAGGAGGCCAGGCAATAGTATAATGGCATTATATTTGCCCATGATACATCAGCTACAGGGAGTAATTCAAATTGCTGTTTATTCACTAAAAAAATGGCTTTTAATGAAAGAATCTGAAATATATTTTGTGACTTGGAAGCATGAAGGCCGAAATTGTCAAAAATATTTTTCTCATTTTTTTCAAAGCCAGATATAAAATATTCCCAATGAAAGAAAGCTTTGGTTTTGAAATCAAAAACAGGAATATACTAACACAGAATTCAAAAGAAAAAGTGAGCATGAAGAGAAGGAAATGAGTATTGTCTTTCCTTAATAATGTTTGCTAAACTGAAAGTGTTATGGAAAAATGAAGAAAATATTTCAAAATTTTAACTTAGAATCCTATCTGAAGACAGAACTGCCAAATCTAAACATGGGAAGTAGCCTTTCTTGTCCAGCTTCAAGATTCAGTTACAGCAAGACAGCTGATTGACATGTTAAAGCATAGGGATAGAAGTTCACTTTTCTTTTAACCAACCATTCTGCTACATTTCATAGTTCTGCATTTCACATTCATATATTTTAAAGTTCTTAACAATCTGACAAATGCAATTCTTCTGCTTACAGGAATACTCAAAATGTGCAAAGAAATTTTATAAAGCAGGGCTGGAAGAAATTGACTTCAAAACAGCTACAGAAGAAGCAAGACAGCTCATTAATTCTTGGGTGGAAAAAGAGACAAATGGTAAGGACTAAGAAAATGGTAGCAGATATTTTCCCTTACCTACCATAACCTAGACTCTTGTTTTCCTCTCCTCATAATGAGAAAAAGCAGATCAATCAACATTGGGTTGATTACTGCTGTGAAAGCAAAATCCCACAAAGCTCACCATGCCCTTCACTGCAGGCATTCATGTATACCAGAGGAGGTGTGTCTCAGCACTCTCTGCTTTGCTTCCTTCTTACAGGACAGATCCAAGATTTCCTTGTATCAGGCTCCGTTGATCCTGATACGGCGCTGGTCCTTGTTAATGCCATTTACTTCAAAGGGCTGTGGAAGACAGCATTCAAGGCAGAAGACACTCAGGAAATGCCCTTCAGCGTGACAAAGGTAGGGGGGCACAGGCGCAGCTTCTGGCCGGGCCGGCTGTGGGCTCGCATGGCCGTCAGGCTGTGTGTCACACGCACAGCACGCTGCGGTCATCGGCCGGGTGATTCAGCTGGGGCCCTCACTGGCTGTGCATGGGGCTAAGCCCAAGGAGTGCTGGCAAGAGCTGCATCTGACCAGGCTTCCAGAGACACACCTTGAGGATCAAGCCCAGTTCCTTTCAAGGCCTTGTACATAAACCAACACAAAGAAAAAGCTGCTCCCTGGTCACATCATCTCATGCTTCTGTTTTGCAGCAAGAAAGCAAACCTGTGCAAATGATGTGCCAGAACAGTACCTTTAAAGTGGCCATGGTGGCAGCGGAGAAAATGAAGATCCTGGAGCTTCCCTACGCCAGCGGAGAGCTGAGCATGTTGGTGCTCTTGCCTGATGAGGTCTCTGGCCTGGAGCAGGTATGGCCCTGGCAGGGGAAGCACGAGAGCTGTCAGTGCAGTGGCACCTGGCTGCCATCAGACCCTTTGCTGTCCTCTTACAGCCTGGCTGTGCTGGCCAGGCAGGGGAGCACAACCGCTGCCCAGGTGCCACCAGGTGCTCAGGCAGAGACTGGCCTCTTAGGTGGGCCCAGGACTCACTCTGATAAAGCAAGGGGTGTAGTGCTGCTGTAGCCCTGCAGAAGGGGATGTTAGTATATACAGCAATCTCCATCAGGTACCAGAGACAGACACGCTAACAGGAGTTTTTTTTTTTTTTTTTTTTCATTTTGAGAGATTTCAATTCCTAAAGTAGAGCTCAAACACTATTAATAAATCATAGGCACCAATTGTTCTGTTGATTATCATTAATAGATTTTTTCACAAAAAAATCATCCCCAAAGAATTAGATTTAGAATTGGATTTTTGTTAATGTGAGGGATAGTATAAAAGATCTTGTCTCACTGAATATAGAAAAAATGGGAAAAAGATATAACAAGCAAAGAAAACAAGCAGGATTTCTAAAAGGTTAGCTGCATATGTCTGCAAATGATCATACATTTGATTTGCTGTTTTCAAGAACTGTTTTTTTGCAAAATCATTTGCTCTGATGGAGAAATTTTCAGATGACAAAGTTTTGGAAAACTTGATCAAAAGAGATGATATATAGCCTATGGTAAGGAGGAAGCATACAGGGTAAACAAATACATTTAAGATTAAGTGTCAGTGCTATTTTGTACACAAAATAAATGAAAAAATAGTAACAAATGGTATTAACACAGCCATTATGGCTATCGTACTCTTGCCTCAGGCATTTCATTTCCTTCCTCTCTTTGCAGATTGAGAACACAATCAGCTTTGAAAAACTCACAGAGTGGACCAGTCCCAATGTGATGGAAGAGAGGAGGATGAAAGTGTACCTCCCCCGCATGAAGATGGAGGAAAAATATAACCTCACATCTGTCTTAATGGCCTTGGGAATGACCGACCTGTTCAGCCCTTCAGCCAATCTGTCTGGCATCTCTTCAGCAGAGAGCCTGAAGATATCTGAGGCTATGCATGGGGCATACGTGGAAGTCAATGAAGAGGGCACTGAGGTGGCAGGCTCGACAGGAGTGATGGGAGACATCAAGCATTCCCCTGAGCTAGAAGAGTTTAAGGCTGACCACCCATTCCTCTTCTTGATCAAACATAACCCAACCAACAGCATCGTCTACTTTGGTAGATACTGTTCCCCCTAAAGAGAAAAAGAGCTGGAAATAATGCTTGCCTTCCCATCAGAAATGGAACCTCTTACTGTAGTATTGTAGCTTAATCTCATCTCAATATTTTATCCAAGTGGAAAGCCGTCAATATCTAGGGAGACATTCTTGAAGAAGCATGTGAATTTTCAGATATTTATGTGCAGGTATTTCTGTTCAACTTGCATTCAGGACTTATATCCAGGGTTGAATGAAAACTTCAGGAGGTGTCTTAGGAAGACTTCCCAATGTCCTTGAATAACTTGGGAAGCAGGGCCAATGTTTTGAATTCTTGTGAGAAATCCTGCCACCGCTATTGAGAATCTGGTTTCTCTATGGGAGTTTTGTGAAAGAAACACAGCTTTCAGAATAATCCTGGTCCTTTCTGTTGAGCTTTGCTGGGCAACCATCCTTGAATTGATGCCTGGACAACTTGCATATGAAATTCTTAACTTCAGCAGACCATTCTTCTTCCATGGATGCATTTGGGCTTCTTTGTGCTGCACATACTATAATGTCATGTCACTTTTTCTGAGGGAGCATGCAGAAAGTCTACCATTTCTTCTTAAATCATCTCCAAACACAACATCTTCCTGATTGATATTATTGCCCGTTTTCATTCCAGTGACTTATCATTGATTTTGTGAATGTTAATTGGTGGTCCTTCTATTTATTCTAATAAAAGCTTTGCAAACTAAACATGTCATAACCTATTCTGGGTTACTGCACCACACAACCTGAAAAATATGATATAGTGGGTAATGATTATTGACAGAAGTGATTTATAGTATTTAGATACTGCATTCAAAACTAGAATATACCCATATATGAGGTCACTAAATATTTCAAGATTTTTTTTCTAATTTTGAGCTTAAGCAAGGTAAACCCTACAGCTCCTATTCTTACTTTGAGCTTCTCTCCATATAGCACATCAAGTAACTAAATTTTTTGAATTTGCCATTTTATTTCTGGATAGTTTTTACAGAAATACTCTGAGGGTCCTCAATAAATATATCAAAGTGATGCCTACAACATACAACATAAAAAACACGAGAAGAGTGCTTTTATTAAAAGGCGGACTGCTTCAGCTTTCTCATACTGAAAAGAATCATATGAGGAAATCTTTCTTATTGCCTGATGTGATAATCCTCTAGAGACATTATATGCTATTTCACAGCCTTTAGAGGAAAGGTTCTCTAGGTTATATTTTATCCAATTTTAATGGTTGCTAGTGTTAATCAGAGTTAAGCAATCTTCTTTCTGCTGGGATACACATGCAGAATTACAAATTACAGTATCAGTGCTGAAAAAGCGTTGAAGAAAGGAGACACATGGTGGTTTTTGGAGCTGCCTCAAACATTTGCCATGTCAACATTAAATATGACTTGAAATGATGATGCTAGCAGCAGGAAAACACATTTTCATACCCACTACAAAGTCTATGGGAGAACTGCAATTACTGGTCTTCCCAAGACAGTCATAGCTATGGTCATAAACATAGCTATGGTTAACACAAGTTTTCAAGCAAAAAAGAGATATGAAATTTCAAGTTCTACTGTGTACATTATGTTCTTCTTCCCTTATAAAAAACAAACAAACAAAAAACAAAGGCAGGAAAAAAAGGCAGGACTTGTAAAATATTGTGCTGGAAAAGAAAATCTTGGCAGAAATGATAAGTGGCTTCCTATAACTACACAAGAGAGATTTTCAAGGCACAGGGTCCACCTAATATCCTCACTGTGAAACAGAAGCATTTGACTGTTGTTTTAAAATGGCCCATTAGGTGTCATTAGGGATATGAAGTGATGTTTATCAGTCTTCTGAAAGACTGATGAAAACTAGTTGGGAGCTTAATACGGGTTCCTTTTTTTTTTTTTTTTTTTTTTTTTTTTGTGTGTTGTNNNAAACTAGTTGGGAGCTTAATACAGGTTCCTTTTTTTTTTTTTTTTTTTGTGTGTGTGTGTGTGTGTGCAAATGGATGGTTCTGGTTTATATACTGAAAATGTAGATCAGTGGCACTGTGCTTGGAACTAAGTAATTTTTTAGGAAAAGACAGAGATATTATTTGCTGAAAGTCCAGAGACATTTTAAGATGACAAGCCGGTGCCCTGAATGAAAAAAAAAAAATCAGAGTAGAATACTATAGAAGAGATAGAGCTATATGGTTTATGAACAAGAAAATTTCCTCCGTCTCTAGAGGCTAAAACAAGAGGTAAAAGTGCAGATTCAGCAAAGTTGAAAGAAATCTATACACCATGTCAACATCTGGGCCCAGAACTGTACCTGTGCATTGCTGGTCTGGGCCAGAATGACCTGCTGTAAAGGAGCTGGCACAGTAAGCATGAGTGCTGCAGCCCCCAAGGGGAAGCAATTCTTCAAAGAGCAGCAGGGAGGGTATTACCAAGGTACTTCTGAGCTCTGAAACCCAGCAAGAGTTTAAAGAAATGAATCCCAATTCCCACAATGTCCAGGTATTGTCCAATAGTCCTTTTTGTTCCCTGGTAGCATGACTGAAGTTGGTATGTCAAGACATTGCCATCTGTCCATCCACTACATCCCATTTTCTCTCCATGTTGTGTTGTTTTGGATACGCAGTACTATGTGGAATGAAAACAGCCAGGTGCAATCACACTCTTTCTAATGCCTCATGAGAAGTGCTCTGTGGAAAGTGCCTTTGCTTCTCACATCATTTGTAAAAGGGAACACCACAAAATCATTTGGAGATCATCTGCAATTATTGCACACTTCTCTGCACATTTTACTATCTTCTAAGCAAACCAAATCCACGGCTGAAGTCACAAGACTTTGCAGGCAGTATGCTCTAGTCATACGCACCAGAGGAAGGGCACTCAGACAACATCCTGGATTCCAGAGGGAATGCTCCTCCGGGCTCCCAAAAGATACTTGAGAAAGCACAGCATGTTGAATCAAAAAGAAAACTGCATATCAGCCTGCAAGGGTTTCACATGGAGCAGTGGTTCAGTTCTCTGTTTCTTGTGGCTTGTGATCTAACATTCTTCAGTCTGGAAAGGAGACCGCAGAGGGGGGATTGTCAGGGAACAACAGGTGTCAGGTTGCTTGGCAAGGGAAGGGGGCCCAGGGCCAAGGGTGACAGTAAGGCTAGAAGGGCCTGATAAGGGATTCAGTGCTACAGTTCCCAATACCACAGCCACAGTTCAGTGATTCCCAAACAAGTCTACAGTGACCAGGTAGGTCAAAGATCAAGCCAGAAGGTTAAGCACATGGGTCAGGGTCTGTAGTGGTCCTAACCTGAAGAGTGTTGTACACTGAAGAATTAGTGACTCACATAAAAGTTGACCTGATGAGGCACAGGCCTGCGCTGTGCTATGCTGTGTTATGCTGCACTCATTGCTTGTCCTCCAGCCATATATTTTGCTGAAAGTATTATGTTGCTGCAGGGTAAACTTTTAGCCTGCTAATCATAATGGAGGAACCTGTAGATGGCCCCAAACTGGCACCTGGTGATGATGCCACTGGCATATCTTTGTGTTTACCCTGAAGTGAAACAGCGTGTCCATATAAATACATTCTCGATCAACAGTAGAAATGATCAACAGCATTGCTTATTTCTAAGAACGTTCTAAAAAAATCTGTAAAGACCACAGTGCCAGTGAACTTCTGTATGGATGGGATCTGTGCACTGTGCTGTGCCCTGACTAAAGGTTCATCCAATGCTGCACAGCTTAGGGGTTCCCAGCATCTGAAAGGATGTGAAGTCATCTGTGCTATCTCCTTTTTCCCTCTTGTGTTAGCTCCAATAAATTGCATTTTAATCAATACCTTATGGAGTCTGAGTGTCTTTTCTACTGGTACACAAAAGGAAATCTTGCAGTGGTGCATTACAGGGTCCATCTCCGTGAGGTTCATCGCCAAGCATAGGCATGCAAAGTAGCTTGGGCAAGGACCACAATCAAGAGACTCAGTTTAAATGCTTCTCCCAAGTGAGGGGAATGTAGACCCCCGTGCAGGCTTCTCAGAGCTCTGTCACAAACAGTGCTCTGATTCAAGGCTGGAAAGTTGCTTCAGATGTGCCTGAGCCCAGAAACCAAACTCCTGGAAGAGGGATGATGTTCTCAAGAACAGAAGTTTATGAAGTTCTGGATGGTACGGACATGATGACAGAGACTGGCTGTATCTCTTCTGACACAGGAGCTTAAAGGTATTAAAAGAAGTTAGTAGAAAGTAGTTAAAAAAATCACAGAGGTAGATAGCTGACAACAAACAGGTAGCTAAGTCATGGACCTCATGGTTAAAGGATGCTGGGGATGCTAAAATCTTACATGATTTTAAAGGGACAGCAGACAAAACCTTGGAAGAGAAATCCATTGACAGGTAATAAATATATAGAAAATAAAAATCAGCTATGGAAGTCCTAGAACTGAAAATAGCCAATGTTAGAACTCTGAGGGCATGAATAAGCCTTAAAGGTCATGACAAGCCTCAGCAGCAGCCTTACTCCACAGCCCATACTTATGGGCCCAGGAGTCTGTACTGGGCATTTGCACAGTTTTGGTAAGACAGCTGATCTTTGTGAGAGGAAGCCATGGACTGCCCTGGGCCAGTCACAGCCAGTTGCAGGTGGCTCTGTAATGGATGAAGACAACTCACTGTGCACCAGATTTTCAGCCAGTCAGAAAAGCATATGGCACCTCTACTCAAACATAATTAAGAAAAGGTGGTAGCTGCTAGGGGCAGGAGACTTGTGAGGAGACACAAAAAAGGGAGCCTTGAGAGTCACAAAAAGGGGATATGAGGAGAAATGTGAGAGATGTTTTTGGAGAAACAAAACAGAGGAGACACGTGGAAGGAGATGTTGGGAGCACACGTGGAGATGCACTCTTGGGAGGAGGTGCTTCATGCCAAAGGACATACCTCTGAGGCACTGTGGCCATGGGCAACACACGTCAGGCCAGTGACACCCTGGAGGGACTGCAGCCCACAGGTGACTGACACTGGAGTAGGGATGCCTCTGAAGAACTGTGGTCCATAGGGCACACTAGAGCAAAGGAAACAAGTAACCAGCAACTACTGGCAGACAGAAACGATTGTATACTGACCCCAGCCTCTTACATTGCTTCACTGAAGGGACTGGGACGAAGAGAGTGCAAAAAGAAACTGAAACTAGGAAGCAGGGAAAGAGAGGTGATAAACTGAAGTTGACTGTGGAGAAGGAGCATGAAAGGTTTAAGTGTCTATTTCATAGTTTGTGGCATTGTTTTTTGTCAATTCCTGAATTAGCAATTAAAATTTTATGTTAATTAGCAAGAAGTTATATGAAACCCACAAAGTCAAGACTATTGCCCACAACAGAAGCCCACTTCAGCTGAGCCTTAGTCCTTTGGTTCCTGCCTGAGGGACACTCTGGGTGTGCCTGTCTCCAGGCCTGCCTCCTTATGGACCTCAGACCCAGGCTGTTGCTGTGTCTCCAGTACCATCTCCTTTGCTCCTAACTGAGTGACAAAGCCCTGAGTGCACTAACAAGCCTTTAATGGCCATGACCTGACACACTCGGAGCCTTTACCCACACCTATGGACCTGTGAGCTCTATTTGATCTGGACAAAAGGATCAAGTGCACCCTCAGCAAGTTTGCAGATAACACCAAGTTGGGCAGGAGTGTTGATCTGCTCGAGGGTAGGAAGGCTTTACAGAGGGGTTCGGATAGGCTGGATCGATGGGACAAGGCCAACTGTATGAGGTTCAACAAGGCCAAGTGCCAGGTCCTGCACTTGGGGCACAACAACCCCAAGCAATGCTACAGGCTGGGGAAAGAGTGGCTGGAAAGCTGCCTGGCAGAGAAGGACCTGGGAGTATCGGTTGATAGTCAGCTGAATATGAGCCAGCAGTGTGCTCAGGTGGCCAAGAAGGCCAACAGCATCCTGGCTTGTATCAGAAATAGTGTGGCCAGCAGGAGTAGGGAAGTGATTGTCCCCCTGTACTCAGCTCTGGGGAGGCTGTACCTCGAATACTGTGTTCAGTTTTGGGCCCCTCACTACAAGGACATCGAGGTGCTGGAGTGTGTCCAAAGAAGGGCAATAAAACTGGTGAAGGGTCTAGAGAACAAGTCTTATGAGGAGCAGCTGAGGGAGCTGGGGTTATTTAGCCTAGAGAAAAGGAGGCTCAGGGGAGACCTTATCACTCTCTACAACTACCTCAAAGGAGGTTGTAGTAGGATGGGGGTCAGTCTCTTCTCCCAAGCAACAAATGATAAGACAAGAAGAAATGGACTCAAGTTGCACCAGAGGAGGTTTAGGTTGGATATTAGGAAAAAATTCTTCACTGAAAGGGTTGTGAAGCATTGGAACAGGCTGCCCAGGGAAGTAGTTGAGTCACCATCCCTGGAAGTATTCCAAAGATGTGTAAATGTGGTGCTTAGGGACATGGTTTAGTGGTAGACTTGGTAGTATTAGGTTATAGGTTGGACTGGATGATCTTGGAGGTCTTTTCCAACATAAATGATTCTGTGATTTAAGCTCTGCCCTGGGCCTTCAGTTCTTCCCTGTGCTACATTAGATGTACTAGTATAGTGTGTACTAGCCTCCAGTTCAAACACAGCTGTGTCCATACCTGGCCAAGGACTCCTAGTGTGACCTGGGCCATGCCTTGCTGCTAAGGACCTGCCTGGAGATCACTGGACCTGATCCTAACCCTGACCTGTGAACTGACTTCTTGTCTTGATGTTGGATGTGCCCCATTTCCATGATACTGCCTTATGATTTGGACTCTTGGTTGGAGCTGGCCATGATCTCTGAGCTAGCTCCAATCATTCTCTTCCAGATCTTGCTCAGGTTCTGTGGGAGTGGGCCCTGGATAGTGAGGCTTCTCCCCTGCTGGCTGTGGGATTCCTCTTGCCTCCTGGTTTGTTGTGCCTTGGGCAGAAGCTGGCCTTCGCTGCTCCCTGACAATGCCCTCCATGAGCCCTGTGACAAGCTCTGAGGAGCCTAGTCGGTGGCCATGCAGGGCCTTATCCCTATAAAACTTCCTGAGGGACTGTCCTTGCTCTGGGCTCTGATCTCCCCACAGCACTCACCCTTTACTCAGACCAGGCTCCTAAATAAGCCCCCTTCCACCCTGCCAGGCCCTCCTTTCCATGCCCAGCAGGGCCCCACAGGACAGCATGACCCCCTCACTCAGCCCAAGGCCACTCATGCCATGTCCCCTTACAGCTTGCTGTCCCTGCCTTGTCTCTATGTCTCCTAAAACAGCCTGCTAACACCCACAACCACTGCATCATGCTAAACCAAGTCCCTCCTGAGCCCAGGTCTCTGTAAGGAGGGAGGACACACCTTGCTCGGGTGGAAGGGAGGCTAATGTGTCTGAGCCCTGAGGGCACTGACAGCCCCTTCTGGCCCTGACCTCCCAGGGAGCATCCCCTACCCAGAACACCAATTCAGCCCCCTGCCCATGGCCCAGGACCCCATTTCAGCCCCCTGGCACTGTCAGCCCCTGCCACAGTGAGGTGGCAGCAGGGCCAGTCTCCAGCTCCCCACAGCCCTGCCCTGCCTAGCCATGGGGCCTGTTGATTCCACCTTGCAGAGTTATTTCTCAGCTTTACCTCAGCCCTGATCTGTCACTATCGATCTGCCTGGTTGTATTGTGTTTCCATGGCAAGGGTTTAGGTAGCGGGGGTCTGCAGGGATGGCCTCTGTGAGAAGAGTCCAGAAGCTGCCCCATGTTATACAAGAGCCAGGTCCAGACGGCTCCAAAAGGGACCTGCTGCTGGCCAGAGCCGAGCCAGTGAGCGACACTGGTTGTGAGAGCAGATTTAAGAAAGGAAAAAACTGGTGCACCACAGCACGTGGGAGAGAGGATTGAGAAAACTTGAGAGAAACAGCCCTGCAGACACCAAGGCCAGTGAAGAAGGAGGGCAGGAGGTACTCCAGGCACCAGAGCAGAAGTTGCCCTGTGGCCCATGAAGAGGACCATGGTGGAGCAAGCTGTCCCCTGCAGCCCATGGTGTACCAGGCACTGGAGCAGATCTCCATGCTGCAGCCTGTGGAGGAGCCCACGGTGGAGCAGGTGGATGTGGCCTGAAGGAGGCTGAACCCCATGGAAAGCCCCTGCAGGAGCAGGCTCCGGGTCAGAGCTGCAGCCTGTGAAGAGGAACCCACAGTGGAGCAGGAAGTCTGGCAGGAGCTGCCGCCTGTGGGGAAGCCATGTTGGAGCATTTTGGTCCTGATGGATGGACCCCGTGGTATGGACCCATATTGGAGCAGTTCTTGAAGAACTACAGCCTATGGGAAGACGGCTTTGGATCAGTTCAGGAAGGACGACATCCTGTGGGAGGGACCCCACGTTGGTGCAGGGGAAGAGAGTGACCATGAAGGAGCGGCAGAGATGAAGCATTATGGACTAACTTCAACTCCCATTCCCCACTCCCTTACACCATGCAGATCGAGGAGGTAGAAGAAGGTCACTGGGAGGAAGGTGTTTGTAGTTTGCTTTTAGTTCTCTCTGCTCTAGTCTGTTGTCATTAGGCAATAAATAATATTAATCTCCGTTATGCTGAGTCTCTTTTGTCTACGGTAAGTGATCTCCCTGTCCTTGTCTCAACGCAGATATGTTTTTTCACTGTATTTTCTCCCCCTGTCCTTCTGAGGAGGGACAGTGAGAAAGTGATGTGGTGCTTGGCTGCCCATCAGTTGTTAAACCACCACACTGATGATTGCTGGATTGGATCCTAACCCTGACTTGTGGGTTGACTTCCAGGCTTGGTTTGGGACCTGCCTCATCACTATGATATTGCCTTAAGATCTGAACACTAGGTTGGACCTGGCCACCATTTCACAGTCTGTCCTGCTTCTCTTGCTCAGCTACCATGGGACTAGGCCCTGATCAATGAGGTTGCTTCCCCATTGGCTTTTGTCACCATGGCTCCCACCTCATAGGGTGCAGCCAGCTCTCGCTGCTCCCTAAGCCTGGTTTCCCTGGATGAGGCCTGTATTTGGCTTGCTGTATCCAGGGCTGTCAATGGACCCTGTTACTGGCATTTGGCTCTGCCTCCCTGGGGTCAAATCTTGTTGGGACCGTGCTGGCTGGTGAGGGCACTGACCATCCTGGGGTGACCCTCAGCCTGTCTCACTGTCCTCATGGAGCAGCCCAGCTCCTGCTGCTGGCAGTCCAGCTAATTCTCCACCCACATCATTATCTGCTGACTCGGTCTGTACCTCTGCAATCTGGCTACAAGAATACTCTGGGAGATCATATTGAAGGCCTTGATAAAGTCAAGGTATACAACATCCTCTGCTCTGCCTTTGTTTCTAGAATAAGCCATTTCATCATCGAAGATGATGAGTTTGGTCAGGAAAGATCTTCCCTTGGTAAATTCATGCTGTTTTTTCCCATCACCTTGTATTCCTTCTTGTATCTGGAAATGCTCCCAGGAGGCCTTATTTCATAGACCTCTGTAGCAGTCCTAATGGGAATACAATTGTATATCAAGAAGTTAGTGATCCTCTCAAGTGAAGCTGCACGTTTTCATGCAAACGTCCTTTTGTTTGACAGTAGAAATGAATAGAATTGTTTTCTTCTAAAAAAAAAAATTCTGCAAGAGTTCTGAAGAACAAAGTGTCAGTGAACATCTATCTCCATGGATGGGACTTGCATCCCATGCCATGCCTTGATTGGAGGTCCGTCCAATGCTGAACAACATGGGGTTCCCTGCATCTGAGGGAATGCAAGATTATTGATATTATCCTCTTTTTCCTTCTAATGTTATCTGCAATAAATGGCATTTTAAGCAATAGATACAGAGTCTCAGTGCCTTTCTTACAGGGATCATAATGAACACTTGCACTACACCTTCTCAGTGACTGCAGAGAACTGTATTCTCCTGAATTCTCCTCCCTTTCCTTTCTGAGAATGTGTCCCTTTTTCAAATCAGGAACCTTCCCCAATAATCCTGACTATTCCTTGGTCGTTGTTTTGCTCTTCTACCTAAAGAAGCTTTTCATACTGCCCTTTACAGCCCTTGCAGGTTTTCCCTCCTGCACATCTATTGCTTTCTAAATCTTTGCCCTGCCTGCATGGGAAAAGCTTCTATATTCCTGCCAGGTATCCTGTCCTTGCTTCTACCTCTTGTACACTTTCTTTTTGCCTTTAAACTCAGTCAGAGCAAAGAAAATTTCATCATCAGTGACAACCTGTGTATTGCACCAGCAAGAGATGTGGCATGTATGGGAGTAAGTGAAAGGCTTTGCATGTAGGTGATGCTAAAACTCATTCAATCACAAAGAGGAAGAACTTCATATCCTCGGGCAAATACTCCCACCCAACCTTTTGCTGGTCTCTGGGATGTGATCGTGGAAAGTTATGCCACGAAGGCCACATTTGACTATGTCAGATCAAATATCTGTGGGGAGCATTAAGAAATCATCACCTGTATAATGAAGGTTGAACCCATGTCAAGTTAAAATGAATGTAACGCCTGATATGAGATATCCCAATTAGAATCAAGAGTAAAGATGAATGCACCTGTCAGTCTGTGAAAGACCAAGGCAGCATTGCAGGCAACAATTTCAGTCTCTTCAGAATGGCACAGTGCTGCTGTAGAAAGGTGCCAGGTGGGCAGTGAGTTCCTGTCCAAAGGAGCTTGACCAGACACCTCATTGTCTTTGGTCTGGAGAAACAACATAATCCCACAGAACGACTGAGAGAGACACCATTATCGATAGCTACAGAACCAAGGTCTAAAATGGCAACCAGCTAGACAGTCAGCTGTAATCTGGACAAGATGACTTCCCTCTCTGTGAATGGTTGCTTCTGTCCTACATGGCAAGGCAGTTTCCATATTCACAATGTGGAAATGAAGACAAACACAGAACAATTAACATGCTCCTTCCTGCTGGCAAAACTTCAGTAGCAAATTGGAGAACAAAATCTCAAGTTCTGCGTAGGTTTTTGTGATCGGATAAGAGGCTTTGATCTGTGAGCTGACCTGGACTTCATATCCTTTTGGATAAAAAGTGTCTTCTGTACTTTCAGGTGTCCAAGGCTTAGTTACTCAAGGGTCTGTTGGTTTAGGGGACAGCTCCACAATGAAATGCCTGGCAGAGGAAAGGGCAGCAGAGCCTTAGCTGACCTTTTTCTTGGTACAAGCATTGTCAAACAAGGATGTGTGACAAAACTATTTGTACTGCTTTGCACAGCTGTGCTGGACAGGGCGATCCATTGCCAGCTGTCCCAGGTAGCCTTCCAACTGCAAGGTTTGCTTACTCTCTCTAGACCCCATGCCAAGCAGACTATGTCAGACCTGTTGTGAGTTGATGATGCTATGCTGACGGCCTGTTCTGATCAAGAACTTCATTTTTTCATGGACAGTTTTTGTTGCTTGTAATTGGCCTTCCATCAACTGGCCTTCCAAACTTAACTATCAGTTCGAGCATAGAAAACCAAAACAGGCCTCTGGGAAAGAGCGTAGTGTATCTTTCTCATCCACTATCAAAGTAGAGCTTCTTATCCTCCACATCTTTGCTTCTTTTGGGCGTGTTTTGAACGACCAAACACTTATTGGAGAGAAAACATGGCTTTTGTATGACTCATGAAACAAAGCTCTGCACGTCAAATGCATACAAAACTGTTGTGAAGGTCTGGCACCACACTCTACACTGGACACTACACCGAAGTCAAATTGACCAGCTATAAAAAAAAAAAAAAAGCTCTGGGATCATTTTTATTCTATACTTGCAGTGTGATGATATGACAAAGTGATAACTGACAAAACTGCAGCAGTTTCCTGGATATGTGTGTATGTCCCAAAGTACAGGCTATTTGTGATGAGCTGGGCCTATGACTCAGGTCTGGACACTTGTGCGGTTCATGTATGATAAACCAGATTAAGCGAAGGGGAATCGTGGCTGTCTAAGAAAGAGGCTTCAGGGACACTTTGAAGGCAAATTTGACTGAGTCAAATGTACTGGCCAAGTCTTATATGAAGTAATGGAAGACTAATATGTGAGAAATATAAACACCTGTGAACACAAAGTGGTCCTGAACAGAAAGGGGATAGGGAGTTAAAATAGTGGCACAGACCTGAGGTTCACTACGAACAATGTGACAAAACAGCTTGTTAGGCGTAGACACATCTGCCTACTTCAGCATGTCCTCTTCAGACTTCTAATCTTCAGCTTTGAAGGACTCTGATGACCATTATTTTGTGGACACATAGCTTAGAAGGAAAGCAACAGGTGATACACTTCCTCTGACACTCATTGTCCAGGCACACATCCCGGTATTTTACTATATGCCAGATATTCTTCTGGCCACCTGGCACTGAAAAGTGCTTCTGCCTCTGCTGGTGTCTGTGGTACCACCTCACTCTGTAGTGGTTTAACAATAACAAGAAGCTAAGCACTGACACACCACTCTCTCACTCCCTCTCTTCAGAAAGAACCAGGGAGAAAATACAACGAAAAAAGTTTGTGGGTTGAGATAAGGACAGGAAGATTGCTCACCAGTTACTGTCACAGACAAAACAGACTTAGCATAAGGGAGATTAATATTATTTATTGCCTATTGATAACAGACTAGAGCAGTGAGAACTAAAAGCACCTTCCTCCCACCCCCACCTTCTTCTACCTCCTTGATCTGTGTGGCGTAGGGGAGTAGAGAATGGGAGTTGCAGTTAATCCGTAATGCAGCATCTCTGCTGCTCCTTCTTCCAAACTCTCTTCCCCTGCTCCAGCATGGGATCCCCCCCACGGGATGCCGTCCTTCCCAAACTGATCCTGTGTGGGCTTCCCACAGGCTGCAGTTCTTTGAGAACTGCTCCAACGTGGGTCCATACCAGAGGGTCCATGCTTCAGGAACAGACTGCACCAGCACAGGTCTCTCACCGATGGCAGCTCCTGCCTGACCTCCTGCTCCACTGTGGGTTACTCTCCATGGGCTGCAGCTCTGGCCTGGAGCCTGCTCCTGTGTGGCCTCTCCACAGGCCGCAGCCTCCTTCAGGCCACATCCACTTGCTCCATTGTGGGCTTCTCCACAGGTTTCAGGGGAACTTCTGCTCTGATGCCTGGAGCACCTCCTGCCCTCCTTCTGCACTGACCTTGGTGTCTGCAGGGCTGTTTCTCTCACGTTTTCTCAATCCTCTCTCCCATGTGCTGTGGTGCAGCAGTTTTTTCCTTTCCTAAACATGCTCTCACAGAGGCACAAACAGTGTCGCTCATTGGCTCAGCTTTGGCCAGCAGCAGGCCTCTTTTGGAGCCGTCTAGAACTGGTTGTTATCTAACATGGGGCAGCTTCTGGACTCTTCTGACAGAGGCCACCCCACTACCAAACCCTTGCCATGTAAACTGAATACAACCTCCTGAGCTACATACATGAAATTTTGTACCCTCTCTGCTACTGGATACAAAAGAGGGAATGTGCCTACTTGAGTTCAGTGCCCTGGCTCCCTGTATACCAAACTGTTCGGTGACAAACACCCTGTTGTTATTAACTACTCTTAAGACAGGTTATGGTGACATGTTAATAAATGCCTTTATTTATAACACCCAAAGAAGGCAACACACTAAATTACATTCATAAAACTTTTAAGTATTTATCTATCTATCTATATCTATATCTATATCTATATCTATATCTATATCTATATCTATATCTATATCTATATCTATATCTTTACTATATATGACAGCATTACTTTGGAAACACCTTGCCCTTACTGACCTGATCTGCTGTTTGCTCAGACCGTTTGTTGACAGTTTTGGCCATGGTGGATACCTTGCCCCTTTTCTTTACCAGAAACTCGCATAAAACAGAAGTTGTTCAGGATCCTGCCTGACAACTCAGCCAAAGATAGAGCTCATCCCAGAGAATTTTCATTAAAAAAACACCTTAACCTCCTTGTTTCACATGGCTTGTTAACTTCTACTGGTGATCTGCCTTTGAAAGCAGTGGAGGATGAACTAGGAGCTGAGGTACTGGCTGAGCTGTCCAGTCCCCTGGGTGTATCCATGTGCCTTGCTCTTGGACCAGGCCTCCAAACAGATAGAATTTTTCCCACTAAAACTGCCTCTTTACTGCCTTGTTCTCCAGGAGATCTTCGGCCATTCTTCTCAGCTATGGTAGCACTGTTCCAATACTTTCAAGTATTTGGAAGCATCTTTTTGAGGCTGGATGTCTTCTCCAGCCCCTGCTTGTCTGGTAAACAGTTCCTTGCCTCAGTGAGAGCCCAAACTGCCCCCCTTTTCCTTGTTATTTCACCAGGATATTTTATTATGACAGGACTACCTGGTCTGTGTCAATCTGCATATTAAGAAACAGATACCAAGAGTAGGTATATAGTAGTAGGGTACCTATACACAATTCATTACTGGCGTTTGATTGGCACCAGATGGTGGAGATTTTTGATTAAAAGTGCATCTGAGGACACTTATTCCCAATCTCCTTTCTCCATCAGCAGACTAATGCACATTTTAAAGGTAGAGATAACACTTTTTGAGAAGCAGGTCTATCATCAGAAAAAGCAGACAAGGTTTTTAGACTTTCTTAGGGGCTGAAATAGAAACATCAGGCTTAATTAAAAACAAAATGAAACAAAAAGCTCAGCTGGTACCTGTGGAGTAGATATGTAGAAAAAAAAACAACATTTCCACTACAATCTTGTCTTGCTTAAGTCCTCAGACTTGGCAAGGAGAATCTACATTTCTACAGTATGTTTATTTTCACAAAAGGAAGCAGACTAAGGCAAAGGAAACTGCACTGACTAAACTTTTGCTAGTGGTTTAGGAACCTGACTCTTCTCCTTAACAGAGATTACAGTAATCTCCATATATGTTCTGAAGAATTATGTCGTACTAACTTTTTTCCCCTCTTTTTAAATCACACAATGCTTTACAGAGGTCAGAATGGTTTATTTGTCTTGTCTTTGTTATTTCAATACAGAACAATAGCTTTTATAACTGAAATATATTTGCTATTGTATATTATGATTGTCCCTCGGACCATGAACACTCCTTTAGCTGAATTTCACAGTTCCTCCGTCATCTGCCAGGCCATTAAGTTATTCATGAGAAACATGAGAAGTGCATACCATAAACACATTTGGAATTGAGTACATTTTTGCTTTGTATGGAGCTATGTTTTTCTATTACTCCCTGAGAATCAAAGTTTGTTATAAAGCCTTCACACCCATCAAAAGATCTTTTTTTAAATATTCCAGCTCTCCAAAGAAAGTATATCTGCTTTTCACTCTCATCTCAATTGGTTTTCTCACATGCACACTTCTTCACTTCATTTTGTCAGGAGAAGAACAGGCCAAATCCTGTTCTCATTTATCTCCAGTCTAGCATGGCTCACATGCATGTTGTACATTCAAGAAGGATCAACTGAAAGTGAGTTCTGGTCTATTACGACAACCATAATAACAAACAGATTAACTAATAATTGCTAATTATGTTTTCCATTGGAAAGTTTTTCACATTTTTTGTTTTCATTAACATCCTGGTACCTAGTTGCAGCTGAGACTTAAAGGAACATGAGCGGTATTTTGCAGTCTTCTCTCCTACCCAACAGTCCTGATGGATTAGCAGAACTGGCAGAAAACACTTTGTTACCCAGAATAAGAAACTAATATTTGCTCTCCTTTCAAGCCAAAATGGACCCATTGAAACTAAAATCTGACCCAATCCCATTAAATGATTTTTATGGTGTCAAAGGTCAAACTTCTGAAGGGCACCAGCAGGTGGGTCCCAGTTCAGACTGTATAAATTCCCCAGGGCTCAGCCAGTCTCTCTACATACAGCTGGAAAGCTGTATTGCCTTTGGTGCTGAAGCTCAGACGGTAAGCACTTCTCTAGGAAAATTTACCTTCTCACTATATTTGTTCTTGCTTGTGCCTAAACTTAAAAAAGAATAATTGTTGTGTTATACTTGGTATCTTTAAGGTCAGAATATTTGCATAATGTTCTCTACAAAAACTTCTCACCTGTGTGTATGCATTCAACACTGTTTTATTACATGTAAAAACTGTGTGTTTGTTTTCAGGAGACTTTTAAAAAGTTTATTCTTTGTGCTTAAAATAAGTTTTTATTTCAGAGCACCTTATCCTATTGTTCAGTATCTTTTAAACTTGATTTTTTGCAGTTTGCTTGACTAACCTGCAGTTCAACAGAGTGCACAGACAGCAACACTATGGCATTCAGTGAATTTTTAGGGTTCTTTTAGTATGAAATTTCTCTAACAGTTTAATTCTGGCAAAATAAAGCTGCTGAACACTACACAAGATAAAAATGTGTGTAGGTATATAAACATATTCTTACAATAATCTATAAATGTGAATTTGTATACAAAAAAAGAAAGTGAGAGAAATATGTGGATTCTGAAAGACAACTAACTTTCACAATTTCTATAAATTACAGGAAGGAAACTAGATTCATGCTGACCTCAAAAGCTGTGCTTTATATAAGCACAATGGATATACAGGACTTGTACAGACCGGCACTTTGTAGTAGATACAGACAGAAACAAATATAAAGCTTCTACTGGTGTATGCCATAAACAAATATTCATTTGACAGTACTGTATTATAGTAGACATTGCTACTTTATCGTGTCTGCATTCATCTTCTGTCTTAATGTCACTAACAAAATTTAACTCCTCAGAAAGGTTATAGTGTAGTATATATACATATAGCTTGCTTTGCTCGAGTACATCTGAAAGCACAATAGGGTGGAATATACATTACGTGCATCAGTCTCTCTTCTAGACTAGATGACCTTAGACAAATTATATTCCCTATCTATTCTTCCATCACTGAAACAGGGGTAAAAATACAAGCCTTTAAAGATCAACTGGCAGTAAGTACAGTACAACAAGTAGATATTTTTCTGCACTTATTTATTTTTAGGAAATAAAAACAGTCGGCGAGCCTCTGCTTTCATGTATATCTGTCCAAACCTAGAGCAAATCTACTGAAATTTGCACTTTGAATTTCCAGCTTTGCAAGTCTATCAAACAGATTGTATTTTCTTGTTTTGATCAGAGGTACCAAAAAGCACCAAGGAATTCTAGCTTTCACTGAATGAAAATATGTATAAGCAATTGTTGTTTGACTGCTTTTAAAAGGTAAACAGAAATCACATATAGATCTAAGACTTCTGAGAAAATTTACTATCAAAAATGCAACTGAATACAAATGCATAAATACATAGATTTATGAATACAGTTTTGAACATGCAGGAGAGGTGGGTATAGCAACAGTCATGTTAATACAGAATGACTTTAAAACTACTTGTTTGCATGTAATTGCCTAAAAACTACTGGTAATTTGAAGTGGTAGCTCTCTATAGAATGTCCTGCATTGCACCGTGATTGTACAGCATTCCATCATTACATTGTCATTGTGCTTCTGCTGTTTGCTCTAGACAACTCTGATTTCACAATGGGCTCCATCGGTGCAGCAAGCGCGGAATTTTGTTTTGATGTATTCAAAGAGCTGAAAGTCCACCATGCCAACGAGAACATCTGCTATTCCCCCCTGAGCATCATTTCAGCTCTGGCCATGGTCTACCTAGGTGCAAGAGACAACACCAGGACCCAGATAGATAAGGTGAGCCTACAGTTAAGGATTAAAACCTTTGTCCTGCTCAATGGAGCCATAGCACTTAATTATATGATAATGTCTCTTGGAACTTGCATAGCTCAGAGGCTAAAAAATCTGGAACCAGAGTTATCTAAAGCTGTCATCACCTCCAACTCCCAGAGTGTTAAACAAATGCACCAGCCAGAAATCATGAAACTGGACTTTAATGTTAATTTTAATTTTATCATTGTTAGCAGTAGGATTCTCAAAAAGAACAAGGCATTCCAGTGGTTCTTTGCTTAGAGCAAGAAAACTAGATTAAATCTCCAGAAAGAGCCAAAACCAGTCTCCAGTGTGCAAAATGAATCACATGAGTTTCCTACAACTCTCACTTCCTTCACAGAGGAAGGTTGGATTGTTACCTGGAAGAAAGTTAGTATTATTATCAGCATATACTGGAGCTGATTTCTATATGTCTACTGGGGAAAAAGAGATCATATAAGCAGACAACAGCATGCACATATATTCATAGATGGTACAGATGGATTGCCTGTTTTTAGTCATCTAGCTTTCCAGTTTACCAACAGCTATATTTCAAACATCATGTGTTAATCTGTTGCATAACCTTTTTTTTTTTGTCAAACTGTCATTTCAGCAACTATTATTTTCAATTACAGGTTGTTCACTTTGATCAAATTCCAGGATTTGGAGAGAGTATTGAATCTCAGGTACAGAAATAATTTCATCTCCTTCTGTATGTCACTTTCTCCTGGGACCAAAATCTAGTTGATAAAGCAGTATCTTAGCAGTTCCAAGCCCTCTCTGATGAGCTCTGCATCCAGCAGTTGGGGGAACTCTGTTCATAAGAGTAGAGAAAGAAGGGAGGTAACAGGGGATTCAGAACAAACAGAAGATGAAACCCAGGACCAAAATACTGGGCAAATAGGGAAAATTGTAGATACTTGTATCCTTAGGCAAGGTAGCTGCATGATGCTGGTTAAATGGGTCTGGTTGGGAAAGAAGGAAAGCCTACCTGATCTGTTGGAGCTAGATTACTGCAGAGGGTAGTCAAGAGTCCCCCAGAGCAAAGTATGAGGGAATTACAGAAGAAAAACAGCACAAAATTTGTATTTATTAGAGAATGACTACATCAGTGTAGTTATTAGCAGCAAGACAGATGGAACAAACAACAGTTTTGCAAGCAGAAGTATCTGAGCTACTTTACTCTTGTCATACACTATTCAAAACCTTCTAAGTACTAAAACTAGGATAACATCATTTATCTTTTTATTTGTATTCAGTGTGGCACATCTGTAAGCGTCCACTCTTCACTAACAGACATACTCACCCAAATCACCAAACCAAGCGACAATTATTCTTTCAGCCTTGCCAGTAGACTTTATGCTGAAGAGACATACCCAATCCTGCCGGTGAGTTGCTCTAAAATCTGATCTGAGTGTATTTCCATGTCAAAGCTCTACCGTTCTGTAATGCAAAAGCACTGCCAGAAGTCTAGGTTCTGCTAAAGAAATTTTCTTGTGTATGGAAGACAGGATTCATGACTTCTCTTTATCACAGCCCTAAACCTCTACAGTCTTCAGAAAATATGTGCCTAGCCAAAAGGATGTTTGTGCAAAGTACAGCCATGATCCAGTTGTGTCATGGTATAAGTAAAGATAATATCAGTAATATCAGTAAAGATATTTTTTGTTGGAAAGAGTTAAATCCAACTATTTTCTCAGATTGTAAAACAAACCTGGAAATAACTTCAGGTTCTCAAAAATATTTCATTGGACACTTTCGGACCAAAGTATCCAAGTTTTCCAATTGAAGGGGGTACTTCATTTGGAAATTAAAGGAAAACTGTTTCAAAATAAGAAGTGGGCAAAATGACAAAAACTATACTTTGACTGAAATTAATCAACATTTTTGGATCCAACTCACTGCTGGAAAAGACTTTAAAAATTTTGAGCATATACTGTTGCTTGAAGCAATAAATGTCAAATCTTAGAATGTTTATGAACTAGTATCATGTCTTATTGATTAGCCTTAATAAGCAGTAACAGCAATGGAGCTACAGCATATTACACAAGTAAATACACTGTAAGGCATAGTATGTAGTAATATATAGTGTAGAATAGCATTTTACACAAATATATTATTCACATCTGTTAATTTCTGTCTTGCATTGCACATTTGCAAAATGTTTTGAAATTCTGATCTGAAAACTGCATACTCTTCCTTTACAGGAATACTTGCAATGTGTGAAGGAACTGTATAAAGGAGGCTTGGAATCTATCAGCTTTCAAACAGCTGCGGATCAAGCCAGAGAGCTCATCAATTCCTGGGTTGAAAGTCAAACAAACGGTAAGGGCAAGCAAAATATCAGCATAGGTATTTTCCCTTCTGCCACCATAATTTGAACAACATATAAGAACACTTAAGTCAGGAGAGATAAATACAAAACTTTGTCTTTTGTTCCTGATCCTGGATAATAGATCAGTTCCCATATATGGATCTATCATTTAGTATGTTTTTTTCTTCCAGACACCGCCCTTTTAGAGGACTCTCTATCTGCATGGGGTTGCAGGAATGTAATATTTCCAGCCCTAATGAAAAGGACAGCATTAGAACTTGCTTTGTACACAGTGACAACTGGTTTTACCCTATGCTGAGAATCTGTTTATCCCTCAGCCAGTGTGTTTTGCCTTCAGGCTTCCCAGAGTTGCTGTGTACCTGTTAAGTAGGGCACACAGTCATAAGGCACTTGAGAAATCTTAACAGGTAAAGGGCAATGGAAGAGCAGAGTTAAGGAATGGTAAGGAGGTGTATGAAGTGCATAGAAAGAGGAACCATGATTGTGATTTTTGCCCTAATGCCTCTCTATGTGGTTCCTCCATTTTTTCTAGTCTTTTCCATACCTCCTCAAAGCATTCATTTCCCTTGTGCTTGAAACATAGATAAAACATAGTGAATTCTAACTGAGATGAAAATATTCACAACCACACAACCTCTGGTGTGGTGTCATACTTGGAAGGAGAAAACCAGGCCATGATTAAGCTACTTGTGGGAAAGGACTAGGTGAGGAGTTTGCTAAAGCTGACAAGAGGACTGCAGAATAAATAAGAGGAAAATATTAGAAGAAAACAGAGTAAAATTCTGTTTTCCTCTCCTGTTACACTCTTTATTTAGACATCTCTTTTCAACTTTGGTTTGAAGCAAGTAATATTTATGTTTACTGGTACTGTTTGGGCTGGAAACCATCCTGGGATAGAAGAGGTTCCAATGGTTCTTCCCCTTATCATAAATTTTACAGGTTTAGTCATCTTGTAACACATAAATCTCTGGGTCCTACAGCTCTCGTTGTGATTCTTTACAGAGAGGGAAACAATAGCTATTGCCAACAGCAGCGAGCAAATCAACCTTGAAAGTACAAGATTACAGTTGCAAAAACAAAACAATGTCCTTGCACCTACATCCTCTTCCCCACAAATTCTACACCCTCTATTTAACGTTGTGATTGTCAATGTGTTATACAATTCTCTTTTCCTGTTAAAGGAATCATCAAAAATATCCTTCAGCCAAGCTCTGTGGATTCCCAGACTGCAATGGTCCTGGTTAATGCCATTTACTTCAAAGGAATGTGGGAGAAAGCATTTAAGGATGAAAACACCCAAGAAATGCCTTTCAGAGTGACCGAGGTACATGGGCATACATCACCTTAAAGATGTCATCATCTAGAATTTGTGAAGAGAGTAGACACCTTGTTATACAGACACAACATTAATATATCTGCTCATTTGTCTGCTTGTCTTCTATGTTAATCCCAAGGAGTTTTCCTAATGTCTCTCTCTTCACGCTATTTCTGACATTATAAAGCTCCTGAGAAAAAACTTGAGATACCAACTTTTCTTAGAAAAAGTCTTCCTGGATGAGACTAATCATTCCTTTTAACCGTAACTAGACATTTCTACACTCTGAGAATAATCTTTGTTAAAACAACATTCTCTTTTTTGATTCTACAGCAAGAAAGCAAACCTGTGCAGATGATGTTCCAGTTTGGTTCATTTAAAGTGGCTACAGTGGCTTCTGAGAAAGTGAAGATCTTGGAGCTTCCATATGCCAGTGGAATGATAAGCATGTGTGTGCTGTTGCCTGATGAAGTCTCTGGCCTGGAGCAGGTATGGCCTTAGCAGCTGGCTTCAGAAAATCATAAACACTGAAATTTAGCTGTTGCAAAGCCCTTCTCAGTAAAGTTATCCTAAAACATTTCGCCGGTACAGATTTGAACACTGACAATATGTGATTGTTGCATAGAAGCATACAGTTGTCTCAGTGGATCTGTGATTGTTGCATAGGAGCATACAGTTGTCTCAGTGGGTCCTGCAATAGTTTGTGCTGAGCATGGATTGCTTAAGGAACAACTTTATGGGTTTAAATGTTGGCCACGGCAGAAACGATTCTTCTCAGCTAAGCAGCTGTTACTGCAGTGGCTTGAGCTCCAAAGGTCTTCAAGCCTTCAAGCTTTGTAGGCTGCAAGTTTTGTAGGTTTTGCAATAACAGCTGCAGTGGCAATCTCCATTCCTGCACATTGAGGAGCTTCTTGGGAAGTTCAAGTTAGCTTTACTGGTTCTAATTATTGTTTCATTTGGTGGTGCTCAACATGCTTCCTTCATACCCTCACAAATTAAACTATATAAAAACTGGATATGAAAGATATTGGAATAGTTAAAGCAATTTCAGAAAATAATAGGTACATAACATACTATTGTTGATATGAACAGAATACAGGCATAGGATATCAACTACAGTCCTAATGTTAGTCTGATTAGGAAATGCAGTGTAATAAATGAGAATTCATTGAAATGCTTGCACACTAACTCAAGAGTCTAAATTATAAAGATGAAGAGGCATTTGAACACAGCTATATTTCCTTCACTTATGACTGCAGACATGCATACTGAAGATTATGTACAGTTCTAGAAAAAAAAAGTGTGTATATCGAGGAAAACAAGCATTGTACATTTTGATTAGAAAGTCTCAGAAGGAAGAGCTTTGATAAAAGAGAATCTGTGTGTTTAAGAAAAAGACTTTGGATAAAGATGATAATAGAGAATATATTGAAATGGCGTTTCTACAAACTGCCATGGCAAGATCCATGTAAGAGAGAGATTCAGTAAGTTAGCAGGGAAAGATATAGTACTATGTATAAAGCAATATCAGTAATAATGAAAGAAACCAATTATTCTGGATGCCAATTACTAACTAAGGTTCTCCTTCCCTTGAGTGGTTACTAGCGCAACTGGTCACTGTGCTATTCTACACTTTCTTTTTTAAATGGTAAAGATAACTTTGAACCAAGTGATCTTGGACCAGTACAGTGTAACTAAAATGGAAGGATACTTTACAGCTAAGTTTCTAATTTTCAAAAAGCAAAATTCTCTTTAAAATATCAATTCTTAATATAGTAACAGCTGATAGTTTAGCTATCAGTAATTGGTTACCATTAACAACTGGTTTACTCAGAGGTCTTAAATGTAGAGAGTTTAAAACTCAAAAGCACAGAATGATTTTTGTAATATATTCCCTGAGCAAAGAAGATAAAGAGAGAAGATCTTTAGGTGAAATTTGCAGAGTAGTCATCTCATTAAAAAAATAAAAATAAAAAAATTTGGCAGTGATTCTATTAAAGAAAGAAGAAATGGGACAGAGCAGAGAGTCATACAATGCTTTCCTCTTCTAGATACATTAATCTCTACATGCCTAGGAAAAGCGCCATGCCAAGAGCAGTCAGTTTAAAAGACAAAGAACCCCACAATGGTAAATGGTACTGCATTGCCATGAAGGAAGTTATGTTGTCATTCCATGGATCTCATTCTCTTGTCTCTTTGCAGATTGAGAACACAATCAGCTTGGAAAAACTCACAGAGTGGACCAGTTCTAATATGATGGAAGAGAGGAGGATGAAAGTGTACCTCCCCCGCATGAAGTTGGAGGAACAATATAACCTCACATCTGTCTTAATGGCCTTGGGAATGACCGACCTGTTCAGCCCTTCAGCCAATCTGTCTGGCATCTCTTCAGCAGAGAGCCTGAAGATATCTGAGGCTGTCCATGCAGCATATGTGGAAATCTATGAAGCAGGCAGAGAGGTGGTAGGCTCAGCAGAGGCTGGGATGGATGTTTCAAGCGTCTCTGAAGAGTTTAGGGTTGACCACCCATTCCTCTTCTTGATCAAGCACAACCCAAGCAACAGTATTCTCTTCTTTGGCAGATTGATTTCCCCTTAAAGAGAAGAAAGCTGAAAGAGTTTCTGCCCCTTAGAGCAAGACCCAAAGCACTGTAGTACTAAGGGTAAAAAGAAAGGCATATTTTCTGTTGCATCCATATTTTCTAAAAATGAAAGCTTTATTCCCCC
>VXAA01003310.1:0-73311 GCA_013399115.1 Anseranas semipalmata | reverse complement strand
AAAAAAAAAAAAATCTGAGAGAAATTACAACATGAGAACAGGCACCCTTTGTCTTTCCTTTATGCAGAGTAATGTTATTTACTCATGGATGAAGGGTTAACGGAATTAAAATTGGACCCAAAGAAAGCACAAGCATGAACAGAGATGTTCCTGGTGCAAACACTTCAGTAATAGTACTGAATCATCACACTGAAAAATATACAAACTTATTTATCAGCAGAAGTTTTACGGGGAAAAAATGCCTTCCAATTAAGCCAAGTATCTCTATGACAAGCTTTGTGGTGACTCCTCCAGAATTAGTCACTTGAAAGCTCTCAGATTAAACAATCAATTGTCACCAACCATTCCTATACTGACAAGGCAATTGCTTTTTCTTTGTGTGCCTGATACTGCAGGGCTCTTCCTCATTTTCTAAAGATGCCTTTTAGAAATCTTATAATTCACATTTCTCCTTAAACTTTTTTGGCTCAATCATCATGACCGAATATGGCATGCTACCGTTCAAATTGTTTTCCTTGTATTCATATGTAATGGGTCTTGTGTATGTACTCTTTTACTACTTTAATCATAATAAAAATATGTTTAAGCAAATACTTTTCGTTTGTAATATTTCAAGTGCAGCAAGGTCCTGTACCAGGGGAGGAATGACCTGTGCAGAGGAATAAGCATGGACACACATGCTAGTAGCAACTCTGCAGAAAAAGTCCTGATGGGGGAGAAGTTGAACAAGAGTCTGTGGGGTGCCCTGGCAGCAACTAAAGCTAACCACATACTGGCCTGCATCAGCCAAAAAAGCATGGGAAGGGAAGGAAGAGCTTCTTCTCCTTTCTAAGTGTGAGAAACACTCTGTAGCCAATACCATAGGCTCAGGCGAGGATCTCAGTGAAGTAGCATTTTTATTCGCAATTGCAATGGCGGGCGTCTCGCAAGCAGGAGAGCGCAATTACTAATTACATAGCACAGTTTATATACTTTATTTCACGACGATCAGGACCCTCCCCTGTTTCCCCATTGACTGGGTACTCCAGGTTCACAACCTATCCGACGCTTCACAGATCATACATGGCTTTCAGTTGCCAGCCTGTTATTTTTCAAGTTTCTTGTAACTTTTCACTCTGTGAGGTGGTAGTATTTCTTCCCTTATCTGACTTGACACCCTAAGTCCATTAAGGAGTCTGGTTGTCTGCATTTTACGAGCTGGTCTTATCACTGCAAGCACCACATTCCTTTCTCCTAAACAATGTAACATCTCTTTGCAAAAATACATTTTCTTACAATTCCCTCCTCTTTTCTTTCTACTATCTGGTTGTTGTCTGCATTTTACAAGGTTGCCTAGTAAGCTTTCTTAACACTGCAAGCACATCTCAACACCACATTCCCTCCTCCTAAACAATGTAACATCTCCTTGCAAAAACACAAAAACACTCTTTCTTACATAAGCACCACTTGTGAGACCTCAACTGGAGCACTGTGTCCAGTTTGCTGCTGCCCTGCTCCTGGCTGTGGTGATGGGATAGGCCTGGGCTGCCAGGCCCTGCCCTGAGCTGCCCAGGGAGCTGCCTCAGCTCAGATTTGCTCAAGAACAGAGCAAATTTTGTTCATTCCCACCAGAGCAAAATCTGAAACTGGTGGCTGATGGCAGCAGCAGCCAGTTGTCCCATCTGTGACCCACGAGGGCTGGTGTGTGGGAATGAACAGGCTGTGGTGGCATGTGGTCACTGGGCAGCACCAGTGACACTCAGGTGTGGGAAGAGCAGGGCACGGAGTAAATCACTGCCTCAGAGCCACTTCTCCTCCCCATGTACCATGCCTGGTGGCTCTTCTAGAAGTGCTGGGTTTGTCCAAGAAAGCCTCTGTCTCTCCCACTCACTGCTTGTACCTCCACAGGGCAGGGTGGGAAGGGCCGAGTCAGAGCTGGAAGGGTCTGGCTTTCAAAGCGGGGCCCAATTTTCCTTTGGTTGCCGCTGCAGCTGCAGAAGAAAGCGATGCTTATAAAGCTTTATAGGCTCTTAATTTTGTGACTAAATTATCACACTAAGAGAAACAACGTCTATGACAATTTACAGTTTCCCTCCGTAATGAGTTACTCTTTTCTTACCGAAACAAGAAAGGAAACAGACCTGTGAGGAACTGTCACAGAGAAGTGCAGGAAGTGACAGAGGAAGGTTTTGGGGGGTGAAGTTACTGCAAGGAAGCTATGCTCTTTCCTCACTGCAGTGCAAACAGCATGACACCAGTGCTGGGTGGTCTGTGATGGTATTTTTTTTTTCAGTTCCACCACACAGTATTTTGCTTGTTCTACTTGTTTTACATCCCCCCCCCCAAGATAACACATACTTTGGCAGCACCTAGGGGCTACAACTTGCTGTTAGCAAACAGGATCTTGCAAAAGAAGGAAGATAACATGACACCACCTTCACTGGTGTATAAATAGTTCAAATATTTTCCTTCACTTTCCTGTAACTTAGTCAATTGCTGGTCAGGAGATAACAAATGGGGAAATTTATTACAAGATAATGTTGTGTTTATTTGTGTTTACTATTGTCCTGGAGTTTCTGTTGGTCTGGTCACGGAAATGGAGTACTCAAAATCCTCAGGACACAGTTTTCAGCAGATTTATTCTAAAACTGCACTATTTGTAGGCCATTGGAGTTCTTATCAATTAAAACATACTTTTTTTCACACACAGAAGATGCAAAAAAATGCATCTACTTCTGTATGCAGACAGAGACAGTCCTGTCTCCTGATTCCTGCTGCTTTCTGCCTGCAGAGCAACAGGCAACCCTATTCTTCTCTTCAGTAGCCATTTCCTTAACCAGCTGTGCAGTGTGTCCATCTCTTATACACACATGAGAAAAAATACAAGCATGCATTCTCAGTCCTATGTTTTCAGAGACTGAAAACTTTGAAACTGTTTTGGGACTTGGCAAACCACACACCCACTGAGGAACAGATGCTGGAGTCCTCAGATCTCAAACAGAAATATTCATCTAACAGTCAAAAAGTTCAACAGCCTTCCACACCTGAGGCTCTGTAGAGCTTCTGTGATAACTGGCACATGAAGGACAGGCCTGGATGTGGCCCCAGGGCTGGTGACAGATACCAGACCTCCATCACCCAGCATGGAACAAGCTCTCTCCTTTGTGCTAACAGAGGAGGGTGCAGCTTTCTCTCTCCAACCCCACAGAAGCAAAATAGTCAGCGCTGCACACCAGAGCCTTTGTCTCTCCTCTGTCTCATGATGTACAGCTGGATCACTCTCCCTTTTATCCCCAGTATTGCTTTCAGCACAATCACAGAAGGCTCAGACTCATAGCTTTAGGACCCATCGTAAGAGGCTTTCACTGTTCTGCCACCACACCCCATATATACCTGTAATTTCACACATGCAAAGAGACACAATGGATTAGTGAGTTGCACAGAGACAAGACCACACCTGTTTGCAGTCTGACACTAGTAGGGAGGTAATTCATGTAATAAGTTTCCGTAGAAATGATAGAATACAGCCTTTGGGTCCTACTTCTTGTTTCAGTCCTAAGTCTTCAAATATATAAGAATGTAAGAAAAATTGCTCACTTGAACAAAATCAGTTATTTGCAAAAATTGATATCCCGAAGTTCATACCATTAGAGAGTAACTTCGGCTGGAAAGGGCAGCTGACAGTCATCTGGTCCAGCACCCTGCTTAAAGCAGGACTAACTTCAAAGCTGTACTGGGTTGCTCAGGACCTTTCCCAGTCAGGTGTTGTGTATCTTCAAGGTTGGAGAACCCACAGCCTTCTGATTCATTTCATTTTAAACATAAATCCTAATGTCACTATTACAGAAGTAGCGCAAGCCACATGTCCAGCTTGGCTTTCTCTCACCAAATAAGAGTTGGTCGCAGGTGAGAATGAGCCCTGCCAGTTCCTTCATTTTGATTCTCCTGCAGCCCACAAAGCTCTCACTGTCTCACCTCACTTTTAACCCTTTTTGAACCAAACTCTACAGATTATCTGTGTAAATCCTAAGTAGTGCTTAGTCACCATGTGAACAGCAAATTCCTAGGATGGATAACAATACTTAGGAGCAAAGGTCAGATATACGTAGCTGCATGCTACACAGTTTTAGTCTCAATAGCATAATTTACATTTAGGCTCCATTTTGCTGTCATGTGGATATCAATGTGCAATCATTTTACCTGGCCTCCCTTTCCTCCCTATTATACTCTTAAACATCACAAGATGACAAGACTCTAATACTACACAGTCTAACTGCCTTGTGACATGAGCAAACACTCGTAATCACTTGCTATTCCTGGGAAAAAAGGATCCCAAACTAATTTTGAGCTTTTATTTTTTCAACTCACACACTTTGCTACTTTTGCTAAATGTTAGCAATAGCAACCCACAGTACAAAATCAATGCAATGAACTTCTACTAGTGGCAGCTTACAGATAACAGGAACGTGATACTGGAAGGGAGCAAGTCCTTACACTGGAAGGTTGACTTCTTAGTCATGTAGGTAAAATTCAGAAGTTGTGGCTCTGATAAGAGGTCAGTATGGGAGGGGGAGAATAATGAGATGTCAGATGAATACATCTTCCTGTAAGGAAGGCAGAGATATGGGAATTAAAGATGGTCAAGGGAGGTGGGGACGGACCATTAAACTTCACAGGGCTGGATGTAAAAGCAGCTCCTCTTTCTATCTGTTCCCTCTTTACACTCTCTTGCCTCATTTCCCGTGGGCACAGTTCATTGCTATCCAGTAACTCCCCTTCCCCAAGCTGTTACCTATCCCCACCCTCACCACATCCTCCTTTTTCTTCCCTGCCCTTCAGCAATCTCTATCTGCTTCTTGGGCAGTGAAGGAAGCAGGCAGGGCTGAGATCAAGCCCTGTTTCTAAGAGGATAAAGACCAGGGGGAGAAAGGTTTGGGACTAAAGGGAGTGGGAGAAGAGCCTTTCTCTTCCTACTACTGTCTGGATGGATCACTTATCCTGCAATAGGACCCTGTGTTGCTCAACTACAGAGTCCAAGCTGCATCTCAGCTGCATCTGCAGACGATGGGGTGGGGACTGGTGAATCTCATTCCTCCAGCCACAGAGAGCAAGTGCTTTGCCTCTCCTTGCATGCACTCTGCTAATTTTTCTTAGCCAGACATTGCCTCTGTACTGCAGAGTCCAAGTTAAACAGGCTTTGTCTATGGCTTTGTCTATGTTCCCAGACAAGGAATTAATTAGCAACCACAGAAGCAAGGGATATTAAGAAAACTTCTGAAGATAAAACCAGAGCTCTAGCAAGTGAAGAGAGACCAAGAAAAAGGAAGAGTCTAGAGCAGTTTAAGGGGACAATGCCACTAGTTTTAAACCACACAACAGGTTATGCTTTTGGCTTTGAAAGAGATAAAAGACTCAAAATATACCAGTCCAAAAGATAATGGAGCCACGAAAGTCTGCATATAGCTGAATTCCAACTGGAAAGAGCAGCAGCAAAGAGCTTGGAAATGCTGTGGTAAAGAAGAGTATGTGATCATCGGGATATTTCAAAAGAGGGTCCTCAGTGCAATACCCTGAA
Organism: Anseranas semipalmata; assembly: GCA_013399115.1. Lineage (NCBI taxonomy): Eukaryota > Metazoa > Chordata > Aves > Anseriformes > Anseranatidae > Anseranas > Anseranas semipalmata. The sequence continues at coordinate 67,757 of VXAA01003310.1, read as the reverse complement.
AGTTCATACTTTTGCAGGACAAAAGACAAGGATATGCATCTTTCACAAAGGCTTGAGGAACAAAATCAAAACTTTGCATCTCATTTTGTCTGAGAGCAGAAGGGAATAAGAGATCATATTGTCTTACTTGGTGTGTATCATGTCATTAATTTCTACTTGGTCACTACTATGCAGAGCTTGCTAACTTCACAGAATCACAGAATCACAGAATATCCCGAGTTGGAAGGGACCCATAAGGATCATCGAGTCCAACTCCTGGCACTGCACAGGTCTACCCAAAATTTTAGACCATGTGACTAAGTGCACAGTCCAACAACTTGAACCATGTAAAAGCACATCAGGTCTCAAGGGACTGAACTACTTTGTGCAACAGGTAGAGAATGCGAGAGATGGAAAGATCAAAGGACCTTGCAATGACAAAGGCATTGGTAAGAGATGTTCAAATGATGCTAACAAATTACAATCCAGCTTCCCAAGGTGATTGTCAGTCTGGGGAGGAAATTCTATTCCAAGCCCCCTTTTGGGGGTCACGGTGTTCCAGGACAAAGGCTTGCTGCCTTTATATGTACATTTAATCAGGTAGTTCAGATCAGTCCCAACAATAGCCTAAAACATGTGAAAATACAAAGCAGGTGTCAAGCAGATAAGTAAATAGCAAAGATTGCCAGTACACTTCCACAGGTGAATATTTGGGAAATTTCCCTGCTGAAACTTCTGAAAATACCAACTGCCTTGTGAAACCTCTGGTCATTCCACCAGCCAAGAGTATTTGCAGTCAAGTTGAATGAAGAAATAGCAAATGTTTAAATGGGTTTCTTAAAAGAGAACCTCTTCTCTATACCCTGCTCTTGCACATCAGTGCAAGGCTCCTGTTCAGGATGCATGCTTGTATTTTGAAGATGCATTGACTTGGTATTCGCATTCTACATCTTACAACATGGTTCACGTTGCACTATAGCACTGCATCCTGGGAAACTCCCAGTAACACAAAGCAGGAACTGGCTTCCTGATTCAGCAGTTGTGCAGCTGACGTACAATTACACCCTCTGAGAAATTTCTTCAGAAAAACGACATGTTTCGGCTAAAGTGCATTCAATCCATACATATGTCATTACTCACAATGCAGTATTATGCATCATGATTGAGAAATTCAGTCTGCTCTTCATATTTTTTTATGTTAACTACTACCTGGGTTACTTTAAAAATGCTCACCATCTGAATCATTCAAAGGAAAACTGCACCATTGCATATGTGGGAACAATGTTTGTGTTCATTAACAGATAAACTTACCTCTTTTCAGATATAGAGATCAGTCCTTCCTCAGTAGTGTTGCGCTAGTTAACAGAACTGGTTTTCTCAAGAAAACCACTGCCTATATTAATTACAGCATCTCAGCCAAAGCACACAGAAGTAATAGAGCAGTATGATGAATTGTGCCAGTGCTCAGTTCATGTGCCAAGTCTCACCACACCTTTGCTTTCTGCAGGTGTGGAGCAAATTGCCTCAGTAATATTTACACACGAACATCACCACACCTCTAGCAACTCATAAGGTTTAAATACTGTTAGAGTATGTCAGCAAAGATTGCTTGGCAAAGGAAGGCTTGCAAACTTACGTGCAGTATGTACACAACAGATAGCTATCTACTCTATTTTAAAATAAGGACACGTGTGTTCTCAATCAAGCTTTAAAGGGAAAAAAAATGCTCAAAGAACAAATCTCTTTTAAACTTAAAAAACTATTTGAGACTTCAGGATGATACAAACTTATCCTCCATAAAAATCTCTTAGAACTTAACCCAAAATCTGTTACAACCATTCAAGGTGAAACATATACAGTATCGTTATGTTTTAGTTGACAAGGTTAGGAAAAGCTCATGCTGCACTCTCAATGACATTATGACAGAGGGGCCTCTTTAGCACAGAAAGTCCAAGCACCCAGTCACTCAGCACCCTTACCATCTCCCCAGTGTCTGTGCCCCTGTCCTCCTTACAGTTTCGGCACCTGTCAATAACAGGACTGCTATGAAAATAAATGTTAACATTTTAACTTAAAATCACACAGAGGTTAAAGAAATGTTACATCAGACCTCCCATGGGATGCCAGTATTCTCTGATTTCAAAACCCTTCTCTTCCCCATGCCTCTTATCTCCTGAAATCCTTAGAAATATTTGGGGACATTTAAAATCCTTTCATGTTTAAAACCTACTGGCCTGCTCTGGCTGAGCCAGAAATGTGGGTAGAGTACTCTGCTGGCTGAACCAGAAATTCTTCCCTCCCAAGTAAATAAACAGTGCTTTTACTGGTAAAAAAAAAAAATAAAAATAATAATAAAAAAAATTAGTTGTCAGAGAAAGCAAATAGCTTTCCTTCAAACATCACTTTTTCTTTTGAAATACAGAACACCTTAGGTTTGAATTAAATCAGATTTCCAAGAACTATAAAGAGTTGGTAGCTAAAATAACCCACTGATTAACATGAAAATGAGTCTGGCAAGTTGTATCCTAAAATATTGTGTGAAAGCAGAAGCTACCAAATCTTTCAAGACCCTCAAGAGCCTTTAGAGCAGTTCATGAATGTTCTAGGTAGACAGCAAGCATTTCACCTATTCCTGAGCTCAGGTGCCAATGAACAGAACAACACACTGTGTAAGAAAGTCACATTGACTTGTGCTAAGTTACATTGAAACTGGAGGAAAACAAAATGCTTTTATACAGCTGAGATCTGGCCAGGGCACTGATGTCTTGCCCATATGGAAACATGAATGACCACAGTGAATGAGCCTACAGGCTTACTTTCCACAGGAAGGATACTACCAAGACAAATATAAATCTTCGAGTGTGCTGGTGTGTTGACTTAATGTAGAGTGGGAGTGAGAGAACTGCTGCTACTGAGTCAGCTGCAGCACCACCCATTGAGACGGGTGTCCTCTGGTGTTGGTAATTTCACAGGATATTAGAAAACGTTATCAGTCCATCACACTGATTTATTGTGTGTTGTCCTTTGAGATGAGTATAGTTTTAGTTACTTGGTATTCCTTTTTTTTTTGCTAATGACCAGCCATGCCATTCAAAAGCTGTTTTAAAAAAGGCAGCTTTAAAACCTTGTACAAACATCCAAGCCCCTCATTCAGTCTAATCCATAATTTCTGCATGTACAGAACACCTCAGCCACTTCCTGTAATGCAGCAAGCAGTATTACAAGTTAGCAAATTAAATTCATCCCTGCTGTAAAACCAGAAAATCCAAGTAATAGCTCCAAGGGATGAAGTTGATCCAGTGTATCTATCACTTGTTCAACAACATGGCTAAATTTGCAAAGATGACTCAAATCATTTAGGCTTTGGAAATCACTTAAAGCCAATGTAAACAAATTACAACTTTCCCAGGCGTAATGGAAGCAATTAATTCTACAGTGAACACCTCTCCTGCTCTCTGGAAAACTTAACAGATTCATATAATTATAACCCACACTGAAACATGCTGTTTTTGTGTAGCTATAATTTCAAAACACCCGAGGGGCAGGAAAACACTATCCTATTAAAGTCATGCAGCTGCTCATGAGTAGGAAAGCAACTTTAGCAAAGCTTTCAGTACCCAAGGTTTATTGATGCAGAAGGTTCACCGCTGGCAAGGTGCCCTTTGCAGCAGCAACTTCCTATGCCCTACAAGTAATCTCACAGCTCATTCCTCAGCACATGAGACTCTGTGCCAGTCACCTCCCTAAAACATAAACCCAAGTTAAAAGTATGTTCATGGATAGCAGGGCAAAAGAAAGGTCTCAGAAGGCAGTTCATGCTGAGGAGATAGACCTTGCAATTGAGTCTTGCTCAGTATTGAGGAAGAAGCCCTGTAAAGCCAAGCAGCTCCTACCCTCATATTCCAGGTGATATTATCAATGGAGGGGGAAGTAAAGAATGAAATAAAGGGAAAGGGTAGGATTACACAGGATTTTTCAGTTAGAGGTGAGAGTGGAGATGGACAGGACAACAGAGGTAGGGACAACATGACCGTGAGGAGAATCAGGGAAGGAGATGTTTTAATAGCCAAGGCAAGACGAAAAAGAGCATTTGGCAGAATATAAATTTCTGGAATGGAAAATAGGGAATCTCTAAGGTGCTACATAGGTCAAACAGCAGCTTTCAGATTACAGCAGGGAAACTGTGGAAGGAGAAAAAAGAAGTCTAATCTAAAACCCACATCTTGTTCTAGTGATGTTGCCAGTGATAAGAAAAGCAATGGTCTGATGCCTGTTTCTCAGCCTTTACTATCTCATAGTGAAAACATTTCCCTGGTTGTACAATCTTACAATCCTCCAAGATTAACAAAATTCATTTTGCTAAAATAGAAACCCACCAGAAGTGACAAATGCTTTATGAGTAGGAAAGAGACAATAGAAAAACTCACAAGTATGAAGTCACTATCCTTGTTTCTATTAGAGGAATCAGAAAAGTAGGTCAGCTACTGATTTTTGTTTCACGCTCCAAATTGCAAAAGAAATGTTGTTTCAAGCAGTGATGGTTCAAGTTGTTACTAGCCTGTTGCCACAAAAATGTTTATAGAAATATTTCTGTAGTCAGTTTTGTAAGGTTCTTGTGTGGTATCATTCTCACCATCACTTCACATCCTACTCTGAGATGATTCAGTTCTTCCATAGGGATGTGGCCTTCAGGGCAAAATAAATTGCATAGTCATGAGTCATAAGAACCTTTGCAGAACTGGCCAGACAGACTATAAATTCAGCCTACCCTTCATATGAACTGCAGAAACCTTGGAGACACCCGGAGCAGCAGTCTTCCTCCCTGCGCAAAACAAGGTACTGTAATTATTTATTTTATATACTCTTGGATGAAGTTGATTTGTTGACAAATGCATAGAAAAAAAGGCAGCAGGGATCTGAATGGGAAATACCAAATGCTTGGGAAAGTATTTTACTAAGATGGCACAGGCATGGTTTAGAAGGAACAAGTCTTAGAAATATACAGGAAGACCAATTCATTCCACATAGTTCTGTACTTTCTAGAGCTCACTGGCTAGCATATATATCATAGCAAAGTAAGAACTACTGTGCTTAAACTGGCTAATTTGTTCCTGCGCTCTTCAGTTCTCACGTACATCAGGACAGCTCCTGGCCTGCAAACTGCTGGGGGCAAGATCTGTTTCTTCTATGGCCACCCTATACCAACAAGAATAGCTCCTAGTCCATGTCTTGGGCTTTCAGCTACAACTGCAATGCAAACAACTAATAGCAGCATTTGTGGTCTACTGATTAAGGAAACCTTGTCATGCTGAAGAACTGGGAAGTTAGGATCTGGGCTAGCACCATAAGACAGAGTTTCAGGAAATTTCTGAAAGTCAAAAAGGGAATTCAGGATGCTTAACATGCAGTAGTTGGGGTGGTGCTTACCCAATGCATCAGTATTTTCTTGTATCCTAAAGGAATAGTTTGACTGTCGTTGCTACCAGAGTATTTGCTCGCTACAGTTAGAAGCATCAAAAGGCTCTTGCACCAACTGGAGCATAAGAGCTGTCATAAGAGACAGTCTCTTAGCATCCTCTAGCCCATGTACCAGTGAGTAACGTTATATACTGTCACTCCAAGACTCTGTAAAGGACAGTGCAATAAATGTCCCAGCGAACAAATACAAAATGGAGGTGATGGCTGCTTTTTCCCTATCACTTGGGTTAGGTTAGTATTGTCAGTGAAACAGGACACATTACACTTTAAAGGACTTCATAGTAGTTAATCCTCCTCATTCTTCATACAGATATCTATTTTCTTTCCATTCATAGTTTCTTTACCATCTCATTATGTTGTTTATACAGAATTCACTGTATAATTGTGAAATACATGCTTTCTCTATTTAGTACAACAGTGTAAACATCCTGATTCAATTAATTTTCATTTGTTCCTCTTGACTGTCCCTTTCATGGATATCTGTCTTTCCAAGTGAACTTCTGCTGAATGAAGGAGCATTCATACACTATGAATAACACACACAGTTGGCAGAAATGAATAGTGTAGCAGCATTGACAGGTCAGAATGCTTTCACTCAATTCCCTGAGGTCATAGGAGAGCTGAAAAAACACCTGGCACAGTCCAGATTTTACCTTTGGACTAACTTATATACACTACCAGTGGGTCTCGGTCATACAAAGGATCACTGTGCTGCACTAGCAATCTTCTAAAGGACTTTAAGTTTTGAAAATACTTTTAGAAAGCCTTCAAATCACAAAAGAAACTTCAAAAACTGAAAAGAAACTGCAGATACATAGCAGTCACAATTAATGCTTAGCTAATTGTATCTTTTCTCCCTTTCTGTGCAGGTTCAGAACAATGGAAGCTTTAAATAAAGCAAACACAAACTTTGCTCTCAACTTTTTCAAACATGAGTGTCAGGAAGATGACAACAAGAATATTTTGTTCTCCCCTTTGAGTATTTCATCTATCCTAGCTACTGTGTATTTAGGAGCGAAAGGTAACACTGCAGATCAGATGGCAAAGGTGAGTCTGGGCTCCGAAAGGTCTGAAAGGGTTGATCTCTCGGAATAACATCCTCTATGCAAGAAATTTACTATGATGGATTGTAGGAAAACCATAAGCAGAAAAAAAAAAAAGCAAAACTCTCCACATATGCCAGTAACTCTCTCACCCTTGTTGTCCACTCCAGTGAATAGACCAGTTCTCCACTTGTGCAGGTCAAAACATACAGTCTACTGTAGCTTCTGCAAACAGAGACCCCCAATAAATGGGAGCAGTGGCACTGGTGACATTATCTCCTTTTAAATGTCACTTGAAGAAATAAGGGCTCTTTATCCCAAAGCTCAGTAACTTGAGCACTCACCAGTGAGTGAGAGACCTGGATTCTCCACCTACTCAGCCACAGACAATTCCCATCTCATATCTCATCTCTTTGGAAATGGCCCTACGCAAAAAGACTCTCCCCTATAGCTCTTGTAAGTTTTGCACTTTGCTAACATAAGTCTATATTCACAAGGTCAGAGAAGAAACACAGTCAGATTGAGAATACATACTTTCTTTGGGGTATGTATTTTACAGCAAAAATCACCTACTGGAATTCCTAAACCCTGTTTGTGCAAAGTTTATAGCTTCAGCAGGTGGCAAAGAGAACAGTCCCAATGCATACATGGTTACCTAGCTCGTATTGTAGGTGAGGCTGGTGAGTTTGCATCTGCTAAGGCAGAAGAAGTTGTCCCACCTGCTAAGGCAGCGATTTAACTAGTGAGCTACAGGACAAAACAGGGGGAGCAGGGTCACAAAGAAAGCAGAGATCTTCTGTTAGGAAGAGGAGAAAACAAAACAAAACAAAAAGGCATAGGTCTTCTGAGAAATGTTCCAAGGCTAGATGTACCCCTTTGTAGCCCGAGTAAGGTGCACATGCCCAGAGCAAGGGACTTAGGGCATGAATCTGCCCCCAGTGTTTTCCTGCTTTCTCACATGTACCAGCTCTCTGTTTAGATTTCTGCTTTGGTAGTCCCCACCTGGAGATAACTGGCTCTTCCCAGGCATTGTCTTGTCAGCCCAGGGGCTAACTCAAAGCAGGCAAATTCCTCTAGAAATGCCAGGCACATGAGAGTTTTGCCCTGTAACCCTCATCATAGTGTGCTCAAGCCATTTTGCACACATGGGCCTCAAAGTCTAACCAAAGATGTCATATTCAGTCAGGACTGGATGCAAGAGTAAAATCTGAGTTTGGTTCTTTTCATAACCAATCCTATGACATCACTGAAAAATTTTACTGAAACAGCAAATTTTCTATCTTTGCACTTATTATTGTGATTTCCACTATAGGTACTTCACTTTAATGAAGCTGAAGGAGCCAGAAATGTCACCACAACCATAAGAATGCAAGTCTATTCCACAACGGAAGAGCATCTATTAAATCGACGTGCCTGTTTCCAGAAGGTATCTCACCAAATTTAGTGATCAAGCTGTGGGCTTGGTAACATCTTCTCTTGCTTTTATTTGCCCTCCATGTTTGCATTTGCATGCATTTGCCTTCCTCAAATGCAGAGTACACAATTAATTGGTACAGCATCTTATGATACCTTCACCTAATGCAATACTTATGACATACTTCCCATTTTTAGGTAGAATTGTGAAATTTAACCTCAGATTTGCAAAATTTAAAATTTAATGCGACTGTTCTCTGTCAATGGATCTCTTGATCTTTTTGAACAGGCATGGTCCCTGTTTCAGAGAACAAATCACAACAAGAAAGCTGCTCTCCCACATATTTGATTGCAGCATCAACACAACAAAGAACAGAGAATTAACTTTTACAGGCTACCTATGCTTGATACATTTCAGAAATTAGTTGCCATTTCACTCAAGAAGTTAGCAAAATAAATTGGCATGTTGGAATTTCCCAAGGTAGACCAGTTGCTTGCCATACATCTTATAGAAATGGAAATTGACATATTCCTGAGATATTTCTTTGACAGACTGGCAGGCATCTTTTATCAAAATAGACATAATTTAAGAAAGCAGAAAAATCTGAAAATCAAACATAATTCCTCTGACTCAGTAAAAGCAGTTTTTCCTCACTGACAATTCAGCTGCGGGGGTGTAAAGTTCTCTCTGCTCTTTCCCATCTTTTCCCATCCCTTATTCTACACGGGAGTGAGCCATTTCCCTGAAGTCTGCCCACAAAACCCCAGTGGCAGTGAGTTCTGATGAATAGGAACTTGAATCTGCATCCCACAACCAAATCCCAGGGTGGGAGAACTTATTCTGGGGGCTACGTCAACAACCCATTTATGCTGCATGAACAGGAGAGTGATTGTTCCTCGTGAGTAATGCTTGTCCGAAATGTAGGAATTAGGGAGCACTGTGGGCAGGGCAAAGGGACCGTTCTAACAGCTTAGAAATTTAAATGTCTGCTCATGCCTCTGATTCTGATGTAATGACAAGATGAATACAGTACAGGTCCAGAGTTTTAGTTTACTAATTCACAGCTTGATTTCCTCAAGCTGGTTTGAGAGTTTGAGTTCACATTCATTTAATCCTGTTACTTCAATATAAAGAATTTACTGCAATTACTACAACATAAAGAATTTACAAAATATTAACATTTATAGCAAGGTTAAGAAAATTAGGGGCAAACTTTCCACGCAACTCGACTTTCATAAATCTCATCAGGAGTCACACAGCCAGATCTTCATGCATAGTTTAGCAATTACATTCTGTCTCACTCTCTGGATATACTTAGTTTTGCAACCTCCATTTAGAAACCCTTAAATGTTTTACATAGTTCAAGCTCTCACCACTTGCATTCCAGGGCTCTTACAGAGTCTATAGGGTACCTGAAACTTTTAGTAATTTCAAATGATTCTTTTAATAGCTGTCCGGTTTAGTACACCTCTTGCATTGCAGTACAGGCAACATTACCTGAATAGCAATACTTTACATGGAGCTGCATGAGGAAAGAAATTTTGAACAGTTTTACAGAACAAATGAATAACATTTATTTCCTTCTCTCCAAGACAGAAATTGGCAAATCAGGCAATATTCATACTGGGTTTAAAGCACTCAACTTGGAAATCAACCAACCCACTAAAAATTACCTGCTTAAAAGTGTCAACCAGTTATATGGAGAAAAATCACTGCCTTTCAGTAAGGTAGGTAGGCCGTTTATTCATACTATACAGTGCTAATTAACCTTTATGATCGATCTATGACAACAAACCTTAAGTAATATACTTTTAAATATTTTCATTACATCTGCAAACTGTATTATTATCTGTAACATACATACTTCGTATGAAGCTCTTCCTGAGACTTTAGACATTGTAATTTTACTTTTATGGGATGTGTATCTAATTTCAGTGTGATTCACAGATGTGGTTAGGTGAAAACATTTAAATTGCATATTTCCTCTAAAAAATACTTCCTTCTTTTGACAAAATGCCGCGCTTCTAGCCTATGTCATTTTTATAGTGTTTTCTCTTCACTTGGCTATAGCTATTTATTGGCATTCACATTGTCAGGCAACAAATATAAGACAGATATCTCTCTTGCACTGCAGGAATACTTACAGTTAGCCAAGAAATACTACAATGCAGAGCCACAAGCAGTTGACTTTGTGGGAGCAGCAAATGAAATCAGAAGAGAGATCAATTCCAGGATCGAACAGCAGACTGAAGGTAAGTTCCAGCCTCTCCTCTCCCAGTTCTAAAGGAAAAAATTTCAGCATTGAACAAAGTCCGTGTACCCAATGGGCCCAAGGCAGGTAAACAATTCATCTCAGAATGGTAAATCATATCAGTTTTCCTAAAGTAGTCATCTGCTGGCAAGCCCTTACTAAAATTAGCTTCCACCACCTGAAAGGGAGAGGAGCATGGCTTACTCTTCCTTATAAATCAAGGTTACTATGTATTTGTGAATAATCTCAAGCTAAAAACATGCCATATCAGCACTTACAATTTCCCTGGCTTACATCTGCAGAAAGTGTGCCAACATTTACTCCGAAACACTAAAGTTGCACAAATGTGTAAATGTCCTTCGGTTTTCTCTAGGTAAAATTCAAAATCTGCTGCCTCCTGGATCCATAGATTCACTCAGCAGGCTAGTCCTGGTAAACGCACTCTACTTCAAAGGAAATTGGGCCACAAAGTTTGAAGCTGAAGCTACCAGGCAAAGGCCTTTCAGAATAAACACGGTATGGGAATATACTGCCTTATATACTAGAATGTGGGTGGAAAAAATAGTGAAAAAGATGGAGGAGAGAAATCCCTGTCATTCTTTAAATCCACACAACATTAAAAATAATTAATTTAAAGCATATGTTATATTTTCCTTATCACATCTTCAGTACAAAACTGCATACACATAATAGCAACAGAAGCACAAGTAAAATTGTCAGAAGCTGACTTGAAACAAACTTCCATTCTCCTTTTAAGGCAGGAAAAACAAAGAGGTGAACAAAACTGTATGAACTAGTTCTGTACATTTTCATTTTTAACCATACAATAAATCAGAGTGGAACACAGCTTCCTATAAATATATGTCTTCCCAGACAGCTCACATAGCCATCCTAGCCTCCCAGTGCCTTCCCAGAAGACCAGGAGCCCTCTGTAGATCCTGCATTGCGCCTCCTAGAGCCACAAGGATGTACCTCCACTGTGCTATTTCAACCTATTACTTTACTGTTCAGAGTAGAAATGGCAAGCATTTCATTTGATTTGTTGCAGCATACAACTAAACCAGTGCCAATGATGTTCCTGAGTGATAAACTTAATTGGACCTACATAGAATCGGTCCAGACTGATGTTCTTGAGCTTCCATATGTCAATAATGACCTCAGCATGTTTATCCTCCTACCACATGACATCACCGGCCTTCAAAAGGTAAGGGGCAACTGAGAACTCAAATCATGTAAGAAACAACAATGCCATTATTTACTTATTTTATGCATGCCTGAGTTGAAGATCGGGTTTCAATCTTATTTCTAGGAAGGAAGGTACTGATCAGGCTCAAGGAAAAGCAAACCCCAAACTTGGCCCAACACTATGAAATTGAACCTCTTGGAGATCTTTTTAGCTCTTGGCAGGTAGCACTTCTGTGGTTCCTAACGTTCATCAGTCCTGGAAACAGGCAGCCCAAACCCAACAAGACTGACTCTAATTCCAGCTGAAGAACAATGAGGACAGAAAGCCAGCCCTGCTGAGATTCAGTGTCTGTACCAATTCAGACAGATGTGATTTCATTCAAAAAGAAAAGCACAAACTGAACAGCCTCCATTACTTTCCAGGATGTCCAGAGCTAATATATATGTACACTGCCACCTTCCGTAAAGATGCTGATCCTGCCTTAAGATAGTAAATTCTTACTAAAAATGAGAGCAGCAAATCAACCAGACTATTAATAGTTACTTGACACTGTTGTTGTTTTACAAATATTTAACCTTGCTATATTCCCTGACGATTACTGAGAACAGTTCAAATATTTCATTGTCCTACTGTAGAGTAATATGCTCCTTTCTAGTAGAAAAGTTGGTATTTTACTGCTGGTTTTTTTATATTCTTATAACAGCTTGAAAAGATTTCCATTTAAGAAAAGGGAAGCAATAACCCTTAGGGCCCAGGGTTTTGAACACTGTGTAATTTTCTGGTTCTCTTTTTAACTAACTGCAGCTAATAAGAGAATTGACTTTCGAAAACTTGTCTGCATGGACCAGCCCAGAATTAATGGAGAAAATGAAAATGGAGGTGTATCTGCCCAGGTTCACGGTAGAAGAGAAATATAACCTCAAATCTACTTTGAGCAAGATGGGGATACAAGATGCCTTCACCAAAGGTCAAGCTGATTTCACAGGAATGTCAGAGAATGATGATCTGTTTTTGTCACAAGTTTTTCACAAGTGTTATGTGGAAGTCAATGAAGAAGGCACGGAGGCAGCAGCTGCCAGTTCAGCAACTCTGACATCACGAAGCCTTGGTGCTACTATTATTTTTGTAGCAGATCACCCTTTCATTTTCTTTATCAGACACAACAAGACCAAGTGCATCCTCTTCTTGGGAAGGTTCTGCTCCCCCTAGAATATTGACTGTTACTAAACAGACCCTTGCAACAACAATAATAAACACAGTACACTCCACGAAGAACTTCTCAATAGTCTATGCACTTTACCATTTTCCTGTACTGTTGACAATCTCTGTTAGAAGAGAGCGCATATTAAAAAGAACTTGAATGCAAGCCTCTGGCTCATTTTCCTGGGCAAAGAACTCCAAAATTGTAGTACTTCACTATAAGCACCAAACTGTGGACAGAACAACACCAATGTGTCTTTTTCAGTCTTTTCCAAACCAGAACAGCCACAATGCAGAACAGACTACGTTGATCTAAAACAGTTCTTCCCAATACACTTGCTTTGGCACGTAAGAAGAAAAGCAACAGGAAAAACTCCTTCTTGCAGAAAGCTGCTACATCTCTGCTAAGCTGGTTGTCCCAGGAGGGCCACCTCAACTGCAGCCTTCTCAGTTTTATACCAACTTCACAGCCTGGCACAGCTGGTAATGAAATAAACCTGCAAATTCCTCTGTGTTCCTGATACTGGTGATTTGTTCTTGCATGCAAAGGGGCTAACACATGTACTTTCTAATCTCTGTCCTACATCAACTGGAAAATACTGAACAACAACACAGAACTGGAGGAAAATAAAACACGTGTGTTGAAACCCTCTCCTTTGTCACAACCTTTCATTAATTCAGCTGTTGCCAGCACTGCTTAACACTCATTTCACTTTGCCACTTATTTCACTGGTTGGAGGCAAGATCAAACTGGAGAATCAAGTCTGTAATGTTAACTCTCTAAGCACCTTCTGGAAGATCACATGCAAACCCCCCTCTACATTCACTGTTGTCACAGCTCTTTCTCCTAAAGAGGAGAGCTTCCTAATCAGTCTTGCACATTTGTAAGGGATGATCCTAGCTCTCTGAATTCAGAACAGAGAGGAAAGGACCGGGTCTCTTTATAGCACTTGCACACACCAAAAGCATCTCACTAGAAACATCCCTTCCTGGGAAGGCAGGACCCCATTTTCCTGGTAGAGAAGAGACTGCTGACTGTGAGTCTTTTCTGTTTTCTTCCATGTGACCAACTGCTGCCAGGTTCCTTTCTGTCTCTGCTTCCCAAATGGGAAGGAGCACAAGGAAAAAGTGTTGTGAAGCAAGTGCTTTATTCTATCCCCATACAGCCTCACAAGCACTGCCTTCTGCCTCAGCTGTGAAACATGTCACAGGATTTCTGTGTATTCAGAGGCATTTCTGACATGTCTTGCTTCATCTAATGGAATGGCTTCGTGTCCCTATGGACAACCGTCTCAAGCATTTCTGGTGTTCCTCAGGAATATAGACAGAAAAGCCATGTCTGGGAGGCCAAGGAGAAACAAAACATTGACAACATGCATCCAAACTCAGGCACAGGCCTTTAAAGTCATTGGAAATGTCAGCCACCTTTTCTATTTCAAGAGTGGTTGCAAAGATGACAGTGTTAATGTCCTCTTGGCAGTGCTGGATCATTACCAAGGGCCAATGGCAACAAAACTTGGAGGGTGTGTTACACATTGAGGAACATTTTCTCATGGTGAGCAGCACAGCACTGGAGCAGGTTGCACAGAAAAGTTGGGGAATCTCCACCCTTGGAAGGACTGTGGCTGACCTTATCTACTGATGGGTCTGTTCCAAGTGGGAGTTGGCCTCTGGAAGTCCCTGTCAACCAACCTGTGTGATTCTCTCTCTTGTTCCTCTGCTGTCAACACCCATTCTGCCTTGTCATCTCCATTTCTCATCCTCCCTGGCATTCTTGCATCTTGACTAGCAGAGGGAGCTAGCTTGCCTGCTCTCAGCATACTTCTTCGAGACTTGGAGTCTCTCCAGCTTGGCCTTTCCCACTACCTAACCATTCAGTGAGCCTTTATCCTATCCTGATTTCTTGATGACTCTGCTCATCATACTAAAACCACCACTTGTTGAATTTCTCGCATTTCTTCATTGCCTTGCACAACACTGATTTCTGCTACTTTTCAGAAGACTTGGCCCACTCTGTTCCTGTAATCAGGCTTGCAGCAAAATGCTTAGCACACAGTACGGTTTCCTTCCCTTCCTCCATTCCCCTTCCGCTGTCCCCCAGACTCTTACAGCTGTTGCCACCACCTTCCTCTTCTCCCACCACCCAGCAGCAGCCCTGCCCTCTTCTGGGACAGTAGAGTGACAACCACTGAGCCATGTTTGTCCCCATTGTATTTTTTCACTCCATCTTTGCTTGAGCCCTGCCAGTGGGGTTGTTTCAGTCCTTGTCCTCCTCCACTGCATGCAAGTACTGTGCACTAACTCAGTGTTTTGCAGTGTTTCTCTTAAGTGTTTCCCAGCCATGGATGCAATGAGATTTCTTCACCAACACAAGAAGCGGTGTGTCCAGCCTTACCTCTTTCATGGCTTTGCCTCTGCCTGTGCTCCTAATGATCTTGACCGTGAAGCTGGACTCTCAGAGTCTAAGTCAGTCACTAAGCTCTTGACATTTTACGCAGACATACCTTATTCAAAACCCAAGAGTCACAGCTGCACAAGGCTGGAGAGGTGAATCAGGCCTACCATACCTGCTTACATTCAGAAATCAAAACCATGCATTCTGGTTCCATAACCTTTTTACTAGATTCGTTTATTTTAAACAACAAACTAATTGTCTACATAACACCAGAAGACCATTGGAATGGATGAACTGTTTTGCTATCCTGTTAGTAGACAATTGTGGTGGAAGAACAAAACTGAGATTATAATCCACTTTTTCCTTTGAAATGCCTAAAACTAAAAAGTGACAAGGTCAACAAGGAGGACAAAACTGCATGAGATCTTTCTGGGATTCGGTAGAGAGCAGCTTTGAGTAGGTGGGAACAGACTGGATGTGGGGGAGAAGGAAAGGGAGGTGCAAGCTGTACTACATTTCTAAATTTATTCGTTGCTTAACACACAGGCACAGAACCTGACTGAGGACAAGACTTGAGTCTTCTCTCTCACGGGATCACAGGTAAATATTTAAACCAATTTAAGTAACTTTTCTGATGCTTTTAAAAGGCGATCTGTAGCTTGTATGACTGTGTAAGTAAATTATAACATACCAGTGTTATACTACAAACATTATTTTTGACTTATTTTTTTCTAGATATCAAGCCTTAGAGATAATAAAGTTGTGAGGCTAAGGAAAACAGTTAGCTGGGGGCAGACCTGATCACAAGAAGGAAAGTTTTCTCAGGGCAGTAACTGTCTTATAAATTAAAATCTTCAGTTGATAAAGGACTCTCATACTTTGGGTGAAGCAAAGGCTGTTTTCATTCTGCAAAGGCACAGTAGTGTGCATTATCAGTCCAGGGACTCAAAGGAGTGTACTTTAGAGGCAGCAGAGAGATTTCCATCCTGATGTTCATTTGGTCACGTTCTCAAAGGAAATCACTCTGTGCTACAGATTCAGTATAGACTGCACAATGACTGCCAGAAGAACTGTAGTGGTTTGGTAACCAAACACTCGATAAATACCTGTAGACTTCAGAGTCTCCACAATTTCTGCAGCGCCATTCCATAGATATCAATCTTTCTTTACATAATAATAACAAAACATTTTCTGGTCTCTTGATTGGAAAACAACACGAGGCAGGTACTACTGGGCAGATATCTTAAAGTCTGGAATACTCATAGCTGCAAAGAATCTATCAGTTTCTGGGAAAAATAAAATTGTCAGAACAGACAGAAGAGGTGGTAGTTAGACTTCATGAATAAAATGTTATCAATTTAAAAGGAAATAACAACTTTGCCATACATGATACTAGTTGAAATGGGTAGCTAGCCAGGAAAAGCCCATAAGCCTAAGAATTATGCGTAAATACGTTCTCAGTATCAGCTCTTAATTCTATATAGATCCAAATGAGGTAGCAGGAAGCTTAGATGTGTTATGAACCAATGTACTAAAACCACAGAGATATTTAAATTCTCCTGGGAACATTACTTTGATAAATAATTAAAGAATGAAATGGAACAAAAATATGCCACTTAAAAATCTGCACACTTTTGAAAACCAACAGCAGAAAGAAACACAAAGAAAAGTGCAGCTCTATAAAAGAGGACATATCTATAATTATAGGGAAATATTAATTGGATAACAAAAACCTAAAAAAAAATTGCCACTCCCAACAGGTGGCAAACAGTATCTGTGTGGAAGATAAAACACAGAACTAGGCTGTTAGTTTAGTAGATGGCCATGCACTGTGTTGCACATGTAACATTTCTCACTAACATGCATTGCATGCATAATTTTAACCATTCAAATAGTACAATTCTGTCTGTTGCCTCTTTCCAGGTTGTAGCAATGGAACAGATCTCAGCATCAGTTGGCAATTTTACAATCGATCTTTTCAACAAGCTGAATGAGACCAATAAGGACCAAAACATTTTCTTTTCCCCTTGGAGTATATCATCTGCTCTGGCCCTGACATACCTGGGTGCAAAAGGCAGTACAGCAAGAGAGATGGCAGAGGTAGGTTGATCTATGAAGCTGTGGTGCCCAGCACTGCCCAGCACTCCCGTTCAGATGCCTTTGTACCACTGCCGTAGGGAAAACCACTTGGGTTTACACAAATGCATTGCTATTGCTGAGCGCAACGGCTGTGGAAAGGAATTCAGCCTTGCGGCGTGCCTGCAGGAGCACTGCACTGATGCTCTTGGATGGGGGGGCAGTGCTGTCCTTTGTTACTTTATAGGATTTACACATACTACAACTTCAGCATCCCTTTGATTAGTCACCTAAGCAGCAGGTAGAGAGTGAATTATCGTAAGGAGCAAAACAAGACAGCCATTTTATCTCCATTAGGCTTTAGGTCATGCAAGTTCCTTCATGCTTATTTCTTACCTTTGGAAACTCTGCTTGCAGGTTCTTCATTTCATTAAAGCTGCAGGAGCTGAAGGCTCTTCTTCTGCGGCCAGACCTTCTCGGGGGAGACCAAAAAGAAGAAAAATGGTATCTTTTAGAGCTAAAAACCTAAGATAAAGAATCTCCAGACTCAAAATGTCTAGATACATGTTTAGCAGTCCAGTATTTCTTATCTGCATCTCTCTTTATATTTAAAGTACAAAATCCAACATACTTCACAACACATTCAGTTCTCTACACTCACTCAGACTCAAAAGCACGGAAGGACAAGTCACTGGGATAGTCTAGAAGGTTTGCTATATAGTAAATCAGTCATAAACAGAGCCCTGCAAACTGCAGAGGTGGTAAATTTGGAGAGATAAAATGTAAGAGAGATGAACACAAATCCCTCCCCACATGCATCACTTAGCATGTTTTGAAAACTTCATAAAACATGTAATTGGTAAATGTATGGTTTCTTTTTCCAAGGATCCTGAGCATGAGCAAGATGAAAATATCCACCTTGGCTTCAAAGAGCTCCTGACAGCCATCAACAAACCCAGAAACAACTACTCGCTGAAAAGTGCCAACCGTATCTATGTGGAAAAAACCTACCCATTGCTGCCTGTAAGTTGAATGGCTTTATCTCAGAGATGATTAAGAAAAGCTGCAAAAAATATTTTGCATTGTATTTACTTGTCATTAATAGAACAGGTTTGAAGCTGTCCCTAAATACTGCAAATAAAGAACCCTGGCTTCCAATAATAAGCTTCACTGGAAAATAACAGTTGGTCTTCTCCCAGTATATAAGGATGCATTGCCCTTTAACAGTAATGCAGGATTCCTTTTCATGCAATGTGTCTTTATTATTAGGAACCTCAATATATACAATTATAAATGAGACATTAAAATAAGCACATCCATGGGATATGCACAATCTTCCTCCCTTCTCCAAATAAAACTGGGAACAAGAACAGGGAATTTTCTGTCCTTTGATTATTTCTTAACTGTTAACTCACAGCCCAATAGAGAGCAAAATGCTAGATCCCACAGCCCTCTGTGCGCAAGAAGTTAACAAGAAGTCCAAGATCTAACAACTTCGTATTGGGACTGAAAAAAATACTGTACGGTATTGAACTTTTTTCTTTTTTCTTTTTTTTGGGGGGTATGCCTTTTTCCAGACATACATACAGCTCAGTAAGAAATACTACAAGGCAGAGCCACACAAGGTTAACTTTAAAACAGCACCAGAACCAACCAGAAAGGAAATCAACACCTGGGTGGAAAAGCAAACTGAGGGTAAGTTGAGCTGGATCCCAGCATCTTTCCTCTCCCTGTTCCCACACTACTGCAGCAGCCAGGTCATGCCTTCTGGTGTGCACAGCGAGCAGAGGTGCAGTGGGAGGGCAGAGACAGAGCAGCGCTGGAACAGCCTCAGATACTGGATGCAGACCTCAGTGAGCTCCCTGGGGAGTCTCCCACTGGCTTTGCTGTGCTCTGCACCAGCCGCTCCCTGGGCACAGCCATTGAGTCCATGCACCAACACCTCTGCCCACCTGCGTGCTCCGAGGCGTGCAGGGATGCCTGCCTGGCTGAACCTTCCTGCACTGCCCAGAGGTGCAAGCCTCCTCTCGCCCGGCCTAGCCCGCTGGCAGAAGCAGCACACGGCTTTCTGCTTCCAGCTGCTTGCCGGGAAGCTGTGGCATTTTTTTCAGGAGGGAGCCAATGCCTGTCTGCTAGCCAGGAGAAGTGGGCAGCAAACAACTTTGGAAACAGTAAACAGACTGACTGGTTTATGTCAGGGAGGTGATTTAGGGAGTAGGGCACTGAGGCATGGACTCTTTCACTAAGGAGTTGAACTGAAGGGGGGAAAAAAAATCAAAACATGCCCTCACTGTGCTACACTGGAATAAAACCTGTCTTTTCTGATTTCAAAAGGTAAAATCAAGGATTTGCTGGGTTCAAAAGATGTGGTAAACACCACCAGGCTGATCCTGGTAAATGCCATTTACTTCAAGGCAGAATGGGAAATGAAATTTCATCCAGGAACAACAGATCTGCAACCCTTCCGACTGAGCAAGGTAAGCTCCTTTGGTGTCCTCCTTACAGTGAACAGCTTGGTGACAGCACCTACTGCTGCAGTCTTTCTATTTCATCAGTCCTTTAGGTATCCTTGTGGCAAACAGACTCTCTGGAAAGCTGGTTACAGCAAAATGTGTCAGTGGTTGGCTCACCAACGTTTATGCAACATTAAGATGCTGCTCGGGTAAAGGATAACTGGATCCAGATAGAACATACAGTTTCCAACACCACTAAGTCACTTAAGGCCTTTTGGCAAAACAGGGTTAAAAGGGCTAAGATTGTAAAAATAAGATTTTGAGAGTCCAAGCTTCCTGGTCAGGAACTGCATGCTGTGCTGTGGGCGAGTGCAGTACCCAAGCCTCTGTGCTGCTCAGCCAAGCTGAGCGTGAACACAGCTGCTCAAATACGGCTGCAGCAGGGCACCATAGACTAGAAGTAATGTTAATGTCATGTATCCAGAAGAGATGCCAATGAATTCATATCAAAAGACAAGAGCTCTGCACGATTTCCACCAGCTGAAGTTTCTGCCTCCCGATTAGCATTTATACATCGGCTGCTTTCCTAAATGAAGGGACATAGGTGCTAAGAGATGTTACATACTCCTGTACAGGTGAGTACCTGCCAGGGATTCCCCTCATCATGAGCCCCTTGGTACAGAAATTAGTGTTATCTTCTGGTAAGGGTTGTGATCTGAAGAGCAATCAGCCAGTCCCTTTTTACTGCCAGAGAGAGGAGAGCACAGAAAAACTGCACAACACTTGTCCTGTTAAGCCATAGCTGTTTCTCTGATGCAGTGTTGGATGGCTGTATGCCATGCCTGCTCCATCCCCCTAATCCTTGCAGACATTTCTGACTCTCTTCCTCCCTCTGTGGGCTGCTGTGCACGTTCTTTTGAGAAGAGAAAATCAGTCAGCTCAGCCCCCAGGAAAATCTGGGACTAACACCAAGATCAACAATATTGTCCAGTCAAGAAAAGCTTTGGAGAAAGAACAACAAGTCGCTGTTATAAAAGCTGCTTACAAATGTCTTCTCTCTCCCCACTGTGCTGAGTCATCTTCATTTTTCTTTTCAAGGAATAATTTCTAACTGACAAATAAATACTTTACAGAACAAGTCTAAGCCTGTGAAGATGATGCATATGAGACATACTTTTCCAGTTCTTATCATGGAAACAATGAACTTCAAAATGATTGAGCTGCCGTATGTTAATCATGAACTCAGTATGTTCATCCTACTTCCTGATGACATCAGAGATGGTACTACGGGTCTCGAACAGGTAAAAAAAAATTATGCTACACCCATTTTGTATCACCATCTAGTCATTAAAAGGACAGACTGGTGACCATATCTCCTCCTCTGAGGACATGCAGCTTGATCTCCTCCACTAGCTGAATAAATTTCTTTTAAGACCTATCTAACCCTAATTCCATCCCAGGAAAGTTCCCCCACATTGTGTACCCTTAGCTTGGTAAGGATTGAAGACAGGCAATGACTGCGGATGACCAGATGCTTAGTTTTCCAACAGCCCCATGCCTGACACCCAATACTACATGATTTCTAAGGGTTAAATCTCCCTTCTCTGCACATTCAGGAGGGACAGTACTGCACAAGTAGTCAAAGCCTCTTCTGGAGATAGTGTGCTTGGAACAGACACCTTTTCTCTATGACCTGGAGGTTTATCCACCACCTTCTTCCCCTTTCAGTTTGCCTTCCCCCCACACCCTCATTCATTTGCTGTCTCAAAAATTAGGATTTTGGAGAGACTGCGGGTGCTATAATAGTGAAACCTGCCACTGTGGTTACTACATTTACAAGACTGTTAAATCCTTGGCCTCTATCATGTCAAGAATACTATTCATTGCTCTCCTGCATTTGATGTGAGCTGAACCCTGGTGGCACAGCGCCCAGGACACAGAGTGGCAGTAAAAGATCTCACTGGAAGCAGTTTGTTTCAAAACTGCCAAGGCAATATGTGCAATATTAACAGCTGGCTGTATGGAACTGGATGAAACCACCTGGCACACAGCCGGGAATCTCCCAGCAATTTCCTTCACATGAAGACTCAATTAAACGAGAGGACAGAACTACCTCAGGGGATGGCAGCTGCAGGCATTGGGTGCCTTGTCTTTCCTCTGCAATGAATTTGGCAGAGGTGGAGCTCAAGAACTTGCAGCACTATGTCTCATGTTTATTCCACACCCTGCCTCTGATCATCAGTAAAACCAATTTATATTTCATGCTTTCACCTAAATGTTAAATTTGCCATTTAAAAACTGTATAACTCATTCAATTGGTGAAAAATTATTTCATAATTACTTGTTTTTTCCTTGTAATTATTGAATTCTTCCTCTTTCTTAAACAATAGCTGGAAAGAGAACTGACATATGAAAAGCTGTCTGAATGGGCTGATTCAAAGAAGATGAGAGAAACTCTTGTGGATCTGCAGCTGCCTAAGTTCACACTGGAGGAGAAATATGACCTCCGCGATACCCTGAGCAGCATGGGAATGCGCAGTGCCTTCAGTGACAATGCTGATTTCAGCGGAGTGGCTGATAAGAGGGATTTGGTTATCTCCAAAGTTCTTCACAAGTCTTTTGTTGCAGTTGATGAGAAAGGCACTGAGGCAGCTGCTGCTACTGCTGTAATTACAATAGTAACAAGTGAACCTTTCAGTCATGTTCTGAAATTTAAGGCTGATCACCCTTTCCACTTCTTCATCAGACACAACAAATCCAAGACCATCCTCTTTTTTGGCAGATTCTGCTCCCCTTAGAACAAGTTATTCCTTGCTCTCAGACAGCATCCAAAGTTCACTTTTCAATGGAAAAATGTGAACTACAGTGTTAAAAGCTCAGCCTTAAACCATATAGCCATAGGTACTGAAAGTGTATGTCCTTTTTCTTTCTACACCCCCCCCTAAGTAAGGCAGCTCCCAGAAACCACCCTGTGCATCAAAGACCGTCACTCTACAGCTCCTTTCCATTGTGCTAATGAGACAGTTTTTCACATAAAGCAGAGTGCTGAATTTTGCTCCCTTGCATCAAACCTGCTCTTCTGGCTTTGCTGTTCAAGAGTAAGGAGGAGTCATAAAGGCTTTTTGCACGCAGGCCGTCACCTAGGTCCATGCCTAGTGATGACTTCAAGGTAAATGCAGCCCATCCTTTCAAACCCCTCAGAGAGGAAGAAGTCTATATACCCTCTTTTCCTCACTGGGAAAACTGTATCTGCATTACATTAGGGTTTCCTTATCTTCACTACTAATTTTAAAGACTGTTGGAAATTAACAAAATATTTAATACAAACCCAGAATCATTTCAAAATGCCCCTTATCTCCCTCTGTCTGACTGCACATACACAGGTACATCACATGCATTCTCTCTTGCCCTTGTAGCTTCATGGAAAAACAAGGCAGTGAGGGAAAATGGTCCAGCCTTTACAATTTAATTGCTGACTTCTGTTCACTTTGCATTTTGTCCTAATTTGTCTAAACTCTCAAGGATAAGGTTGCTAAGAGTTTCAACCAGCAAAAATGCTAAGAAAACTACAAGCAACGTGCCTTATTACTACCTCTTATGCAATCAAAAAACTCCAGAATTCAAATCTGCTTCCTCTTTTTAATTTAATGTAATTATACCTGTTTTCTGGCTAATATCTGCACAGTTTCCTGATAGCAGATGTCATACATTGATAAAAGTATGATTTGTAAGTTATGAGTGCATTCCAGCAAAGATAGTTCTGGTACTGAGAGAAACACCAATGAGATTTTGATTGATGCTTTACTTCATAATTTTGCCATGATCATCATTTAATCAATAAATGAACTTGGAGTTGTGCTTGTGCTATTCAAGATACTGACTTGTCTGGTTCTCTTAGAGCATCCTTTACAATGCACGGCTGATGCACATTTCTATTCTTGCTGTTCCAAACCAGCCACCGCATCACCCCAAAAGACAAAGAGTTGGGACATTCTAATACACCAGTGTCTTATTTCCACTAGATTTCAAACAGCACTGAAAACACTGTTATTCAACATGTTATTCTAGACATTTACTAGACACAACAAATCAAATTAAACTCTGTGGTGAGCAAGCTTTTGCTCACAGAGTCAAGGCATTTGAACTTTCTTTCATGGTAAGCATTCCTTTTCTCTTTTTGACCACTGCTTATTGCACTATCGGCCTCCCTTGGACATACCAAGAAGGCTTATTTTCCTGTCACAACACACTAGAAATAAGAAGTCTGACCTGAGCCAATAGCCCAGAAAAGTGGCTTCCAAATATCCCTTTTGCTATGTACAACAGTGAACGAGCAATGCTGTACTGGCAGCATCTGTTCCCTCCATTGGCTTGAGAGGGCAGCAGCTGTGCTTTCTTGTGCCTAGAAGGAACTGCATAAAGCTTTGTAGCCATTATGGTACTCAGCAACCACATGTGAGAGAACTTTATCTCAGGCAACAAGACTTAAATGCAGGAGGGAGGTACTGTAAAAACATATTCCATACACTCTCAGCAAAATTCCACCTATAATTACAACTCACTCTCCACCTCAACAAAAGGTAGTCTGTTTGGAAATATACCTCCACCCAACAAAGTACACCCGCATCTTCTTCCCTGTACAAATTGCTGCTTCTAAAATCAGTGTCCTCCCTTGCCTGTAACCCTCAGATCAGGGTTCAGCTGTCTGTCATCGAGGACCTACCTTGGTGCAGCCCAACTGCATGCTATTGACTCAGCTTTACTAAGAAATGTATTGTTAAGGTGTGGAAAAGCACACAAGTGAAGGCCATACAAAGTAAGTAAAGTAAAAACACAAACAGAGAAGTTATTGTCAGGATGGAATAGTCAGCATAGCAAGGATTCAAGAGGAGAAACAATTGCACAAAGATGTGTAAGACCTCAATTTAAAAAAAGTCAATAATTGGAAGGCAACAACCAGCAACACCAAGGTTCAGTGTCTTCTAGGGAGCAACAAAGACCAGCCCTCCTCCACTTGGGTGATGCCTGGCCAGCAAAGGCTCATCAAGGTGGTGAGCACGTTAATTCTTGGCCTTATAGCATGTTAGTCCTAGGTCTCTGCTGTGTGTATTCAACAATAGATAACTACTGGGAACCCCTAAACTATGTGTACCCTGTTTGCAGAGTCAGGCTGTGCAACAGCAGAAGTTGCCCAAAGAAAGGGATGGGAAGAGTTCTATGCCAAACTCAGTGAAAGGTCTTCCCATGCTAAATGTTGTGCACCCCCTCACTCATACCACAATGCAGGGCTTTGCAAAGCAATACCTCTGAGGCTCTATGAGGAATTACAACACAGTGTCAAGAGCTTGGAAGAGGTGCAAGGGGTCAAACAGACTGTTTTTTGTACCAAGCTACTCCCAGTCTCAGCTTTGCTTGGGAGATGCCACCAAAGAGCATACCTTCCAGTATGATATACTTGGGATGCAGGGGAAAAGGAGACCTGAAGAGGAAAGGAGCCCATCCAGGGGGATATACTCTTTAAAGCTCATCTACTGCAAGCCCCACCGGAAGCTGCTTCACTTGTGTCTCTCTGTACTATTTTCAGGCTAGAAGTGACCACTTGATATCATGTGGTCCAACTCCCCTGCTCAAGCAGGGTCAGCTAGAGCCGGTTGCACAGGACTGCATCCAATTGGGTTTTCAATATCTCCACCAGTGGTGACTGCAGACACTTTCTGGGTGACCTGTGCCATTGTTTGACCACCCTTGCAGTAAAAAAAAAAAAAGTGTTCTCTTGTGTTCCGGTGGAATGTCATGTTTTCAATTTGTGCCCATTGCCTCTTGGCCTCTCACTGGGCACTACTGAGAAGAGCCTGGCTCCCTCTTCTTCATTCCCTCCCATCAGGTATTTATGCACATAGATAAAATGTCCCTGAGCCTTCTTTTCTGCAGGCTGTACAGTCCCAGCTCTTTCAGACTCTACTCATATGAAAGATGTTGAAGTCCCTTAATGATCTTTGTGGCCCTGTGCTAGACTTGCTCCAGTAAATCCACATCCTCCTTACACTGGGAAGCCCAGACCATGGCACTCCTCCCATGGTCTTGTCAGGGCTGAGCAGAGGGGGACATCCCTTGACCTGCTGGCAATATTCAGCCTCATGCAGCCCACAATGCTGTTGGTCTTTGCTGCTGACTAATTGTCAGCTTGCTGTCCACCAGGACCCCAAGGTCCTTCTCTGTAGAGTTGTTTTCCAGGTGGTCAGTCCCCAGGGTGTACTGGTGCCTTGAGTTATTCCTCTCCAGATGCAGGACTTTGCATTTTCCCTTCTTGAACTTGATGAGATTCCTTTCAGTCCAACTCCTTCAGTCCAGTGTGTCCTGGTCCTTCTGAGTGGCAGCAAAACCCTCTGGTGTTATCAGCCACTCCTCACAGTTTGGTATTGTCTGCAAACTTGCTGAGGGTGCACTCTGTCCCAGCATCCTGGTCATTAATAAATACGTTAAACAGTACTGGCGTTGGTATCAACCCCTGAGGCACACCACTGGTGACTTGCCTCCAACTGGACTTCGTGCCACCGATCACAACCCTCTGGGCCTGGCTGGGTTCACTTATCTAACTCATACTTTGTCAGCCTGTCCATGAGGATGTTACGGGAGAGGGTGTCAAAAGCACTTAGTAAAGTTGAGGTAAACAACATCCACTGTTCTCTCCTCATCAAACAGGCTAGCCACCTCACTGTAGAAGGCAATCAGTCTGGTTAAGCATGATTTCCCCTTCATAAATCCATGCTGACTACTCTCAATCACCTTCTTGTCCTTCATGTGTTTGGCAATCACATCCACCTCTGTGGTAGACTGACCTCACGACAAGCAGAAATGGCAGACAGAGCACAGAATATTAAGAAAATATATTAAATATATTAAAATATATTAAGAAAATAATATTAAGAAAAGGAACTTTACAGTGCTGGTGTATTGTTAGTATTCAAGGCTAGGATGCAGAAAAAAAAACCCACCCTACTTTAGAACTAAAATGTGTCAATATTTTTTCAGGTTTTATTTTGCCATCAGTAACAGGCACAAGAAAATGCCTTTCAAAATGTTATTTATACTCCAATCACTTTCAGATCCATTGCAACAAATGTTGTATATGCTCTCCTTTTCTACCTGGGGGACACAGCTGAATGGGATTTCCTGCAGAGTAAAACCATAACCAGACTTAGTCTAGCACTAGTTTTAAATTGCGCCACTTTTTAACCAGATGTAACTGCAAGAGAACTGATCTTCAAAAAATGCCCAAACTGTCCACTCAAACTACAGAGTAAACCAATTATTACAGGTAGACGAGTACAACAATCAAACAGGCAGAAAGATGCAACCTCACATGCACGCTGAGCAAGCTGGCGATGAACGATGGCTTCAAAAAGGCCAAAATGACTTCATCAAGATGCCTGAGGAAAACGACTGGTTTTATCAGAAGACTTTTTATGACCATTTGTTACAGGCCAATCTATTTGTGGACAACAGGTTAGGGGTTTTGATGCTGCAAAACATTGTTTCCACCATTCTGTTTGCAGCAAGTCAGTATTTCCTCTCCTCCACGTGGCGCAGCAAAACCAAGAGCATCTTCTCTTTTGCATGTTTGCTCCCCTTTGAAACTCTACTCTCTCTTACTAAACAGGATCTTGCAGCAGGTACCACAAAGAGTGTCTACACAGTTTGGGTACCCTTTCTTAATTTTCCTGTATTTTTGGCCAATCTTTGTAGCTTGTAGTACAGTAATTATCACCACTAACTGTTTCTTTCCTTCTCCTATACATTTAGCTAAATAATAGGTAAAAGCAGTTTCAGATATGTAGCAAGAACATTTCTTAAGCACATAACTAAACATAATATTGTCTGATACATTTCTGAAGAAAGAAGATGACAGATGTTCCATGTATGAAACATGCACACACTTTGAAACAAAACATGAAAAAAGAGGTATATACATCACTCCTGAAACCTTGTATAGCATACAGATCAGTCAGATTCAAAGGGAATATAAACACAAAAATGTAATTCTAGTTCTAAATATGGGTTTGTACTCTTTATACTGACGATTTTTCATTTTTACAGGTTGATTGCATGCTGGTAATTGGTTAGCTCTGCATGTGTCATACTCGTGGGCAGGGGGCACTCCTAAGTAACCATACACGTAGCAAAAAAGATAAATAATGATTGCAAAGGAAATGGATCAATGCAGTTAATCTAAGTCGTACAGATAAAAGCAAAGGAAATCTGGTATTGCTGATTACGTTGGTTAAAGTAAAACATTTGTGTACAGATAACTATCTTGTATTACTCTTTACTGACCTCCGATTTTACACATTCTGCTGTTTTCACTCTCTACTCCAATACAACAAACAGTTTCAGTAAAACAAATCATTACCAGCAGAGCCTCCAAGCAGCTTTGCAGCTTTTTGTGGATGATCCAAATTCCCTCCATTCATAACAGAGGAATAATAAGCTTGGTATAGTGCAGGGCCTGTAGGTATCTAAAACACCTTCGCCTCCTCTGCTTGGAGCTGCATTCTCTTAAAGCACCATCCACGAGTTCAAATGAGTCCAGTGTTCACTTATATTTCATCACTTATTTTAGGTGACTGTGGGAGTACCTTCTGAGCTTCCTTGAGGATCTGACTGCTAAGACATAAGAGGACAAATGTAAGATATCACAAAATAAGGGCTTTATGTGACCTGACAGCCACAGGTATTCAAATCTTCCCCTCTGAAATTTGACAAAAGTGCCATTTTGCCGTTTGACAATGGCACTAACAGCCTACTTCAGTACTCCTTTTTAGTCAAATCTTTTAGATTAGTTTCTATTAATTTCCCAGTTCGTAGAGTAAGAAGAAAAGGAACCTGTAAAATTATTTCAACATGCCCCTTGTCAATGCAGCATGGCTCTATTCTTTTCTGCAATTCCCACATATTTGCAGGCCACACACCAAGGTTGTGGAGGACACCAGTGGGAGAAAGGTATACCAGCCTTCATGTTTCAGGACACACACCAACTTACAGTGGTTTTGAATTGATCTCTCTCTCCTTCTCACCCTCTCTGTAAGTTCTGAAAGCTGGTGATGGAGAGAAGAAATGGGAATAAATGAGGGAACAGGAACATTAATACAAAAGGAGGATGTAGGGAAAAAAGGGAGGTGCAACCATTTCTGCATTTCCAAAAGTATTCATTGCCTCACATACCACCACAGATCCTGACTGAAGACACATCTTAACTCTTCCCTCTCTCGCAGGATTTCAGGTAGTATAAACATTCATATCTAAATAACTAGCTATATTTTGGAAGTCTTAAAAATTCATATACATTCTTTGGAACTGAGTGGTTAAATGATGGCATAAATGTCATGAAGGGGAAGGGAGTGTTCTTTTCTTAGTACAAACTGCAGCCCTTAGGAGAACACTGTGCAAAGGGCGCAGTGATGAGGATGCACATCCAGACTGTGCAAAACCTATGCAGCCTGAGAGGGCAGAAAGTTTCCTCACCTGTAGGCGGGGTGCCTTAATCACCAGGCTACCAGTCAATTTAGGATCAGAGGAATGAGTACAGACTGCAAGAAGGAACGTGCTCCTGCTTATCCTGGAGTTGAACACACATGACAGCATGACTCTGTAGCACAGCATTTTGGACAGTCAACATTAGGTGTATTGTTTCAAGCCTCTGCTTTATTCATATTAAATATCTACTGGATCAGGCATCCAGACTCTTCCTTTCCCAGATGACCAAAGTGGCTAGTAGAGCAGTGAACTTCACACAAACACACGTGCTCTCTCTCTCTCAAGCCTGAGAAATGCTTGATTGCTGCATGCAGATTCAGTTCAGGCATACTCTGGAAATAGCAGAGAGATTGGTTTGAAATTCTTCAGGCAAAAACATTCAGTGCAGCCCTGTTCCTTAGATATGCTCTGAAAGTATCCAGCTGATCAGCTCCTCCAGGCACAGCAAAAAGAGATACCTGGTCTGAAGGTCCTAAAAATGCTGAGGTATGAGCTAGGCTGCAGTGTGTTCACCTTTGAAGCACTCTTGAGAATGCTTCAAAGCTGTTTTGGAGCTCTGGAAAGCTTTGAAATCCAAACTCGAGGATCCCAGAGGCTCCAGGTATCTCTAACACTGCATGGCAGCTGGCTTTCAGGACTGCTGTTTTTGATTTAAGCACGTAAATTGTGGGTGAAGATGGATTTAAATGTGCAGTTGATTTTGTTGACCTAATGTTTAGTCTTTCACCTGATGCAACCTTGCACTGACTTTGGTAAATGTTTTAGTAGTCCTTATACTGGTGAAGATAATGGAAATTTCTGAATTTATCCTATTATTTGTCAACAGTACTAAACTTATATAAAATATGTTAGTAAGAAGCACAGGTCTGTTCTGGATCCAGGTATGAAAAATCATTTTAATCCTGGGGTTTCTTTTTGTTTGCTTGTTTGTTTGTTTGTTTCTTTTTTTTTCTTTCCCCTTTTTTTTTTCCTGTAAAAATATACTTAGAAAAAGAAGCAGAAAAAGGATGGTAAATCTTCAGGTTCTGATAAGCTAGCATGAAACCAGAGCAGAGTTATTGTTTAAAATGGGAACCATCTGGGGTTGTATGTAAGATACAAGAGTTTACTTGAAAAACAGTAATTAACAAATCCAGCCACAGCTGCCAAACGTTGGTCTATCATCTCCACAATGAACAGATTGCATAAATTCACCATGCTTTTTTCAGCAGGCTAATAGTTAGGGAAGTTTAAAGAAACAGGAGTGAAAGGGTTGAAACAAGAATATAAACATTTAGGAGTGATGGGGAAGGGAGAAATAATGCAGGTCTTAAAAAGAGACCTGCTATGTGACTGTACTTGGTCTCTGTGCAGTATTTTGACCATTAACAGGGACATCCCAACACTGTATTTGAGAGGGTGCAGGCAATCTCCCACTAGCAGCTTTGTTGTTTGTTTGTTTGTTTGTTTGTTTTTTAAATTGTGAAGAAGCAATCATCATCTCTCTCTGCCAGTCATTTGCCTGAGGCTGTATTGATGGAGTCTCTCTCAGCATCAACCAACAGCTTCGCCCTGGACCTTTACAAAAAGCTCAATGAAACTTCCAAAGGCCAAAACATTTTCTTTGCTCCTTGGAGTATTGCAACTGCTCTTGCCATGGTCTATCTGGGTGCA
Organism: Anseranas semipalmata; assembly: GCA_013399115.1. Taxonomy (NCBI): domain Eukaryota; kingdom Metazoa; phylum Chordata; class Aves; order Anseriformes; family Anseranatidae; genus Anseranas; species Anseranas semipalmata. The sequence continues at coordinate 37,095 of VXAA01003310.1, read as the reverse complement.
AAAGGTGACACTGCAAGGCAGATGGCTGAGGTAAGCTCTGAAATTAGCAGTACGTCACCTTAAAGCTGGTTCCCACATGAATTGTGTTATCTACCTGCCTATGTGGAACAGAAAGGAGCAACCCGGGAAAACAGTGATTTGTCATCATGTTGGGTACAACAAAGAACCCCATTCACGCTGCCTGCAGTCCTGCAGGTCACTGTTCTTCCAATTTATTTCCAAGAGCTCCCTGCTGTACTACTACCCCTACGTTTAGCTTACACTTAGAGTTGCCAGAGCAATGCAACTGGTCTGGCAGAGGGAAGTATTGACATTACAGACTACTGGTGGTCTTGTTGGGAACGCCTTCCATTCCAACTCCTACCTTCCACTTAAATTGCCCCTTGAAGAGAATAATTCACCTGATGTTGTGCTCAAGTAGGAATAAAGAGACAGCTTTATTAACAAAATTAAAACGCAACTAAGACTCTGTAGAAAAGGGAAAACAAGAGACAATATCACTGCTTCTAGACCCCAGGTGGTTCTGGAAGCAGTATATCTGGTTTCTCATTCTGCACACCCAAATTAGTAAGCTCTCCTGAACCCAAGCTGGCTGCACAGGAGCAGTACAAATATCTTTGCTTGTGACACGGTTAGTCCATAAATAAGGTAATCCTCCCATGCGTAATGGGGGCATACTAGAAGTGAAAATATGATGTCACTTATGATTGCTTTTTTTTTCAGTCTTGTACTCTTTTAGGTTATATGCATTTATGTAAATACATTAACTGTAGAGTTTTACATTGGTGTCCCAGTAGTAAGACTCTGAACTGCACTATGTCGTTTGTTCTGCTTGGTCATGATCTGAAAATAAATTCCACCTAACCAAGCATGAATTGGCCACTTATCCAAATAAATTCATGTCTGAGCCATGATATCAATCTGCTATTAAGCAGTAAATATGACTAAAATCTATATAATTATAATACAGCTATAGAGTCTAAATTGAGAGTAAGGTCTTCATTAATTTTAATAGACTAACTAACATTGTGCATGACTGGTGAATTATCCTAAATAGAAAACTAAAATAATTACATAACACTTGAGCACATTTATCTTCATAAAACAAGCTGTCTTTATGAAAATTTTTCATTGTCACAGGTTCTTCATTTTAACCGGACTGCAAGAGAAGAAGGTTCTTCTGAGACAACAAGGCCTTCTCTGGGGAGACCAAAGAAAAGAGAGATGGTATTTATTACAACAAAAGATTCAGAGAAACAAGCCTCTGAAAATGGGATATTTCAACACAAGCGCTTTACCCTTCTGAAATTTGCTGGTCTGTGGTCTATACGTACTGTCCCATTTCAGTAAGAATTATACATAGAAAGAGAAAAAGTGAACAAGCAGGTTACTTTACTGTAAAACTCATGAACTCAGACCTCCAAAAGCAAAACAGAGACACTAGCAGCATTTCGACTGACCTTCATACTTTGTTACTTGCTTTTAGCTGGTCTATGGCAATATGAACAAGTGATGTGCTCAGGACAATTATCTTTCTCATTAGCTTCGTTTTTCTTTTTTCTGTCAGAACAGAGCATCTCCTGAAAAGCTGCAAGGTTGCCTTAATGGTCCTTGTGATACTCAAAATTAGGCCCGACTATGATTGAAATGAGACAATCCAACTTCCTGGGTACACCATCAGCTGATGTCTGCAAAGGCCTAAGCAGCTCTGCAGAATCAAATCATCTCCCTACAGACAGAAACAATTTGTCCAGTTGTACATAGTGCTGCAAATGTGCCAGATACTCAAAAAAGAGCTCCAGCTCCTGACACTCCTTTTAAATTAAAACAACATGGAGCTTTTTAAATAACCCCAGAAGGTGCAATGCTTCACATAGAAAAAATATTTCCATACTTATTGATGTCTCTTTCCAAGGGTCCTGAGCATGAGGAACCTGAAGACATCCACTCTGGCTTCAAAGAGCTCCTGTCTGCCATCAACAAACCCAGAAACACCTACTCACTGAAAAGCGCCAACCAGCTGTTTGAGGAAAAGACCTACCCGTTACTGCCCGTGAGTTGAACATTTTTGCTTAAGAATATTTTGACTTCAAGAGGTATTAACAATAGAGGCAATCAACATTTTCCAAATGATAGCATTGTGGTTTTAGTGAGAACGTGAGGACAGCTGTAGTGGGCTAGTCTTACGTGGACAAGAGGTCTACCTGTCTACCTGGGCAACAGCTGAAGAGGAACATGGCATGCTGTGTAGTGATGCTTCTCCAGAATCTGCTCTGGTCAGCAAGCAATCTGCGGCCCAGGGAGTTCCAGAACCAGAGGACATGTCTATTTAGCAGACCTTGATGAGCTGTTCTTTCATGGATTTGCAGTCTTGCCTTTTAAACCTACCGCAGCCTTTAGCACCAGGAATTCCACAGCTGAACTGTAGGAAGCTCCTGTGTCTTTTGAGCCTGCTATCACTGTTGGTTCATTTTTCCTCTAAAGGAAGCTTCTCCGTATCTCTGGTCATCTTTGTTCCCCTTCTAGGTATCTATCAGACTCCAGCATTTCTGAGATGGGGAGGCCAGAGCCGCACAGAAAATTCAAACCATAGGCACGCCATAGCTTTACAGAGTGGCATATTAACGTTCGCCCTTTTACTACGCAACTCCTTTCTTTCTAACTCTTCAAATCATATTTGACTTTTTGACTATTACTGGGCAGATATTTTTCATACAACTGTCCATTATAGTTTTAATACCTCATCCCGAAAGAGTAATAATTGTGCTCTATACACTACCCTCCACTGGATCATTTACAGATGTTTCAATATTTATATTTTAATGTAAATATTTAGATCTGTGTTTTATGAGTGAAATATTTTAGCACAAATCTCAGCACATATCCCTCTAGAACTCCAACAGTAATATCCATTTACCATGAGCACTATTTCCTCCTACTCTTGGTTTCCGGTCTTTTAAACAAACAAGATCTTTCTCTGTAGTCCCATGGATACTCAGCTTCTTCAAAGCCTTTGGTGGGAAGTCTTCTGAAATGCCTTTTGGTAATCCAAATAGGCTGTAATGGCTTAACCTTCTTACCCACAGGCTTCCTGATACCTTCAAAAAACTCCAACAGATTTGTGATGTAGGACTTCCTATTACAAAATGCTGCTCCAATACATCAAGTTTATCCACATGCCCGCTAGGCCTATTTATTCATGTGCCCTGTACAGACTCACGAGTTTGTAGTTCCCTGTATCTTTGATATCTTCTTAAGAACTGACATTGCATTAATCATCATCCTGTTTCTTGGAAGGTGATTTTAAATGAGATTACTGTTCTTTGATCTTGGAGTTTGTTTCCATCTCCTGAGTAATTACTAATTAGTCATTAAATTAAATCAGTCCTGCTGAATGCTTACTGCTCATTTTCTCCATAATCTTGTGTGCCTATGCTTTTAAGACTAATTAGAGAACTTCCTGCTGGGAATCTCCCTGAACTGTCTCACAGAAGACAGCAATGCAAAAGTCAGTTCTAGTTTTGTCCCATGACTTTATCCTACTGTAACATTCCTTTTATACCTGACCCCCTATTGTCCTCACAAACTCTTGGCAGGTTCCTTGACTCTGAAGTAAATCTAAAAATGTTATTTCAACTTTGTATGAGGCTATTCTTCCCTCTCGTACTGCACTCTACATCACAAAGCAGAAAAAAGAATACTTCAATGATATGAAAAGGTCATTCTGAGAAATAATAATGATAAAAAAGAAAACTGTGAAGAATGTTTATTTCATGGGATATTTCAAAGTTACAAATTTGCATTTGGGATTTCAAATACAAAAATGTGAAGTATCACTCTCCATGCGACATAAGTACTGAATTTTGATCAGTCCTTACTTAATATTTAGCATAGAATGTATCAGACCTTATTTTAAGGGTTATCTAATTTCAAATTAATTATATTTTCTTCAATTATGTATTAGCAGATTGTAAAATCTGTGGAAGTGATTATTTCTACCATTTTTGTAGCTTAAATTTAACTACATAAGCATACATTTTCCAATTCTATTTTTCAGACGTTCTTAGAGCTCATTACAAGGTATTACAAAGCAAAGCCGCAACCTGTAAACTTTAAGACAGCTGCAGAACAAGCCAGAGCACAGATCAATTCCTGGGTTGAAAAGGAAACCGAGAGTAAGTTAAGTACCACCCTGATGGTATTTTCTTCTCCCATTTCCAAATCATTTGCATTTCCACTTGTATTGCTCTTGCAGCCAGGGATCCATAACAGATGGAAACTCAGGGGAGGTGACGAGCAAAGTGCAGTTAAATGGCTTGAAGAATGCCTCCCTCCAAACCTAAGTGCTGCTCTGTGAAGGTCCTTCCCTCAATTCTTCATGTTGTGGCCTTTTCTGAATTATTTCTGTTCATTGGGAGGCAGAAGTAGATACTGATTGACTCCATTCTGATTAACAATGGTTTTACTTCTGCATGCTTCAACTGCTTGCAACCAGCTCCACAGAACTTCCAAGATTTACCCACTTTACAATGTCATCTACTATTAACAAATGTATTTAAAAAAATAGACAGAGATACTTCAGAAACCATTTTTACCATATGTATACCATGAAAAATGTACAGGAAAAAAAATCTCCCAGGTGCAAACATTTTTGCCAGATAGCCAGGCACACAGAAAGCACAACTAAAATTGGTAATTCACAGTCACACTGAAATAACAGTCCCATTTGTTTGATTTTGAAGGGAAGATCCAGAATCTGCTGCCTGCAGGATCTCTTGATTCTCACACTGTACTGGTCTTAGTAAATGCCATTTATTTCAAAGGAAACTGGGAAAAGAGATTTCTTGAAAAAGACACTTCCGAGACACCCTTCAGATTAAGCAAGGTAAATTCCTAAATTCCATTACTGAAGAGCAAGAAACCTCTAAATATTTCACCTGCATTTCATTTGCCACTGCAACACTACTCATAGGTAGGCACACGTTATAAACTCAATGAGAAGAGCAATTATGAAAATAAGTCAGAATTATTTACGCAGATGCATGAGAATAGGATTTTCTCTTTAATTAGTAGCTCCTTGATAACAAAACACTTGAAACACCCCGGTTAAGTAGCTTAAGGACAAGAGGAAATTTCTGTAAGTATTGAAGTGCCATTTTCAAAAGGGACTGAATTACTTCTGAGAGCATTGCTTAGGTCTCTTTTATGCTTTTGAGACAGACAGTCTATAATCCGAGTTCAAGCAATCTGAACCAACTGTTCTTTCCTAATGTACGCTTGCAGTTGTGTAAAACCTCACGTGGAATTTTCATGAGGGTTCGACATTTTAGCCAAGTGTGTGTGGATGATGTGTTCAGTACACACTGAGGGCACATGACTGAGCTAACTGTATTTAAACGATCATGCACTGACAATTCACAGCAGCTGACTGCATGAGTGTTTTTGGATTGTGTCAAAGGTGAACAAAAGGATTTGTCAGTCGAAACACGCATCTTGTTTGACATAGATAATGAATGCAAACACCTTTTGTATGCTAGCTGATGTGGAGCAATTGTGTCGATACTGCTACCGTGTATCTGAAACCTACTACGCTACACGTGCAGTTTTAGGATTTGTCATGGTACATGGCGCACAGAGAGTGTTTAATTCACAGCATATCTGATATCAAAGCCTGCAAACAGATAAACTTTTGCACTTGTGTAACAACGGAAAGGAGAGTGGATATATCAGTAAAGGTCTGTGAACATAATAACAGCGCTGAAGTTCAGGAGATGACTGGGTAATTTGATTCCATTTAGTAATCAAATCCTCTATGGTTTGGGGAAGAGGAAAAGCCAGCAGAGGTCACAGAAAACATGGTTCAGAGGCACATTAGGAAAATCAGTACTGCCTGGAAGTATGCAAAAGAGTTGATGGCATCCAGGGAAAGAAACTCAACATTTTTCCCCAATCAATACATTCACTCCAAAAATGTACAGTCTGGGGGGAAACCTGAAACACGGAGCACTTATCTGCTTATCAAAGCTAACTCCTTGCTTTCAGAGTTAGAAATACATTACATGTAATTAAGTTAGCAGGTAGATAGCATATGTGTCTATGCTGACTTTTTTTAAAGATTCCAGTGACTTTGAAACACGGCTATATGTGATACTGTCTGAAGAAAATGGTACTGGAAAAGTATTCATACGATGCTGAGTCTTACACTTGTTTAGAAATTTTTGCTTTCAGTTCAAGGAAGCAAGTAATCTTTATCATGCACTTTAAGGAATGAAGTAGTACTACTTATTTTTTTTATGTCTGAATTGTTTCACAGACCAAGACTAAACCAGTACAGATGATGTTTCTGAAAGATACATTTTTGATCCTCCATGAAACAAACATGAAATTCAAAATCATTGAGCTGCCATATGTGGAAAATGAACTCAGCATGTTCGTTCTACTACCAGATGACATCAGTGATAACACTACGGGTCTGGAGTTGGTAAAACTGACATACTGTTGCATCACATACGCTACGAGGCATTAACAGAAACAGACGAAAATAGTGAGGAAGAATGAGCTTCAAAACTATGGCAGAAAAGGGTTTGATGTGTGCATACTTTGTTTCATAAACTGTAAGACAAAGACTTCTCAGCCTAGAATTCAGGACATCTGTTAATGATGTAAACATAATATTCTACTTGAGGATACACCTAAAAAAGTATGTCCACACTGCTGTCTTAACCTATTTTGAGTCCTCTTTTCTATTGCCAGAATAGCAGAACAAGGAAAGCAAGAACCAAATCTGAAACATCATGCCCTAGAATTAACCTTCTTCTGAGAGCTGTATTAACCATTTTTATGTATTTGCAGTCCAGATTTGCACCTGATACTTTGTGGTGAGGACTCCCAAACTAAGCACTGACCACCCTGACCCACGAGGTATCAGCAGCCACTCATGACCATGCCAGGATCAGTTTCAGACACTAAACATACCAGAGCAAACAACTTTTTATTTGTACCTGAGGTCCCATGCATCCCACTTACTTACTACTACTAAGAGAAATGTCTTCTATATACATACGTACTGAGTGCCTATTAATATTGTTATGGCAGACATTGCAAAAAAGCAATACTCCTCACATCCACAAAAAATAATGAACTATTCTGAGGGTTTGCTGCTATATCTCACCACCTTTAAGGAAACAGACAAGAGTATAAGTCACTGAGCACTCTGTGGGATCATGTCCTAAGAAAATTGATCACATTCCAGCTGTGTACCCTCAGCTAGTAGCTGGACTTTGTTTTATGTCTTGATGAGCATTAGACACTGGTGTGCACATCTTCTCTTTGTCTTTTGCATTATGATTATTTTTTTACTTAACTCATTGCAGGTGGAAAGAGAGCTGACCTATGAGAAACTGAGTGAATGGTCCGACTCAGCCAGTATGATGAAAGCTGAAGTGGAACTGTACCTGCCCAAGTTGAAGCTGGAAGAAAATTATGACCTTGAATCCACTTTGAGCAGCATGGGGATACGAAACGCTTTTGATCCAGTTCAGGCTGATTTCACAGGGATGTCACTGAAGAAGGACCTCTTCATCTCAAAAGTTATTCACAAAGCTTTTGTGGAGGTCAATGAAGAAGGTACTGAGGCAGTAGCTGCCACAGGTGTCCTGGTGATGAGATCAAGGGCACCTACAGTAACTTTTAAAGCTGACCACCCCTTCCTCTTCTTCATCAGACACAACAAATCCCAAACCATCCTCTTCTTTGGCAGATTCTGCTCACCCTAGTCAGAGTTACTTCCTGCCCTGCAGGGCTGGAGATGCTGGCTTGTCAGCTCAGGGGTAAAACCTGATACTCCTGCTGTAGTTGCGAGGGACCGGGACCTGGGCCCTTTCTCTATCAGACCACACACCCCATGGCCTGAGCCAAAGCTTCTCCTTTTGCTTCTCCTACCCCAAAAGGATAGCCATGGCAGTACCTGGGGGAGTGCACAATGCCTTGTGTTGACAGAGCAACCCTGGTTAGCACTTGATCCGGCCATTGGGGGTTGCTCTGACCCCCAACCACTATCAGCCATGGGATTCCCATCCCTTCCCGTTGCAGCAGTCCATACAAACGTGAAGCCCTGTCCTCACCCTCATGACTACAGCCCCTGATTCAGATGCAGTCTTCGCACTTACTCCCACCTCACCATAATTAGCCCCTGTTTAGCCCTGGATTAGGTCCTTGCATTGCAACTAGAGGCAGACCATCCTGAGCAAAGCCTGCAACCCTGCGGCCACCCCCCTTGTTTGTTGTCATACACGCTCCAGGCTTAAGTCTTCATCAGCTCCGAGTTTCACATCAACACGTTTTTCCACAGATTGTCTTAAAGAAATAATAACAAAAACCACACCCTTGAGCGGGCTGTTTGCCTCACTCAGAGCCGCAGGCATGCTAGGAGAGCCAGACCCATACTCAGCCTCCAGCTACAGCAACAGCTCGTCTTCGTTCAAAAACAACACTCGCTTCAAAAATAATAATAATAAGTAATCTCTCATAACCTAGTGGTGTTTTCTGTCAGCTCTACCAGGAGGGGGAGGATGAGGTGGAAAATCAGTAGCGCGGCGAAGCCCGCGGAGATACAGGGAGGCTGCGCCGCTTCCCCGCTGCGGCCAAAATGTCCGCCGGCCGCCTCCTGCCGCGGCGGGGAAGCGGCGCAGCCCCTAGCCGCGGGTCGCGGCTGAGGAGGGGCCGAGCTCCAGCCCGTTCCCGCGGCGATGGGCGGCCCGTGGCCGGGCAAAGCTTCCGGGGGAAGGGCGGAGCGGAGGCCGGGGAAGCGCCGGTGCCCGGCCGGGTGAGTTGGGCGGGGGCTGCTGCGCTGTCCTGCTTTTTACGGGAAGTGTGCGTTGTTTTGAGGGGAAAAGGGTTTTTTTTTCTGGCGCCTCCTCGAAGCCCCTTTCCCCTCACGGAAGCTCGCTGAGGTCCGAGCGGCTTCGGTTTAAGGCGGTGGGAGAAGGGAAGCGCACGTTGCGAAGGCGGCTTCCCCTGAGCCGCCCCTCCGCCCGTGTCAGCCAGGCGGCGTGCGGCTCCCCTGCGGCAGCCGAGGTGCGGCGGGGAGGAGGCCGGCCCTACCCGTACCCATACCCGTGGCCGTGTCGTGCTTTCGCCGGGGTGCGGCTGCCGGGCGTTGGCCGGGGCAGAGGCGCGCCTTGCGCTGGCCGGGTGCCACGGGAAACCCTGCGGTCGGAGAGGCACCGCGGCGCGTTACCTTCGGGGCGTCCTGTTTGCTTAAACCAGCCTTTCCTAAAGCGTAGGTGTCTGCCGCGGAGAAGACCTGCTTCAGGGTCAGGCCATCCAGAAACCGCCGCGAGGGCCTCGCCGCCGGCCCGCAGGGGTGAGGAACGAGCGGGCAGCGCCGTGCGCTCAGCCTCCTGCCCGACCCCGCGGGGTTTTGTGGCAAACAGGTGGAAATCGACGGACAGATACGTGCTTGCATCTTAGTTTTTTTTTGTTCCTTACGCTGTGGTCGCTCTGTATCGTCTCCAGAAGCGCTTTGGTGGTTATCGGTAGTTACGTTACTATTCCCGAAGAGCGTGGATAACTGTACAGATGCAGCTCCTCACCTTGCGCCTCAGCTGTTGCACTGTTCCTTACAATTTGGTTAAAGGCACAGATTTTGAGGCAAAAAGTGTGAGTGGTGTCCTTTTGTCTGAAAATGTTTGGCTGTAATGGAAGGCCTACAAAAACTTCCTGGGTAATATGGCACCTCTGGGTCAAAAACCTTATTGCTGGCAATCCGAGAGATATCTGGTCAGTAGGAAAATTCTGGTCATCAGAATAACCAACATGAACTGAAAATGCTAAGTGCCTCCTCCTTATGCTGTAAAGTGCACATAGTTAAATCACTCCTGTTTCAGACAGAATTGGAGGATTGTTTCAGTCCAAGCTTTTTCTCTCTCTCTCTCTCTCTCTCTCTTTTTTTTTTTTTTTTTGCGGTTGTAGGAGAAGAGAAACACGAGAAAAGTTGCTACTGTTGTCTATAGTAAACCTGCCAGCAACGATTTTTCTTAGAAGGAAAATCATGCATGCAGAAACTTGTTCTTTCATTCTATTTATTTGATATGATGAATCAGTAATATGAATTAGGTGTTGGCTTGGTATTTTGTGGCAACATAACGCTAGGCACTGCCTCACCACCACCAACAAAAAAAGCAAAAAAAACCCCGTAAAACTATAGAAACTTTACTATCAGTTGATATCTTACAATGTCTGGTGGTACTTATCTGTAGTTAACTCAGCATTCTGGCATTTATTGCTCCTTCCATGTACCGTAGGTACGTGGTCTAACATCAGGTTAGTTAGCTACCTATGCAGCTGATGTATGTAAAGTCTGACAGGCATTGAGTTACATGTGTTGAAGCATGCAAGTACCATGAAGTTCTCTATAACCAGTTTATTTTATCGTGCATGTTTCCGTGTTGTAGACAATAAAAGGCAAGCTGCAATGGACTTTGATTTTTCTCTTTGTACTGCAGCAGGAAATTGCAGTAATCTCTTATGCTGAGCAAATAAATTTCATTTGAATCTTGTAGGTCAAGTCATTCAGCTGACTTCTACCAGACTGGCTGTTAGGTTTAAAACACAGGTTGCACCCACCCAAGTAAGCTGAAGGTATTACTGAAGATACACAGACCTTGAGAAGGTAAGTTTATAATTCTGCTATTCTGATGCCTTTTTGCTTTGGTTTTCATATAAAGCAAATAATTGCCTTTGTGGAGTCAAAGGAGACTTGTTCAAACAAATCCTAAACAAAGTACTGTTGTGTATGCTCATCTCAAAAGATGTAATATTATCTACCCAGTGAAGAAGTATAATGATGCCAATGGGAATTGCTTTTTCTGCTACAGGTATGGATTTGAAATATAAAAGCAATAAATCCCTTGAGTGTCTGTTACGGGATTTAAGATGCATATTCCACCAAAACATTTTTTCATAATTTTCCACCCTAATCCAAGACATTTTGTGAATAGTTTATATTGGGAAATGTGAAAGACAGAAATAGTTTATCAGTTTTTATTCAAATCAGTTTCAGCCATTCTTTTTTTGTGTTTTATCTCCCAGGCTCTGAACCATGGATAGCCTCAGTGCAGCAAATACCACTTTTGCACTGGACCTCTTAAGACAGCTGTGTGAGAAAAACAACTTGCGGAATCTATTCTTTTCTCCTTTTAGTATTTCTTCTGCTTTGTCTATGATTTTGCTGGGTTCAAAAGGTAACACTGAAGCCCAAATAGCAAAGGTATGTCTCTATAAACTTAGTGTATTGAATTTGATGGGACCATATGAAAAATGAATCTGCATTATAGTCTGTGACGTCCACTTATGCTAAATTGTTATAATTGTTCTGGCCTCAGAGAGCAGAGGTCTCTTTTTAATGTGCTTGTGTAGTGGGGGGGCTTCCTTCAGTATCAAATTAAGACGTTCCTGTTTTTTGTTGTGTGGGGTTTTTTGTTTTGGAGATGAAGATCTTCCTTTAATATGTCATTAAGAGGTACCTGGGATTTTTTTTTTTTTTTTTTTTTGTAGGTTAGTATTTGTATAGCTAGAGGTGAATCTCCAGCTACATGAAGTATTTTCTTCTATCACCTTTTTTGGGCTTAATATCACACCATCAGACTATGCATGTTTTGAACATGTAGCCAGACACTTTAACAAAGAAAAAAAATCCAGCCTGTAAGCATGTCATGTTAGACAGTCCCAGATTTTAAGAAACCCCAAAAAGTCACCAGTCACTTGTTTAGTATATTAGCTTGTGTTTTCACAACCTCGAATCTTAATCCTGGAACATCCAGAAGAAAGAAGTGGTGCAGGGCTAAGAACATAGCTTTGAAGTGCCAGTGGGTATCAGAGCGAAGGTTCAGAACAGGGCAAAGCTGGATGACCAATGAAAAGTAAAATTCATAATGTAAATTTGCAGTTAACTTTCCAAGAGGAGAGTTAGGGAGTGTAATAAACAGTGTGCCTGCTGTGTAGGGTCTACCCATGTGCATACTCAAACCTGTTAGTAACTGCAGTGCAGCTTATCCCACATTCACTGAGGTGCTACCTTGTTTGCATCTAAGGTATTAAATAAAATCTTCTGGTGCTATTATAAACAATGTGAAATCATGAGAAGTTTTGTTTTGTTTTTAACTTCAGGTTCTTTTTGTTTCTGGATTTTAACACAGTTTTGCTAGGTTTTCTAGCAGAGGTTATAAATCCCCAGTTCTCCAAGAAGAACCTTGTGCAGCATTAAGAAAAAGGCAGGATGTGTCTAGAATCAGACTTCTTTGGAGGCTGGATGGATTCCTTAGAAAGCAGGGAGGTTGGACCAGATGACCTCCAGAGCTCCCTTCCAACCTCAACCATTCTGTGATCCTCTAACGCTCGGCTAGAGTGAAGGAAGCTAAACACTGCTCGCTCTTCTGCAACCTAATTTATTACTTGCACAACATCTGAATGGGTACATCATATGTGACTTGCATGATGGACTCCAGATAGGAGAAGTGATGAAAAGTCTGCTGTCTTCAAGTCACAGCTTTTAAGCCCAAAACTCATTTAAAAATAAAAAAATAAAAAAAATTAACCAGTTGCACTGAAGCAAGTGTTTAAGAGAAGACATGGACTCTACTGAGGATATTTGTCTTTCTACAGGTGCTTTCTCTAAAGAAAGCTGAGGATGCTCACAATGGGTATCAGTCACTTCTCTCTACAATTAACGATCCGGACACCAAATATATACTCAGAACTGCTAACCGACTTTATGGAGAAAAGACATTTGAGTTTCTCTCAGTAAGTAAACATTCAATTTGTGATGTTTTGAAGTATAATGTACTTGCTAGCTATTCCCTTTGGAGGTCAGACAAAGGCTTTGGGTTTTACTTCCCAAATTTTTCTGGGATGAGACCTACCAACCTGACAGTTTATGCAAAAGACCGAGATCTGAACTAGGTGGACAGGCTCCTTCTACATGACCCCATGATCTGAATGCACAACTGGTGCAAAGCACTATAAAATTCTGGGTTTCATGATCCATTCTTTTTTTTGGGCTATGGGCCAGATGGTTGACAAATCTCTTTTCCTTTGATCGTGTGTAAATATGGTGAAAAATAACTGTTATTGCTGTCCAGCATGGACAGTATTTTGTAGTTTCTTTTCTCTGTTAAGTCATCCAGAGAACATACTGAGAAGAGTACATGACTCTTATTATTTTCCTTATAATAAGGAATAATATTATCCTTATAAATAAGGATAATAGGTACTGTTATGCATGTTTCTTTAGATTCTTCCCCAGAAATAGAGGTATGGGTCTAATTTTTTTTCCTGGGAGTGATGGAGTTTTATGTCTAAGAACTCCTGCAGGAAAACAAATGCTGTTACATTGTCACTATAGTGCTTCCTAATTTGCAGTCTTTTTTTATGAAGAATGCTAGTTTCGTTCCTCTATTAGATTAAAATTATATGGACTATACTCTGAATTTTGCATCTGTGAATAAAGATCTAATTATATTAAATCAGAAGATTTGTTTTTATTTTGTCTCTGTATAAGAAAAATCACTGTTTCCCCTCCACTATAAAAGTTTTCCATTAGCCTGGGAAGTTTTAACAATGGAGTTTATTTAGGGGCAAGCTTATAACATATGTTCTTTCACTCAAGCAAAAGGAACAAACAAACAAAAAAACAAAAAAAACAACCTAGGCACATAATTTCTCAGTTGAGTGCTGTAGAACTTTGTAGCATATTAAAGAAGCCATTTGACTTAAAGGGGAAGATAATTCCTAGCTCCAATAGGTGATATAACAACTAATAGAAACATGTCAGACAAAACTTTAATGGCTTTATATGAAGCTGGGGGAGAAGAGGGGATAGATTTTCTTGGTGTATTTAAAAATCATCTGTGGCTGAACGTCAGTTGCTGAAAAGCTGTTTTGAATGTTTGTGGCAGTCATTTATAGAACAAAGTCAGAAATTCTACCATGCTGGACTAGAAGAGACTGACTTCAAGAATGCTTCAGAGGATTCCAGAAAGCAAATAAATGGCTGGGTAGAAGAAAGGACTGAAGGTGAGTGTTTTGCAGAACTCCCTGCTGTATTTAGTGGCAGCCCAGGCTTGCATAAACAGCTACTTCAAGATGTAATATTGTGATTTTAAAAGAAACAAACCCAGCCATTGAACTCTGTCTCTGGTTGGTACATAATTCCTTTAACTAGTCAGTAATTAATACATGTTAGATACTATCTATGTTATTAATTATATACATGCCACTGTTTAAAAAAAGTGTTTTCTTTTGATGTATCCTAAAGGTAAAATTCAAAACCTGTTGGCAGAAGGAATTCTTGATTCATTGACCAGACTTGTGTTGGTGAATGCCATCTATTTCAAAGGCAACTGGGAAAAGAAGTTTGACATAGAGAGGACAAAAGAAATGCCATTTAAAATTAACAAGGTATGATGTGCTAACATGCTGACAATAAAACGATACATTTAGCTTAGAAGAAAAAAAAATCATTCAAGCAGGGTTACTTTGGGTAGACTCCATGGAGCTCCTTATCCCCCGTCCCTTTAATATGAACACTCTCTTTGCTTAGTTTCTGTTAAGTTTCGTGTAATTACTAGAATCTTTAATATCAGAATTATTTCTTTTATTCTGTCTCTTCTTTTTTTTTTTTTTTTTCCTGTTACTCTTCTTGTTTGTGTTTGAGAAAGGTGGCCCGATACATGATTCCAGAATGTGAAACAAAACTGAAGAGAAGAAAAGTTTTAAGTGAAGCTGTCAGGCTATTTGAGAGTCGTGACCAATTTCACATGAGTCAGTGAACTTGAGTATTTCAGTGTAAAATGAGTGTGAATAAGAAAAATGTTCCCTTAGGTGGTAGGCAGAAAATAACACTTCTACGTGTGCAGAAACTTCTGAACTTAACAGTCATCTTCAGTCGAAATGCTTTATTGCTGTGTTTCTACTACTGAATTGGTACAAAATAAATGGGGGGGCGGGGAACCTCTATTGAAGAAGACTTGGCTATTACAATTAGGAGGCCATAGCTGCCCCTCAGAGATTGCCTCAAACTCTGGATATCCCTCCAGGATGAAGATGAACTGGTAGCGTGACTTCCTTAAGAACTCATCTGCTTAAAACAAGCACTATGCAAAATCGGAGCCCTCATGCCTGATTTCAAACTGTCACTCCCACAGTGGTGAAATATATCCAAGAATGCTTGAAACTGCTCTGCTTTTCAGATAGGGCATTATATTGCTCTCCCCACACTACATGCTATAGCACTTCAGAAACCACCAGACTGACTTGGTTCCTGTTTGGAAGGAAGGTTTGGCATCAGATTCCCACAGAAATGATGCACAAAGCCAACCTTACATATCTGCTTAAGGCTTTTTCCTTTCCCTCCTGAGGAGGCAAATCCAATGATGTGTCTGTATCTGGGTGAGAGGCCCAGCCTAGCTCTGAGATTACCTTTTCCTTTGCAAACAGTTTTATTTATTTGTTTGTTTTTGAAGATTCTAGTCTTTGAGATCCAGATAGCTATTGGAAAAAGTTGTAAGACATGAGATTGGGGAATGCTGCTTTGTCTTACCCAAGGAACTCACTTTTAGATATGCAAAAAAATGCAAACCTCTTTCCTTATAAAACTAAATGGCTTAAATTTGTATTTTCATCCTGCTAATGACCAGCCACTGATAAGCTGCAGAAGTCAATGAGTAGGCTCAAATGAACAATTGGAAATCCCAGGTGCCAATCTGAAGTTAAAACTTCAGCTAGTTATTTTGCAATCTGTCCAGGAGCAGAGTTACTTTAACATCCCAGTAGTCTTCTCAAAATCCTGTGACATCTGTTATATCTGTAACTTTTGCACTTTTTATGACTGGCTGACTGATTTTGTCATGCTGTGCTCCTTTTCTTTGCTTATCTGTCCTTTTTATGTGTCACTGATTGCTGTTGCAGAATCATTTCTGGCATATTCTGAGGGCATTGTTTCAATGGTCTTTCCTTTAAAAAACAAAAACCAAAAAACTTCTTGTGTGGTTATCTTGTAAAGGTAAGGGGAAAAGTGATTAAACTTAACTGAAAAGGAGGAAAATAATAATGTCAACAAAAGTAGCTGATGCTCCATGTGAAAGTGGAAGGAGATGGTGGAGAATGAAACTGAGAGAAAAATCTTTTGCCTTCTTACTACTCCTGTGACTTTTAAGAATTCAAGATAATGGTCTCACCTCCTTAGCATTTTTACTAGCATATTAAAATATTTTAATTGCTTTATGTTATAGTGCTTAGAACCACATGGAGCGAAATGAAAATACCTGAATGGAAATTATTTTGTGTTCATTTAAAGCAAGGAACAAAAGCCCCACTTCTTACCACCTCTGTTTAGTGCTTCTCAGCAGTTCTTAAGTGAGCAAATATGTGTTCTTCTTTACCTTACAGCAGATTTCACAGGTATTTCCACATCAGCAATTAAAAATTAAATCTCAGGGACCCTTCTTATCTCTTGCTTTATGGAAGAGTGACAAGGCTGGACTCTGCAGCGTACCTAGGACTCTCTACAGTCAAATTGTAAAATGTCCTAAGTAACTGGATGCCTGCCTCGTATTTTAAGACTAGCGTGCTAGCTCAGTAGTAACTGTTGATGTCTCTGTTTCAGAATGAGACCAAACCTGTGCAGATGATGTTCAGAAAAGATAAATTTAACATGGGCTATATTGGAGACTTGGAGACCAAAGTCCTTGAGCTCCCGTATGTTGGTAATGAACTCAGCATGATCATCCTGCTCCCTGATGCAATCCGGGATGAATCTACTGGCTTGGGAAAGGTAAGCTGTTGAGCTAAATCTGAAAACAGTTTGTATCCTGTCAGGGAGAAGAGCTTGGTACTGCACATGGGCCAGCAATTCAGTTCTAAAGCTATTATATTGTTGGTGCTCAACTCTGGCTGAAATGTCCCGTGTCTCACTGCCCCCGAAGTGGCATGTCTTGTTTCACTACTGAGTGACTTGTTTCACTACTTAGTTCAAGCTGTGTGCTGTCCCCTTAGTCAGAGGCTCTGGAAGAAGATGTAACCCTCATCAGGGGCAGGGGTTAGCTGTGGTTATAGTGAACCCATAGTATGCTGAGCAGCAAATGAGAGCGGATTTGGGGAAGCAATTAGAAGTTCCGATACGGACTTTCTATAGCTTGTCCCATAGGTCTTCCTTACTGAACAGCTGGCAGATTGTTGCTGGCCCTCTACCTGGAAACATGCTCACAAGAAGTCTACGGTCTCTTCTGTTGTGCAGATACGATACAAGTTTTGGCTGCTTCATGCTCTGGCCAAGGAATCAATACGTTTTTCTAACACTGACTGCAAAGGGTGTTGTAAGTAGGCTTCTTCACCAGCCTGTCAGCTGAAAGATCCTGAAATAGGATCTTTTGGTTAAGAGGCAGAAGAACTAGGTTTGGTTTCTTTGGGACCTTGTCATCAGTTCTTCTTTGCCTTTACTTCCTGTATGTAGAATATGGTTTTTACAATCTAATATGCTTTATAAAAGAAGTGAAGTAAACTTTGAGATACTGTCTCATAGCAATGTATCTACCACAAAAAGCGTGTAGGATTAGTCTCAGATAAGCCATAGTCTCTAGTAAAATATAAAACCTGCACTTTTGGCTTAAGGCACGGTAGGCATCAGAAAGAGGTGCATATTATGCACTACGTAAACACATACAGTAATCACCACTTTTGGCTGTATAATATTGTGACTTTTCTTATTTTAATTATGTAACTTTGGGGGCTTTATTTTTTCTTAGCTGGAAAGAGAACTTACGTATGAGAAGCTGATAGAGTGGATTAATCCTGAAATGATGGACAATACAGAGGTGAACGTGTCTTTACCCAGATTTAAATTAGAAGAAAATTACGACCTGAAACCTGTTCTGAGGAGCATGGGAATGCCTGATGCATTTGACTTACAGAAGGCAGACTTCTCCGGAATCTCAGCTGGTAACGAGCTAGTGCTCTCTGAAGTGGTTCACAAGTCCTTTGTGGAAGTCAATGAAGAAGGCACTGAAGCAGCAGCCGCCACTGCAGGAGTGATGATCATGCGGTGTGCTATGATTGTTCCAGATTTCACTGCTGATCATCCATTCCTCTTCTTCATCCGGCACAACAAAACTTCCAACATTTTGTTCTGTGGCAGATTTTGCTCTCCCTAAAAAGGAGGCGGCTTGACAGAAGAGCTGCTATTAACACAGTAACTTTGTTTCTTTAGGATAGGATTACTCTTTTGTACTAACTGTGTCTTTCAACTGTGCCTGAATCTGCTCTCTGGTCTTCATCATGGGCTTGAATAGAGTAACAGAGCCACTTAGACATACACAGCAGCTGCCATTTAAAACAGCTTTCTTATTCTGTCCACCTGAGTATAGAGTTCTCTAACTTCTCGCTAACGCAAGAAATATGCTCAGTGAACACTTTCATCTGTGCTTGTAGTTCCCATTGCACTTCACTTTTTGTGGCCACCAGACAGCGAGTCAGATAGTGACATTTCATAGAAAAGGAAGAAGTTGATTTTGTTTCTGACTAGGTTGGAAGACATCTTATGCTCTGCTCCCCCATTTTTCTTCCCATTCCTCGTATTTTTCGTCTTTTTTTCTTTCTTCCAGGCTCATCCTTTAATGTTTTGATAAAAATGAAAGGAAATGAAAGGAGGCTTTGGCAACCTAAGTGTTATTAAGCATCCTAACTAGACAGATTTTTTTGATAATAACTGGACAACACTTACGCAAGTATGTCTCTGTAACAAGTGACCTTACAGGTTTTCATGGGGTAAAGATTATTGTCTTACCACAGTGTGACACCTGCATATATTAGCTATCACCTAGTTTATTAGTCCTTTAACAATGTAATAAAAAAGCATATGGTAACTCTGCACTATTTAAATGACAAAGGTTTATTTTTTCCCATCTTTATATATTTTTCCTATTCAGAATGGTTAAACATGTTAGTTTAACTGAATGCCAAAGACAAAACTGAAATGACTTTCCTAAGTGATTTGTTTTGCTGTTCTTGAAATAATAAATGAACTTGGTGTGAGTGCTGTGAAAGTCCCTTTTTTTTTGACCATAAATCATACCATTTTTTTCAGCTGTGGTGGGAAGAAAGCAAGTAGTTCTCTATGGAGGGCAATCAGCTTTCACGTAGCTCGTTTAAAAGTCCTTGTTTCACATGCTGCAAAACCTAGGTGCTGGGATTACGGAGAAGTTTGGGGTTGGCTTTAGAAGGATTCACAGTGAAGAGCCTTTACAGCAAGGGGCTGTGAAGCCAAGCGCTTGTTTCTGGGCGGGACACCAGCGCTGCCTGCGCCTTTACGCCCAACTCGCCATCCAAAGGGCGCTCGCTTGCGCCGTGCCTCGGCCCCACCAGGAGCCGAGGACGAAGCCACCATTTGGCGGCGGGGAAGCGGCCAGCGGGGTGCACGCCACACGCTGCTCCCGTCCCATCCCATCCTTGTCCCGCCCCACTCCATGCAGGTAGGCGGGCAAGCAGCGGGAGGGGAAGGGGGCGGGGGCGGTTTATGTGGGAATGGGACGATAACGGGATGAGAAGCGGGATTTTTGCTTCCCCTTCCCAGGAAGCGCTGCTCGGGGGCTGCGGGGCATCCGGGGCCGCTGGAGTGCATTCGCGGCGCGGTACTGTAAGTGAAAGCAAAAGTACGCTTTTCCTTCTGTCTTCTTTTCTCTCGATTTAAAAAAAAAAAAAAAAAAAAAAAAAAAAAAACAAAACGCGATTGTCTGTCTGTCTGGTGGCCGAAGCAGTGTTATTGTTAGAATTCCTGCAGGAAGCCTGGGCTGGAAATCCCCCGATTTCAGTGCAAGCTTCTCTGCGTAGCTGTGTCTGGGTGGTGGTGTAGGGGTGTAGCTGGGCTAATGCACTGGTTGCAGGAGGCAGGTGCACAAAATGCCTGCCTCTGATGTGAAACCTGAGGCAGAAATAGGCTAGAAACAGCCAAATCTAAAAATCCTGCAGCAAGAGAAGAAATCCTCCTGTGCCAGCAGGAAGGTTTTGCAGTATTGACCGTTACCACTGCCGGCCTTTGAGTACATTTTTGCGCCTGACCCAGCCCTTGCATCCTTCACCCCGCTCCCCAAGGCCTCTTGGTGGGGGTCTGGCTGAAATGGATCCCCGCTCTGGTCGCACGGTGTCCGCCCTGCAGTGTCCCTGTTGTGTGGGTTGCTCCTGTGCCCAGCAGCAGGCATAGCCCCGGCAGCTACCGGCAGCCCCGGGCTCCCCGTCTGCACGCTTAGGGCTGTGTTTGTGCCTTGGTGCAAGCTTGGCCTTGGCAGAGCAGGCTGGTGAAAGCAGCGGTGCCTTGCACATCGTGGGAGGTATGCATAAGTATGCCTCCGGTGGGATTGTCACCTTTTTGCAGCATGGTTTGTGCTGTGAAGGCAGGCAGCTTGCTGAAAGGTGTTTAGGTCTCCCCGATTTCCCAGCAGTTGCTGCAAATGCCCTCTGTGCAGGATTCTTTATTATGAAGACAGTGCATTGACAGTGAAATTCTTGCTGTTTCTGTAGCCAGATGCACTCAGATTAATCCAGCCTTTGTGACTCACAGAGTTGCACTACGTTATTGAGGAATGTTTCCTGGAGTCCTTACCGAATGCTTTATTTTTCAGCTATAACCATGGAGAACCTGAGTAATGCAAATAGCAGATTTGCACTTGATCTCTTCAGAAGGGTTAATGAGACCAACCCAACAGGAAATGTTTTCTTCTCTCCTGTCAGTGTTTCTGCAGCTCTGGCCATGGTCCTCTTAGGGGCCAAAGGTAATACGGAGGCACAGGTGCTGAAGGTTAGCAAAATTTTCTCTCTTGTATATTTTATTGACATTAAAAGTCAATAAGTTTTAGAGGCAGGAAAAAAGAAAGGAGGGCATCATTTTTATGAGCTTAGGGCAAAATTTTTGTCAAACTCACAGAGTCTGTGTTTCTGCTACCTGCCTGCCCTACTCCAGAGCCTTCTTTCCATCTCTGTTGTGGCCCTTGTTTCTCACCTAATTTCATTTCATTGTTGAAGTAGGAAACTAATTTCACTAATTTATCAGGCTCCATTTAAATTGATTGGAGTTTCCAGCAGCAAGTCCTTACTAGTTTTCATGAGACGTTTCCTCAAAGAACTGTTTTGTAATACATGGTTACTAATGGTACGCTTAATAATACTAAGTACATTTTGTAAGTAAGTAAGAAATAATAATATAGTTTTATATTTTAAGCAGGACAACTATGATAATGCGTGATGATGCTACCTATGCATCAATATCTTAGTAACAGCCAGGCACCCAGATATCCCTGAGGAGCTGAGCTCACGTGCCTATTCTTACCATAGCCTTAGATTAGGTAGGAGAATTCAAAAGAAAGTGGTGTAGCATGTTCACCTTGGCTTTTGCTGTGGACCCAATTTATCAGCCCTTCCACATTCAACAGCCTGCCCCATGAAAGCTGGGGCAAGTAGCTTCTGCATTTTAAGTTAGTCTTCTAGAGCTGGTGATTTTGCAACACTGATTGCAAATTACAAAAACTGGTGTAGGTAGGAGTGTGCCAATTTCCCCTGGGGTCTCCTGCACAAAAGGGACTCGGTTGCTGCTATTTTTCTCTTTGTTAGGCAAATGTCTGCTAGTGCAAATAGGCGTATGAGAATTGTCACTGAAGTCCTTGTAATGTATTTGCCTATGAATAATTTCACCTTTGTATTCTGAACTTTAGGAAGAACTGTTTTATATTATTAACCAGTGCTGTGCTTACTGAATAAGACAATAAAATTGAATCACTACTTGTACAAACAGACCTTGAATATATATTCCTTGTGATTCAACTGTCAGCCCCACCCAGGATAAATCTACTGAGAGCAGAAATAATGCAAAAGAAGCTTTGGCGGGGGGGAACTGTTTCGGTACACTAACCTTCGGTAATGCATGTTCCCAGAGCATAATGATTTATTTATGAAAACATAACTAATTAAGGAGACAGTGACTGATAATTGTGAAAGGCTGTTTGCAAGCAGATAGAAATTTGTTGATGTGATCATAATCCTCTTGTAAGTTGCTTCTGTGCTGTTCTTGCTCATCTATTTGTACATACAACACAGCTTGAATTTGTGTGGGCAGCAAGGCCTGACCAAAAACCCAGGGAGATAAAATGAGGGCTTTTGTTTGGATGCAGTGGCTGTTCCACTGCAGTCTTCCCTACTGAGAAATACTTGATCTAAGTCTGAATGAGAAGGTCCCTGCTTTGTCTAGACTTCCCTGTCAATGAGGCCTGGTAGCTCTTGCTGTCCTATCTGTAAGCCTTGGCTAGTCAGCTTGCCTCTAGGAAAGGAGGTACTGGCGTATAATATAGTATACACTTGTGTATGAGGTGTCTGTGTACACATACACACACACATATACATGCACACTTGCATATATAACTGCTTTCAATTTTAAGATGATACAGTTATATATGAAAGTGCTTATATTTTCATAAAACCACCAAAAATAATTGTTCTAGATTTTCTTAAGACCTCATCTTCCTTTGAATGCTTATATAAGCCCTGTGATAGTTTTCATTATATGTTCTGAAAAGCAAAAACACAGGTTCACTTTGGCCAAAGGCAGAAGCAAGAAACCTGAAGTGTCTTAATGGCATAATTTTTCTTTTCATTCTCCACCTGGGAATGAGACATAGTGCCCAGTGGTCCATGGGGGGAAGCATGCAGACATCATTTGGGTAGGACTCTGGATTACAATCAACAGCTTCAGCTGTGGCTAGATATAAAGTGGTAGCTTAATACAAGTGTCTGACATGGCCGGCATAGCACTGAGGAACAGCTTCATTCATTCTTTGGGGTTTACAGAAGTCTCTTAAGCAGCTTCCAGCTTCTTTTGTTTTCTTTCTTCAACCTAACTACCAGACACACCATACAGGTACGCTGCATGTTCTTTCAAGACAGTATTAGCAGCAGTTAGTTCATGTCTTTTATTTCAGACACTTCATTTTGATGAAGTTGAAGATATTCACTCAAGATTTCAGGCTCTGACCACAGATATAAACAGAAGGGATGCTTCCTATCTCCTACGGATTGCCAATCGGCTTTTTGGAGACAAGTCCTACAGCTTTTTGCCGGTACGTTTATGCAGATCATAATTGTGTGGTGGAACCTGGTGGGAGACTTTGAAACTCAGTCATCAGTTGCTTTCCTGTCTTCAGAATGCCCCGTGGCAAAAATACCACTAGAGTAAGTCCAAATGTAAAACCTGTAACTTTCTGCTTTAGTAAGCAGTGCAACTCAGGCATTGCTGTCTTTACTGAAAATGTAGCCATTTGAGTATTTGAGGTAAAAATATTTCTAGGCTTATTTCTAAAAGTTACTGGGCAATCAACAAAAGTGCTGCATACATGCATATGCATTTCCATATCTGTAGGCATCTGCACAATGTAAAGGATGCACCTACAGGATGTTACACAGCAAAGCCTTTTCTTTGCCTGTTCAGTTCTGCTGCTTTGCGGCTCAAGGAAAAAAGCAAGCTGTCTAGGTTCATAGTTTACAGTAACTATAATAACATCCCACTCCTACATCTGTTGCTACAGCTTTTTAGGATTTTCATTGGTTGGGTACCACTTAAAATATTTTTGAAAATGTGTTTATCTGGGAGGGGATTCCCAGTGTGTCTAAACAACGTGCCTCTTTACGAGGGAATTATACTTTTGTGTATAGGTAGGTATTGCTATTTTTATCCCTCTTCATCTCTTTCTGGGATTTTTTTTTTCCTAGCCATGGTTGAGCCTGTTTCAGGAGAATGACAGATGAATACTGGAGCACCTGCAGTAAGCACCCCATCAGGTGTATACGTGGCAGATGTACTATGAGGCTTACTCAATGGTGTTTCAATCGGAAACGGCAGCAAACAAACAAACAAAACCCAGTGCACTGTTAGAGCCCCACCTCAGAGCTGGTGATAATCTGTTTGACTTGCATGTTATCTACATCATAAAGAGTTGCTTTCTTATCTACCTGCAATGAAAGCTGTTCTTATCGTTCCAAAATCTAGGATTTCCTGACTAATACTCAGAAATTATATGGAGCTGATTTGGCTACAGTTGATTTTCTTCAGGCTTATGATGACGCCCGGAAGGAAATTAACCAGTGGGTAGAGGAGAAAACTGAAGGTAAACTATTTTTATTAAAAAAGTAACTGGCAGTTTTTCATATATTGGGGGCAGGAATAGGCTCTATTTCCTGCTGCCTTTGAAGCAAATTCATTTCGCCCTGGGATATTCGATTGATTGATTGACAGAACCAGAGAATATCTAAGCAAGACATTTCAACAGTTACATAAATCCAAAGTCATTTCTGTTTTTTGTGTTCAGGCCAATGATAGTTGCAGGATAGTTGTATAAGCATAGATTTATACTAATGAATTGGAGAATTTGTCTAAATTTGACTAAAATGACACGCTGGTCTGTATCTTATATATTTCTAAATCCAGTAATCCTAAATCTGGGTACTTTCTAGTTCTTGCGTAGTTGACTGCAGGTACAGCAGAGGGATTTGACTCTGAAGTGATGTGCTGGAGCTCTCCGTGGCTTGGGCTGCCCTGGGTTCTTTTCATCTGGGTAGCTAGAATCAAATCACCAGAGATAATGAGTCATATGTGACGGTTTAAGCTAAAAGTATTACATTTTCATCAAGTTACCGTGTACCAAAAGTTATAGTTGCGTGTACTAGTAACAAGTATGGTGAAGTAAAGCAACAGGTACTGAAATACAACATTTTTATCACAGGAATGGGCTAGAGTTTTCTATTTCTAGTATTCCTATGGCATCAGTACCTTTATGGATGATTCATATGCAATCAACGTATTATAAGGTTTTGTTGTGACTTTCCTTTTGTTGTCCCCTCAAAGGTAAAATCCCTAATCTGCTGTCTGAAGGCGCAGTTAATAGCATGACCAAGCTCGTACTGGTGAATGCTATTTATTTCAAAGGAAACTGGGCAGAGAAATTTGAAGAAGCCAACACCGCTGACATGCCATTTCAGTTGAGTAAGGTAAAAGAGATGCATTTTAGTAGTATATATCTAATGACAAGGTCAAAAGTATAGGTCTTAAATTGAATCTTTACTTCCATGTAAAATAATAAAAGAATGGAAATAGTGAGTGTTTTCAGTTTACCTGAAAGAGGTTCTTTATGGATTTTAATATTTTTCTGTATTCAGCAAGCTATTTGTTCTATCACTTGTTGGAATAGTGTCAGAGGTGATTCTCATGTGTAGATTAGGACCCTGACTGTGCCTGGCAGTAGGCTGCTGTGAACTGTTCCTCGTTGTGATGCCAGGTAAACAGTATTAAAGTGATTGCACATTTTGTTTGAGCCATGTTTTCTTGTTCTATATTCTGCTTATGTTAACAGCTCTCCAAGATGCTGTATACAGTCATCTGACTGATGCTGAACAGGGTTGATCTTTGACTTATACTCTGTCTGGTCATTTTTGCTACTAGAACAATATAAAGGTACTGCAACTTGAAGAAATCCTGTTTCAGTTTCTGCAATGACTATGCTATAAAAGCCAAAGGAAAACCGAGTATTATAAAAATTCATTATATCTTTAGAAAAAGATGTTATTAAACAGGCAGTCATGAATCTGATGAAGGTGGTTTTATAATCTCCTGATACAGCGGAGTAGGGTTTTTTTCAAGAATGGAATTCTTATCTGTATCCTATTAGTTCTTTAAATTAGTATTTTAACATTTTCTGTACCTTTTAACCACCCAGAATGAAAGAAAGACAGTGAAAATGATGTATCAGAAAAAGAAATTTCGTTTTGGGTACATCTCTGACATGAAGATCCGTGTTTTGGAGCTGCCTTATGATGGAAGAGAACTTAGTATGATCATCCTGTTACCTGATGATATTGAAGATGACTCCACTGGACTGCAGAAGGTGACCCATCTAAGCTAAGCTAAAGTTATTTAATGGATAAGTTCAGCCATTCAAAATTAAAGCCTTAATGAACCTATGGTCTTAAAGCCCCATATCTATCAAGCATATTTTTTTAGATAATGCTCTGCTAACTCTGCAATCAAGAATACATGCACATGCTGCATCAGAGAGAGAAGTTGTGTTCTGGTTTCGTAGCTTGTGTTCCTGTGTCCTTTAGCTTGCTGAACAGAACCATGAGGGAGATTATGAAAACAAAATTGACTATGAGAATTGACTTGCCTTGCTTTTTTTTGTTGTTCTCATGACAGAACTTTTCTTTCATTACCTTTGAAAGTCTTTATTTTCTTAGCCTTACGGTAGTCAGCCTGTTTTCCATTAAATAAAAAGGAACATATCAGCATCTTCAGTCTCTCTGATGATTAGTTTTGCTACTGGGTTTAATTATGTAATTTCATTTAGTTAGATTAAACAGGAAGAATGTTTAGTTTTAATGCTATCAGTGCATGTTTTTCCCTTCTCTACACAGCAGCAAGAAGCAAACATTTGTTTTACTTTATAAACTAAAAACTGCACTGACTCCAGTTAATTTTAATAGTATTCATTTGATCTATATGGAGCTATCAAAATTTTTTGTATGGTTGCTTTGTAATTGTATAGCACTCTATAAAGCCCTTTAACTATTACTGAAAGTGACATATTTCTACACCGGTGATGTGTAATGTTTTCTGTGTTTTTAATTCTAGCTAGAAAAGCAGCTCACCTTAGAGAAACTCCAGGAATGGACGTGTCCAGCGCATCTATATTCAACTGACGTTCATGTGCGTTTGCCAAAATTTAAGCTAGAAGAAAGCTATGACCTTAAATCAGATTTAGCTGCTATGGGCTTGTTGGATATATTTGAGAGTGCCAAGGCTGATTTGTCAGGAATGTCAGGGGCACGTGATCTTTTCCTCTCTGAAATTGTCCACAAGGCTTTTGTAGAAGTGAATGAGGAAGGCACAGAAGCTGCAGCTGCCACTGCTGGCATTGCTATGCTCTGCATGGTTATGGAAGAGGATTTCAATGCTGACCATCCTTTCCTTTTCTTTATTCGCCACAACCCAACGCAAAGCATACTTTTCTTTGGTAGATATGCTTCTCCATGAAAGATAACTTATCATTTGCAGAGCCGTTCCTGCGGCAACCGACAAATGCTTTGCTCTGGAATGAGTTGGATTTTGACATAGAAAGTTAAAGCTTCTGTCTTGTTCTTAGTAACTGTCACTAAGATTCTGCATTTCCTATTAAAACAATCCCAGAGAACCTGATTCATAACTTTTTTTTTTTTTCTGGAGATTCAGAACATCTTTAGTCACTAGGAAATAACTAAGGCAATCTTAACTGTAGGCAGATTAAATCTTTTGAAATTGGATGAGAAATAGAAATATTCTTGGAAGAAACTTGTGACTTTTAAGATACCCAATCACCCTATCTCTTTGCATAGGTTTCCCTGTGTTTACTGTTAAGGCTGACAACCCCATGATATAACAACTTCAGTGTTGACTGGTCCAGTCATTCCTTATGCATGCATACTAGGATGTACTTGGAAAGCTATTTCTTCCCTAAAGTCTTGCTTTTCAAAGACATATTAATAAAATACTTCTAGGCACCAAAAGGCATGCTCGTGAACAGCTGAGTTTACCTAGTTCTTTCATGGAATAGAAGGTCAGATAACATTTATTTAGAGACATCTATTAATAGAGAAAGGATTAAGCTATTTAAACAAAAGTAACCCCTTCCAGACATTACCCAGAAAACTTATAATACAGCTTTTAAAAGAGGAGGAGGAGGAGAAATGAATAATAGTTTTAGCTGACATGGTTAGAGAATTTTTCAAATATGTAGTTTGGTGCCATTTTTGTTATTGAAAGATGTGTGAACACTTGTCAGGGCTAGGAAGCTTTAAATGCTTGGAGATAATGGGCACCTTTCTGCAAATTCAGAAGTTTTCAATACGGTATAGCTTCTGGCCAGAATCTGTGTGATCCTCAAAAAAAACTCTTCAGCAGCTTCTTAGAGGATGACTGCAAATAATCTGCAACACCTACCTGATGTTTCTTTATGTACAAGGATTCAACATTTATTGAGCTCTGAATTCCACTACCTCGTTATTCATTAATTCTTTATACTGTGCAACAGCTTTATGCCTGGGAGCCACTGCGTAACGCTGTGTTTATTTCTGGATGTTATTTGCCTGTCTCATGTATATGCTGGGTACTGTTTCTAATGTTTACCTGTACAACTTCAGCTCTAAGTGGGGCACGATCATTTATATAATTGCAAACTGCATAATAATTTTGTCTTTAAGCAACCAATAAAGACTTTTTAAGTTTGTGTTCAAAATGGAAATTTCTGCACACAATTTAGTATTTCAGCGCACAAAGGTAACTGTCTGTGTGGCTGGAAGGCTAGCTCCGAAGAAGACTGTTGTGCCGGTAGGCATGATCAGCTATATGAAGTCCTTGGCCTGTTCAGAGTAGATGGAAACACTGAAAAGCAACCTTGTCTATGGAGATGAGATTAATGCATGAAGCATTAGCTTCCCCTGTAAGTGTAATGACCATCTGCTAGCACAGGGAACAGGGAGAGAATAACAATTTATGTGAAATGACATAAGCACTTGGTCTGCACATTGGTAAACAATCTTCTGTGTTACTGATACCTCAGTTTCAAAAGCTCTGTTTAATTTCTAAAGGTGTGTGTGTATTGTGGAGTGCAGATGTGAACATATTTTCTGTGCTGAATGCTTTGAAGAAAACAATGTCTTACGAGTAAGTGGGAAAAAGACCAGTGCAAAACCTGTGTAAAAATTTGAAACTGTTTGGTGTTGCATTAGTTCTAGGTTTCTGGGCCTTTGGTTGTAGCCTTTAGGCAAATAAAGCTTCTGCTGCCATAGATGGATTTTTGACTAAAGATCATAAACTCAGTTATATTACATCCATACCTTAGTGTGTCTAAACCCAGTCAACTTGGTCAATGCATGACCTCTGAAGGCTTTTAATGCTGTAACTTTACCAGGAGATTAAAGGAAACAAAGTTACACTGCTTTGTACTATCATGCAAGGTTTTCTGTGGAGACATGTATTTACTACTTTGGTTTCAGTATTCAGTAACTGAAGTAGTATATGCAGACAAATTTGGCTTTCTACAGACAGGCTACAGAAAATCCAATCACAGCAATAAGAACTTCAGTAAACATCAGCATTTTCTTCACATGTGACCATTGTTAAAAAAATCCAGCAAGCCTATGAACAGGTAATTCCCTCCTTTATTTCATGCTCCACAATAACAGAATAGTGTGTGTTTTTCCGTACTTATTTTTTTCCTGTGCTCCTCAGAACAAGTGACAAGGACTGACTGTAACAGGGAAAACTGGAATGCCAACTATATTCACATGGCTAGAAAATAAAAATAAATTAAAAAATGCTGCTTCGAGTAGCTTGTGCAATGGACTTTATTTTTAGAACTACGGAATGAACTCTGGTATCACTTGATTCAAAGCCTGGTAATTTTCAGTACGAGATGCTTTAACTGAAGACCAAAGAAGAAATTGTAACTGGAACGAGCTAAAGATAAAACATAGATGATGAATGTCTTATGTCTCCATACAAAATCAGGAACCTAACTTTAGTCTTAATTAAGTAGGAATCACAACTCCGTATGCACAATATACTAAAATAACTTCCATATAAGATCCTTTCTTTATATCAACCCAGGGAATTGTAACATTAAAGAGGAAAAAGTCAGACTGACTGCAGTTAAATTTCCTAGAAGGGGATTGATAAATACTGGGGAAAGAACTTCCCTGTTCAAAACCAATGTGCAAGGGGCTACTAGTTTAAGAAGTCAAAATGCGAGTTTCTTCCAGTGGAAGAGAGAATTACAGAAGGTAAACTGCACCCTACATTCTGCCCTCTTCTATGTAGACTATGCTTTATAACAATCCAAAATTCAGAGCAATGTATACTAACTGTGATGTGATGAGTAAGCCAGACTTGTATTACTGCTTACATAGACTCTTTACGATAGCCCTTTGATTTCAGTAATTTAAAAAGATAAAACAAAAGTCCTCTGCCATTTGGCTGCTATCTGATTCATAGAATTTAAGTTGCTCTTCCTACAAAGTAAATATCATAGCCTGGATAAGGTAGACAGCTACGTCTGGGTTTGAAGTCTCCTTACCTTAGAGATAAATTTATATAGTGAGTTAACTCAGAGCATGTTCAGTAAGACTTTCACTGTTAAATCTTTTTATGTACTTATATGTGACCAAAAATCTAGTGAAGTAGATAAACCTGATCAAATCCCCAGATATTTGGCTTGATTTTTCAATAGGGCTTAACTAGACAGGAATACAACTGCAATTCATTTGAGACTGCTGAGATAAAAAGGTGCAACTGAAATCAGAAATTGGCTTTTGCTCTTTATTTAGTTATTTATTTATTTTATCATAGCAAACCTGTCTAGCTTCGCGATGTCATCTTGTGGCACCAACTAAACACGTATTCCTATCTATATTCATTAAGGGACTATACAGTGCCTCACTACTTAATAAGAAACAGCAAATACAGCCAAAGTCCTCCATCACAGTCTGTTTGGAAACACACTGAACACGTGCAGTGGCTGTTGGCAATTCTGTAGGCAACCCTTCCTCAAATCAGCCTGAAAATTATGTATTTTCAGGTTAAATAGAACTTGAAACAACCAGTTTGTGCAATCACTTCTTTTCAAGTCATGTTATGGAAAATGGCAGACAGTCTCTTTGGCTGAGAACCTTTCTTTCAACACATGACAGAAAATCACAGAGAAGGGAAAAAATGCAGCCCAGGGTTAACTGAGGATTTAAAATCTTTGGGCATGGAAAATAGTACAAGAAAATTAAAATAGAAGTAATGATTTCATATAAATATTTAGTATAAAAGCCTGGACAACTCCTTACTAACTACGTCATCCAGTTTTTCATCTGCGAGAGTCAAAATAGTTAAATAATGGAAACAACATTCACTACATAATTTTCTAAAAACTACAATGGAATTAATTCAGGGCATATTTAGTTAATCCATCTGGTCTTGCTATCTGTGTCTTTGACATTGATATGTTACTATCAGGGAATTTGACTATTTTAAAAATTGTACTGGTACAAGTTGTTTCTCTAATGTATTGAATTCCCAAACATGAGCTACAGCACATCCTTTCTCATGGTCTGCATCAGTTCTTTGTGGAACAACTGATATAAGAAAAAGAGAGATCTTGGTATCATGGATTTTGATGGAGTTTCTTCCAGTGGAAGCAACTTTCACCTGACATGGTCACAAATCTCACCACCAATTTAGGGGGAAATTTTAATATATGCTATTTCCTTAGAGTTCTACACTCTGAAGATAAACAAATATACCAGTGTATCAGCATATGTTTTCTAAGAAGAGATCATTCTTGCTATTAAGTGAGCTTCAAAAATTAAGCCTCAGGGACTCAAGCCAGAAAACAAAGAAATATACTTCAATATTTTTTAATTTCAAACTTTCAGCTTGTACTTTTGAATCAATCTCACTAGGAGCTTGGCCTGTGCTTGTTGAAAGCAGCAGTGCCAATCCTAAGTAGAGGCTTTACACATCATCCTGAGAGAAAATGGACATTTTTGCCTTAGGTCCATTTCAGGACAGAAAATGGTGCAGAGTGAAACGTCCATTTGTAAGCAGATCTGGTCCTGATGGACTTCTTAATAGAGCACAGTTCTTCAAACAGTGAAGGTGACCCTATCTAGAGGGAATGACTATAAGAGATATACGTCATAGGGAGGAAGAAAGCAAGGAGAAGCAAACTGTTTACAGTGTAAAATCATGCTAATTACCACTGGGAGGAAGTGAAAAGATAAATAATGCTTTGCTGAGAAAGAGGCCATGAGGCATGGTGGCTTTGAAACTAAATTGTTGGTGCCAACATTTTAGTAGGCCACTAGACTGCAATGTCTCCTGAGGAGCACAATCTCTTTTCATGCAGCACTGACAGAAAAACCCACCGAGAAAGTAATGAAAAACCACCTCTGACCATTTTGCCAAGTTGTGCTGCCCTCTGAAGGTGAGCACATGCTGCTTAGATTTACTCCAGCACTGGAAACTGTACTCTGACTAACCCTGCACTGAAATAAGGGTATGGGAGGAGACAACTGATTGTTTCCAAGGAAAGAGGGTAGGAGAAAGAGATGAGTACAACTCATCCCACCCAGCACACACAGTACACTCTGTCACAAGTAAAGATATCAGTGTGCATCCTCCTCATATAACAGGGGAGCTATTGGCAATCTCCCCTGGCCCCTGCCACTTGCAGGCTTGTGGTTGTATTACTTCAAGCAACAAGAAAGTTCCAACCAAACCACAAAAACAAACAAATGATGGGTTAAAAGGAAAAAAAAATGCAAATTCATGTAAATGAAGTTTGTCAAAAGACTTCCTTGTCTTTAGGAAGAACTTTGCTCAAAGCTTTCACATACTATCAGCATTAACTACTTCTAGGCCTCATCTGAGGCCTGCAAAGATACCAAACCATTGTTGCAAAACTCTCCATTGTTTTGCAAAAGATAAAACACAACAACCCTGCTAGACAGCTGAAAGGTTGAAGAGTTTACAGTTTACACTTACGGTATTTTATTTGTAATATCAGGAATGAGAATTGATCCTTTGTTGGCATTTAACAGAACCATCTTCTGCAACTTACATTACTGTGTAGCTTGTTTATAAAATTACATGAAAGACAATCCCCACATCTCCATCCCCATACATCCTTTTAAGTCATACATCTATTAGTAAAGTAATCCTTCATTACCTTCATGGTATTCATACCTAAACATTTTTCCTGCAGTTTTTAGAGAATTTGCACTTCATTCCATGAACAGGCATAGCCCCACCATCACCAGAAGAGTGTGGAGAGCAGATCCCGCACCCTTTTTCTTTAATGTCACAACACATAATAAAATACTACTTATGTTTCAAGTTGCATGGTACAGATGGAGGTGTGAGGCTGAAGATGGGAAAAAGACCCATGCTCTGCATGAGGCTGTCTCTTTCCAAATAACAGAAAGGGAGACTGCCATGCTAGAGAAAACTTGCAGCATAGCACTGTATGGATAATGCACAAGTGTTTACAGGTTAATGGCAGAAGAAAGGAGTGGACTGAGTATTTAAGAACAAAGAACCAAAGTCTACACAGCCCAGAGTAGGAAAATCTGTATTTGCTTGAATCACCATTCAGTGCACACAGAATGCATAAGCATCACCCCTACACTGTCTTCCATTTGAAAGCCACAGTGTTTGTTGCATAGACTACACAGCACGTTTGCAGTTTCCTGTCACCTCCAGCTCTTGCTTCTGCTGATGCAGAAATTTCTATTCCATGTTTAAGGGGCCAAGAAGCTGCAATCAATAACTTTTAAATAAGTCTTACCTGCAGGTTTTTTTTTAGTGCATCATTTCCACTCTGTCCATGCAGCAGCATATGTTAAATTCCCTCATTTCAGCCACGTGCTCAGCAAAGACAATTTTCTTCCTCTGTATGTTCCCTGAAGGACAGAGGCAGGACCATCACATGAGCACTGAAAACAAAGAGAATGTTGCTGCTGTCTATTTTGCAATAGCCTGCAAGCAACTCAGAGGAGATATTGCAGAGAAAGTCTTCGCAGAGTTAGACTGGTTTTATCCTCTACAACCCCATACTTTTTGGGCAGATAGAGACTATCAGCTAAGTTCCACTATGTTTTCGCTGAGTACAGAACAACACAGGATTTTCATCAGGTGCACCTTGAAAATGTCAAGCTGTTCCAGAACACAGGGTACTGCACCCTCTGATTCAGAAAGGTTGAGTCTTATGGGGCAAAACACACCATTGAGTATTGTTCTGCAAAACTTCCGCTCAACTTTTTGTAACATCTGGGACACCATTTGCTGTAGCAATAACAAGGGAAGTTCGATCAATTCCAGTAACTAAATGAAGACCTGTAAATAAAAAGTTTAAGGCTTAGAGAAAAGATTTCTGTCAGCCACAAGCAAGAGACTACAATCTGGGGTTTTCTTTGGGTAAAACTTGATAGCAGATTTGGTTTGAGTATTAGTAGGTACTACTAGTAGAGCTAAGAAAATACAGTGAAGATTTCTCATTCCTTTTGCTAAGAGAAGAAACTAAGAATGGAAAAATACCTCAGATCACATTAACCAAACACTTCTAACTGCCAGGTGCAACGGGAAGCATGCCAACTTAATATGACTACCATCAGGCTGGCAGGCTTAGAATAAAATCAATTTCCAATACAAGTAACATTTGGTCAAGAAAAGACAGTAATAAAAAGTTTCTTCATGGACTGTTAGCAAAGATTTTTTGGGTTGTATATTGAGAAAACTTTCATCAAGGCCAAGGTCCAGCAAAGTATCTTGAAACAGAAGAGCAATCAGCTGAATTTCCTCCTCCAGGATAGTTAAAGTATCAAATAAACAACTGTCAAGAAATACCTGTCTGCAACTTGTGTATACCAGGTAGCCAGCCAGCAGGTGGCGGGTTGTATCACACATCCAGCACAAGAAAGATGCAAAGAGCTCAGTATGGCTACAATGCAAACCAGTTTTCCTCCTTCACTAAAAAATAAAATCTTCATTTACAAATTGAATTAGGTATCTGAATTTAAGTTTTTAAAAACTGTTAAATGAAATACTGCAAATGGCATGAAACACCAGTCATTGTTCAGCAAATGTAAGACATTCAAAAAAACAAATGATTCAGTATTATAAAAAAAATCTGTATTAAGTGGACCTTTAGAAGGGGATTTAGTACCTTTCTGGCACCCCTCAGAAGTCAGCAGAGCCACCTCCTTCATTTAGCGGAGACATGGCATTATTAGTTGAACAGCAAAAGAAGATCAGAAGTTATACACAAAGCATGCTAAGTTTTGATTTCATCACATTTCATAAGTTAAGCAGGATCAGCATAGTAATCCCTGATGTCCATTAGGTAACCTGGTATAAGCCTGGTAATAAAAGTATATGGGGGTATGTAGCAAGCAAATCCTGAGTAGTTACTAAGCAAATCCAGCTGTAACTGCAGTGTGCTCTTGTGTAGGTGGCAATTTTCAGCCAAGATACACATCCTATTCACTGGTGGCCAGTTTTTTCCACGGCACTTTAACAAGTGCGGACAGTTGCCCCAGTGGCTACTCAGCATTTCAGTAATGAAAATCTTCTTAGCTAATTATCTACCGTGATTCTAGCCAAACATGGCCCTCTTCTGCTACCCAACTGTTAATCATCACAGCCATATGCTGTTTCAGCAGTTGCTGGCTTTTCAACAGACCAGACCACTGCACGCTTAAGAAAGACTGAAGAGGGAAAAAAAACAAAACATCAGCACTTAAATGAAGGAATGCTGTCAACATCTGGGACACTGCCATGACCTTATGTTCACTTAACTAAAATGTTCACTCAACAGCAATCTTGCATGTGCATATGTTTTCCGTAGAGAATTTGGCTTCCTCTTATAACAGCAGGAAGTCTATTTGTGTGTCTCAGCTTTCCAGTTCAAAGCTAAGGGAATTGCTGAATTGCACTCAAAATACACGAGGGTGTTTTGCTACCAGGAATCTCCTTTCCAAAAATATTTCCCAAAATGTCATCACACAATCACAATTTTAAGTGATGTAACTTTAAAAACAAACAATCCTGCTACTTTCATGACTATTCTACTTCCAAAATAATTTTGAACCTGCTGCGGAAAGTAGGCATGATAAAGAAATTTCAAACTTTCAAAACCACACTGCTGTCACAAGAATATTGAAACAAATGCAAATACACTGTTTTCAACAACTTTATTGGTTTAATAAATGTTGTTGTAAAAAAATTCTCTGGAACATCACAAAAGCAAGAATTATATTGTAATTGTATTTTGTTTACCATATTTTAGCAGCTGAGTACAATTTACTTTTTTTTTTTTTGTAAAATAAACATTCTCAAAATTTGAAATGGATACTGATTTTAAAAAGCATGATAATATTCCTTGTCTCACAGCAAGAGCCAGAAATAGAAATCTCATTGTTTCGCTCAATTTCATTTGAACCAGAAGGTGACTTTACTATATTGATAAAGTTTACTTTTGCATTTCCATACTGCCTAACTGGAGTTGTTTACAAAACTATTTTGGAATGACAGCAGTAGAACCAGAAATCTCTCAAAGGCTCAGTCATTTAATACTTTTAGCCCCAGCAATATAGGGCTGAAACTATAAGAGGAATTTTCATCCCAGTACAAATTTATACCTCATAAGATCAAAAAGCATTCAGAACAAGGCCATCATGTTTTTTGTTCCTTAAAGAAGTCTGTTCCTTTCAGCTCTTCTGGCAGATAATCCTGTTCTACGGGTTCCTTGTACATGGGGTTATATTTATAGCCTTTACCATAGCCCAAGTTCTTCATAAGCCTTGTCGGGGCATTTCTCAGGTGCAGTGGAACAGGCGGTAGAGGTCCCGTGTGCATTCTCAGACATTCTTTGACATTGTTGTAAGCCCTGTACACCTCTATAGACTTCGGTGCTCTTGCAAAATACACTACACATTGTGCTAGAATGACCTGGAAACAAGAAAAGGGAAAATATTAAATGATTTCTTTTAAGCTCTTTGGAAAAAGGACTGTTATCCAGACATTTTGTGTAGCATGAGAAGGCTTATGTTTTTTATACTAACCTTGCCTGCTACTACAATATGAATATTACTAAACAACAATGCAGTTCTTTATGATTTTGGATCCTAGAAAAGAATAATTGATTTAGAACAAAAGAATATATGACTATTTATAACGGAGAGAAAACAAAAGAGATAGAGCAACATGAAATTAGTTCAAGTACCACTTTTTAACAACAAACATGCAGTGAAATTTAAACTAGAGCTTCTATTTTTAGAGCTACAATGTTCTCTTACTCATCAAGTGTTGTGAAGAATTAACAAGTGACTAAATTCGCCTTGTCCTTGCAATCTCTTTCTTTTTTTGTAATTACAACTAGGTTTTACAATTTAAAATACTTTTAGATCAGTGAATTAATGAAGCCTTTACCTCAC
>VXAA01003309.1:395334-410053 GCA_013399115.1 Anseranas semipalmata | reverse complement strand
TTTTGTTTTTGTTTTTGTTTTTAATCTTAAAGTTGAAAGTTTCAGGTAATCACTTCAATATGAGAGTGGAAGCATCAAAGTAGTTACTTTATAATACCAGATACATAGTGGAATGGCGAGAGGTAATAACTGAAGTGACTGANAGTTTGATCAACATTTCACTTAACTTATTTTTCAATAATTTTGTGCTGGTAGAAAGTAGAAATGGCAGGCAATTAATTAAAATGTACTCAAACAAGCCAAAGTTACTTTATGCTACAAAAACTGGGACATATCTCTATCCTGCTTATGCTGATTTGTTGAGTTTCTGTGTTCATAATGGACACACTTTGTTCACTATTTTTAATTCAGACTTCAGAACCTGTAGCGGTTAATACAGCAATTTGGAAGCCACTGATGATTACTTGGTAGAATTAACCCTTAAATGGCTATTTTGCACTGAGATCTTTTGTCTACAGTTTATGTTCTTGGTAGCATGAAATATATGGTGTGAACTAAGAAGAATGAGAATGAAGAGAAGTTATACAGTTCTGAAGAACAATGAAATGATAATGAAATGTTAGGAAGCTTATGCAAGTTTTAAAGGAAGAAGCTAAACAGAAGAAGTACATAAAAAGTGAACTTCAGATTCAGAATTAAAATACAGATACTTACCTTTAATATGTATACATAATGCTCTACATTTTTTAAAAGAATGATGCTTTTTTTTTTTTTTTTCGGAATATGCCACTTTTAAAAATAAGTTTTTAGAAAGATGAGTTAATCATTTTAATTTAGAGGCTCTATAACTGTTTACGTGGCTATGCAACTATGAAGTCAACAACTGCAATAGGTAAATCATTGCAAATGTGATCTATGATTATGCTAAAAATATATTTTTCTATTTGACAATTTTGATTATTTTTTTTTCTGTTACTGAAGTACCACTGAACTTTTATTTTAAAAGAAACTATCAATTCCTCAGTCATTGGTGGTATACAGAATATTTGAAATGGTTTCTGACTGAAAGATCAGTGAAAACAAAATAATAAAACAGCTACGTTTTGATGCAACATTTAACTCCTACAAGTTTGTTTTTTTTTTTTTTTAATAAATTTTGGTTAGTCAAAACATGCTTTTTAGTAATTTTTTCAGAAGGAAGATACCCACAACTTCTGTCTTTATAGATTGATATCTATGTTTTCTAAGCTTAGGTATGGTAAATAACCAAAATGTTGAAAAGGATGTTTATGCTTAATATTATCTCATAAATTATATTGGATGATAATGGAATATATAAATAACCATTGAAAACATACAGATTCCTACTTACCCAACGGACAGAAAAGGCTCCTTTGATTCAAGTCTGTCAAGCAAATAACACAAGTTTAATATATAAATTTTTATTGTATTTCAGAATATTTATATGATGAATTTAAAGCAGACACTCTCATTATCAAATCTATTTGGTGACCAATACGCAATCTGAAAACAATAGAAGGGCATGATCTGTTACGCTAGGAGCTCAACATGAAGGAAGTCCTATGTACTTAACTGAACTTTGGTTTAGGAATCAAATATTTACAAAGCAGCACATCTAAGGCCCTTAAATTTCACTGATTCAGATGACTTGTGTAGCTATTTACACGGAAAGGCTAGAATGAACAAGTAATGCTTTGTCTTCTCTGCATTTTTCATATGAAATGTTTTTTTCTTGATGGCAACAGTTCAGGAAAGATTCTGAATCTTTTTTTTTGTTTGTTTTTCTTTTTAACTTTAAACATAAAATTTAATATGAATTTAAGTTCTTTTCATGATTTGATGTCTTTCACACACATTTTGTTTGTTTTTCATTACCCTCTGTTTGTATAACATGGTCACTTCTTCATTGTGAAAACTTGTGGAAGATTTGTCATAACCAGCCTTGCACTGCAACTGGGTGCCACCAGTTTGGTAGACCCAGAATCACGCCCAGTTCTAAAATCTGTTGTCAAAAGTGCCATTCTTGAAAGTCCTGCTGTTGCTGCTGTCTCTGTGAGGAGCCACACCACTTGCAAACCATCAGGAGACTCTTCTACTAGTAGTTTCCACCCAACCAGGGTGAATTTAAAAATACTCACCTATGTTGTTATACTCCATTTCTGCTCCAGTACCTGCAACTGTCTGCCCTTAACTTTGTAGGGTGTCCTGGCTGCAATAAGTTTACTAATACCAGCTGCTTTTTAGGATCATTAGCATGTGAGTTGAGGTTCCTTTATAAAGATATTGAAAGCAAATTTCTGACTAAATTGTTTAGAGAAGTTGTATGACATGCAAGTGATGCAAAAGTTCTGTATTGTTCTGTATTGTCTCAGAGTACTGTGTTAGGAAGAACAGCAAATAAAATGCACAAGGTACATAATGACTCTTCACAGCCTTTAAGAAAAGCATTTCTAACAAACTCTCCGAAACAGAACTGTAAGCAACAAGACTAATCATAAACAAAAGGACTGTAAATAATGTATTTGTAAATGTTTTAAGAGCAAATCTTTTCTGCAAGTCTTCTTTTGTAGAAAAGCCAACAGCTACATTTGCTTTATTATTATTCAAACAGCAAAGGTTTTGTCCAAAAAGCTCACAAACTAGTTTAAATAATTATTGCCATCTGTCCAGAAGGGTATTTCCAAAGATGAATTTGTCATTTCGCTTTTGAAAGGATTATGTGATTTTGTCTTTAATTTAAAAATATTGCGTGTCAGCTTTTTGTGAAGCATTTGTTATTTAAAAAGGCATTTTCCAGAATCACTACTGGAAATAAATTAAAAGCCTCTCTCTATTTACATTGTGGGCTTCCAATGTACTTTAAATCTGTTTTCCTGGGGTTAGATCTCCAATGGTGGTGAGGGTGACTTGCTTCAGGCTGGAGGAAAGGGCAAAATATATCCAAAAAATAGTAACTTTTTTGTTTTCCTCATGGCTGTACCTGGCCTTTCCATTTCCTTCTGGTATTGCAACCCACATGGAAGTAACGGAATAGAAGAGGGGTCACTGATGCACTTGTATGCTCGTGGAAGCCTGAAGACGGGTCTCCCTGCACTCAGAGGCACTTTTCTTCAGGGCAGCCCCACTGCTGTCATGAATGCTTTCCATCCCAGACTGCCATGCTGCGCACCAAACCCTCACAGCACCAGGAAAATGCTTAGCCTGTCACCCCCTGTGCTTAACCAGTATTGCCAGAGAGCAATAAAGTGCTTAGTCTCTTCTTGTGGGTGCTTCCATCCTTCTGCAGGCTCTGTGTAGCCACTGCAGCGGCCTCAAAGCCCAGCTAATGTTACAGTGTTTTTCTCCTGTTTTCCTGCTTAATGAAATGAGCCAAATCTGTGAATTATCCAGGGTATGGCTCAAGAGATTAACTATAATCACAATGAGCAAAAATGAAAAGCCTAAGAACATATTTACATACATCATAACACAGAAACTTTTTAATGAAGGGAGACCTGGCACTGTCCTGATGGAGGAGATTCTGGTGGATTTTACTTGGATGCAACAAGCATGTGACATAATGCCCTGTGGACAAAATACTGCAATTAAAAATCTATTTGAAATCCATTCTCAAGATGGAATTCAATTTGATTTAAATAGTGCTGCCCTAGGTTTGACCCCTCTCTAGTATATTTGACTAAATGGTTTTAGATAATTTGCTGCATTACTTTAAATTAGTTCAAGTGTTCCTCATAGTAAAGGAATACAATTATCTGCTGGCCTTTTATTTAATTTCGTAATTCAATATATGAAAAATTAATATAAAGGTTTTAAAACTGAAACACCATATAAAATAACATACTTTATCATCTTTACTGGTGACATTTATAAATATATATTATAGATTTTTTACCTTTCTTTTCTAGCCTGCAGTATACCAAATTCTCTTGAGTTCTGAAGAAATTTCACATAATTAAATGTGGTATCTCAAAAAGAGTAATCCTGATAAGCAGTGAGAGAAGTGCTGTCATACACCTTCAAGAAAAATGTTAAACAGAAATTTTTTTTCTTTTTTTTTTCAAAAAATTTGTTGAGCATGCAAGAAATACTAAATTGGACAGTAAACAAAGGGAATAATGTTTTAATTATGTAGGAATCTTAATGAAGCTGGAGTGATCAGGACTTTTCTTTCTTTCCTGGAATGGTTTTCCCATCAGAAAACTTGAGTTTGGCAATATATCAGTGTGAATAGGAGGAAGGCAAGCTGACTAGTAGCAGGACTGGAAGTCTGTGGTTCCTTTTGATTCTGAGCTAACATTTTCTGAAAAGTCTAGCTTTCTTACATATATCTATGTATAATGGATAAATGTTTGCAGGAGACAAAAGGATTTTTACACAATGAAAGTTGCTCAATTAATATCAACCACTGTGAACCAAACAGGCATAGTCAATCAATTTATAACCATTGATATGCTGCAGTTCTGTCACACTATGTGTTTAAGATAAGGACACCAGAAATTTCCCATTTAGCATTTTACCCCTTGCAGCCTGCCCCTGTTTTGTGATATTTTACAGGATGTGATTTAAAAAATTGTGTATTTTATGACTTTCTTTGCTGCTAAGTTTGCTTATATGAATTACAATTATCTAAATCCCATCTTTGTCATGGACTGAACATACAGATGAACACATTTTTCAGGTATTGCAGACAAACATACAAAGAAATGTGACTAGACTAAGGGCATGTGAATTTCTCTATGGCCTGTAAACAAACAATTTAAGGACAAGAAGATCACAAAGTAAACTCCACTTTCCTTGCATAATTGTCCTATTAAGATTACAAGCAAGATGGCTTTTTATATGTCAGGCCTGACCCAAGATACATAAATCAATACCATTTCTTGTTAAAGAATCCTCGCCTCTCCTTCCCCAAACCTATTTACAGGAAAAAGTGGATAACATTGCTAACAATATTAGTACTGTACACAAGCAAAGAGATGTTAGCCAAGCATTCTCCAAGGTAACTTATTATGAATCAATATTTTCTTCCTAGTCGTGATCATATAATTCCATCTCTAAGGAGTAAGTAAGAAAAATATGTGGAATTTAAGTCATTTGTTAATCTTATTCTGACTTTTTAGTGTAATAAAACTGTCGATCTTGAATCAGGAAAAGCAATGGTTGGGAACTGAAATTTTCATAGATAAATCGTTTTGGGTTACAATCTTCAAATAAGGTTTCACAAGAAGGATAACTTGATGTCATACATTGTCTTGTTTGACAATGACTACAATTCTCAGGGACACACAAAAATTTAACAAAAATATGTGAAGTCAATTCAGATTTACGGCTGACCCTGTTTGCCCATTAATTCAATTTTAAAATGATAAACAATGACAACTCAAGGAACCTTCTGAAAGAAACTCTGAGGTTATCTGCCATTCACAGTGATCAGCTGGGGACCAAAAGTGAAAACTGCATTTTCTGTGCATGTTCACTTCACGGTTTGTACAACTGTCAGTAGTGATCAGAAAGCATCTTCCTTCAGAAATTTATAAACTGTTGCTTGCATTTTGCCTTATAATTTCTTTACTTTTTAAAGCAAGTGTGTCATAACTTTTGCTAACTCACAGTATTTGTATACAATGCAAAGAGGTCTAATGAAAGCATGTCTTACAGAGGAAATATTATTTCATATAACTGCCACTGTGTATGAGACTGAAAAAGCCATTGCTGGTGCACTCTTGGTGCACTCTAGCAAATCCTTCCTTCCTTCCTTCCTTCCTTCCTTCCTGCCTGCCTGCCTGCCTGCCTGCCTTTCTTCCTTCCTTTCTTCCCAATTATAATAGTTTCTGTAAATCAAAGTAATTTTAATACAAGATAATTTTTCCAGACATCAGTAAGCGTTGTCAGATAGAATCAGGGAAGAAGCTCATTGTATCTTCTGAAATGTCCATAAATAGCTTTATAAATGTTGGCAAGTTTTATTGGAGCACTGTCATATTCTGGAATAAATAAATATGAGACCAGCTGTATAGAAGATCTGATCTGTCGCAAGTGTTTCAAAAGCAGAGGGTGTGGAAGGATAATTTACAGCTTTATGTCTCAGTGTTCTTAATAAATTTAATAAATTCCACGTTCAACTGGTGGCTGACATTGCAAGTAATGACAATGGTTGGAAAAACAACAGAAACTGTGTTGTTTTCCTGACTATTGCGTAATATCAAATACTGTATTAATATGAAAGTGTAAGAGTGCCCTGAGAAGTTCTTTTGTACAGAGCTAAATGCTTCTATATTGAAATATAAAACTTCTAGTGCAAAATAAAATACATCCTCCAAACCATGGACTAAAACTAAAGTACTGCAAACTCAAAATGTCTTTTTTCGGTGCAAACTCTCTACTTTCCATTTACTTAGTGGATAAAAGGAGACAGATAATTGATAAGACTATACATGATTTCTAAAGCCTTTGGTATCGCCATATATGACAGTCTCAAACTGGAAAACAATCTAATTACCTTAGCGTAAATATACATTAAACAACAACAACAACAAAACAAACAACAAATCCATGCATGAAGGATTATGCCAAGTGGGAAAGGGGAACATATCAAATAGTAGGAATGCTCAGGGCTATGTTTTGTTCAGTCTTGGTTTACATTAGTGATTTGAACAACAAAATGGAGGTTACGCTTGTAGGATCCACAGATGAAAAAAGCTGGAAGGGTTTTTAAACAGTCTAGCAAATGGAGTTAAAATCTGAAATCTATGTGATAAATCAGAAAGATGGTCTGAAATCAAAAAGAAAAGACAAGAGAACTGGAACTACTTTATACTATATGAAATGGAGGATAACTGTCTAAGTTTTGCAAAAAAAAAGTATTTCAAAAGAGCAAAAACTGAGTAACATGATACTATTTCAAAAACCAAAAATTTTATTTGGGGACATACTAAAACATCTTTCTCTCCTCAGAGCCAATGAATCCTTCAGATGCAGCATTGTACCAGCTTTGGATACAGCATTTTATAGCAGGATGTGGGCAGATGGAGAGAATCAAAAGTACAGCAATAGTGTTTAAAAGCTGAGGAGCTTTAGAATGTTGGAAATGCCATATCAAGCAGAGGTTATTAGGTCCTTCAGGTATCCTCTGTGAAATAGGAACTTCTACCTTGAAAATATTGGCTGGAGCTGGTGCTTTCAAGTCCCGATGGTGATATAGGAGCTAGAGTTTCTATCATTTACTTCCTCTCTGCTCCATGACAAGAGGCTTAAA
Source organism: Anseranas semipalmata (assembly GCA_013399115.1). Taxonomy (NCBI): domain Eukaryota; kingdom Metazoa; phylum Chordata; class Aves; order Anseriformes; family Anseranatidae; genus Anseranas; species Anseranas semipalmata. Next base: position 402,837 of record VXAA01003309.1, on the reverse strand, counting down.
GTTTCTGCATATACACACCTTAGAGGCTATCTGCCTGCTCACTGGAGATCCAGAATCTGAAAGTCTGGGAAACACCAGATGACGCAAGAGGAACCAAGTGCAAAGGCTGATAGTCTAAACCTGCATGGCCATAAGTTATTGATGCTTCACTCTTCTGAGAAATAATTTTTGCCATATAATTCCTTGCATCTAATTGCCATGTTGAAAGAAGTCTCTAGCACTTAGGATCTAATGCCTGCCTGCCAAGCAACCACACAGGTGCTTTTCAATATCTTTTCCAGGGATGTTTCAGATTAACTTATGTTTCAGCCTCTTTTATCTACTGACATGTTTCAATGTCTTGCTTGAGGATTGATAAATTGATATCATAGTACAAGCATGTTGTATGTTACAGTAAAAACTGATGCTCCAACGCACCCAGAAATACTTGAGGTTCTTTATTCTGTGATTTTGTTTTTTAGCACCTCTGAATCACTGCAGTGCCAATGAGCAGTGCCCCTCAATCAGCACATGCCTCATCTCTTTTCCTCTGAGATCATAATTAATCCAACTTTCATTAAAGTTCACAAGTGGAATGTTTTAGTTTACTAAAACTTAAGTTTGCTAATTACTGAAGAATTTATTCAAGAAGTAAGCTACTACACTAGTAAACTCTGTAACGGTAAAGAGAAGTTTACTTAAAGTTACCACTTTGACTAAAAGTCTTTACATGCAGATCTATATATAATCCTTTACAGATATAATATGTATTTAGTCCCTTATGAATGTTTTGCCACATTATGCACTAAGACTAACAAAAAAAGCTCCACTTTTTCTAATATCTTTTGATTTCTGACAAGATTAATTATTTAACAGTGAAAATAACAGAACACTTCTTGAAGCACCAGAAATGCGCCCTTAAAGAAATTAACATTCCAATATATCTCTAGGTGATACAGATCTCATACAACATCATTTCTGGTGATGCAGAAAACAGATACTAGGGTTTGTCCACATAAGACCACATGGTTGGAGCACTCTCTATCTTTGAGTGCTGGCTCTTACCATGCACTGCACCAATGCAGTTCTTATGCATTTAATATGCTGCAAGAGTAAGCTGACTTTAGGCTTTTTGCAGTTTTGAATTGAAAGGAATGGAATATTTGGCTCATTTATTTATTTACTTATTTATTTTAAATTTAAAAAATATTGAAAAGTCACTGGCTATGTATGCACTACATTTTATTTAGCCAGTTCTGCTTATCACCTAAGCCTACAATAGAGTAATGTCAGGGCACTTTGTGCAGGAAAAGAATTTTAGGGGACGCAGCACAGGATACTGTCTGCAGTACCTGATATCAAACTGTCTAACCTAGCATGCTGGAACTGTGCACTGAAAACCAGATCCAACATAATGGAGGTTTTCAAAGTCAGCCTAAGAGAAGGCAAGGTTTGTCTTTTTAAGCTTCTTCTGCCATACTTTATAATATAGTTTTGTTACACATGTGCAAAGCATAGGACCAAATTTATGTAGTTTCCTAACAAAACCTGAATCTCATTACATAATTTTTAAATGTCAAATTCTTTACATAAATACAAGTTTCAGGGGCCCCTAAGACTGAATTCGGTATGAACTGATAGCACAAATAATCTTTAGTCGTCAGAGTGTGACTGAATAATCTGGCCAGAATTATATCTAAAATTTGACAGTTGACAAACAGAATAAAAAGTTGTTTTCAATACAGGAAGGAAACGCTTTAAAGGCACTGCCTCTTCCTTCTGCTAATTTTCATAACAGCAAGAGGCTAGGATGACAACTTTAGTCAGCATATGCAAAAGTTGGTTTTGATGTATCAATAAAAACGTACTTTGTCAGGTTGGATGCTGAGTGTGCTATTGTTATACCATATAGGACGGAGGGGCTTTAGGAGGGGGTTAGGAAGAGGAGGCATGGAGAAGAAAAGTAATGAAGTAACTTCAAAAAATTGTAGGCAGTAAGAAGAGAGGAAAATACAAAAGCTCCAAGTCTTCTGAAAGTCCTATAACAATGTAATATTTTCAGAGAGCTAGAACTAAGAAGGATTATCATATCCATCTAATAGAGTTTCAACAGCTGAATGTATTTTGCACCTGAATTTAGTGTATTTTCTTTTATGAATCCACAAATTGCAAAGACAACTTGAACTACATCATGGATTCTCATAACTGAGATAAATATTGATGTTTCTGAGAAAAACTAAGTTGACTTGGGGCGAAACAAATTCTAATTCTACATATGAAGGCCTTGTTACGTAATTATGGACTACAGTTTCTTCCCACACCCCACAAGACAAGTCTCCTGAAGCCAAATGAAAGGATAAGGAAGCTAAGCTTAAATTACTTTGTATACCTCATCTGTATGATGTTTCCAGTCATGAAGCAATGAATACTTAGATTCAAAGCAAGATTCTTGCAATAAGAACTCATTTTCTTTCAGGTAAGAACCCTCCTGTCTCTGATCCCCTTCCCCAACTGAAAACATACTCTATTTGGTACCTTTGTTCAAGTAAGCAAAGGAAACAAACTCTGGAGAATGAAAGTAACTCCATGCCACTGCTGTCAATTTTAATTTGCTTTTTTCCTGGGATATGCTAAATAGTTGCTACATTTTGCAGAAATCTATGCTCCCAACAAAAGAAAGAATTTTGAAAAAAGTGTAGTGGTATACTTAGCTATCTACCGTACAGTCCTTTTTCTGACAGCTTTAATCAGTCTTTGCATGAAGCTGATGTCACCTAACCCTCTTCTGCTCTGAATCAGAGTAAGAACATTCAAGTCAATAAGTTCAGGTCTAAAAACATCTGGAATGAGTTCATCAGAGTGGGCTGAACAAAATAGCGTTGACTGATCTAATACACTCAATCAATACTACTTTACTGCATGGCTATTTGTAGTCACAAATAGATGAAGGTTAATGCAGGCATTGCCTTTGAGGATCCCAAGGGTAGAGGTTTAATCTCCTTTTCCCTCAATGACACTACTAACACTTGAAAGTAGTTACTGGAAGGGAACTGCTCTGACAGTGTGTGATTCATGTTTGTAATGCTGTTTCCTAGAGTAATATCACTCTTGCAAGACTGAAAAATGCAACATAGAGTTTTATGCCAGCAGATATTATAAATTGCTCATTTCTTAGGACTCATAATTCATGCACATTTATGAATACGTTTGTTACTTTTCAGTAAAATAGCCAGTGCTTTTTTGGAAAGTTCTGGGAAGAACAGCAACCATAATCTACCAATAAGGCATGCAATTTGTAACATATTCCTTAAAAAATAAAATCTCATTTGAAATTACGTACCATCTGCTGTATCTAAATATCAGTCCTTGCAAACTAGATAACATACTTTTAAACAGGGTACTCCATGACTGGCACATTCACCAAAAAATAAGCTTTTGGGGTAATTTCACTGCTAATAACTCACTGAATATTTATATGTTGCTATTGTCCCTCTGTGCTGCACACAGCATAGCCTTTTATGCTATTTGTAATCTTACTCAACAATCCATTTTCTCTTAAACTATGTAAATTTTAAATCCCTCTTTTTTTCCCAATATTATTCATGAAACTAAAATATATTACAAGCTGCAGCCTCTTATTTATCCAGCCTTCCTCATGTATTCACAGAAAGCTGAATCTATGATCCAGCATCATATTTCTCTTGCTGTTTGCAAGCCCGCTAAACTATGCCCTTGCAGTACATCAGCAGCTCCCAGACTGAATTGTGTATACAATTCTATACAATTAGAGCTGTTACGTTACATGAGAACCGATGCCTAATCAAGAGCCTACAAAATGGTGCTCAGAAACACAGCCTTCCCCTGCATCTCTGATTACTGCTCAAAAAAAAGGTTTACTAAATTCTTCAAAATGAAGAATCCTGCTGTTCATTTGCGATGTTAGCAAAGGTCCTTCTCTGTTCTGTGTCACGAACCCTGTCTCTTTACTTTTAAGACCTCTGTAATGTTGAGGCAGTTACCAAACAACAGTGGTTGCAAAACAAGATACTTTTTTTAAGATGTCTACCTCACCAAAACTTGAAGGTGGAAAAATGACAATGGTGTCTGTTTCTGATTTTTCTTTATATGATGCAAATACTATTCTTTTTCTTTTTAAGCTAGCAGAAGCACAGCTGAGCATCTACAGAAGGCATCATATTTTCTACTAGTATGCAATGAATCCAAATACTGATTATTTCTTAAATCAAATCTAAGAAGCCATGAAGTATTAAAGGGTGGAAATCTCACATATAATAGGTGATAGGTACTGGGCTCAGACTGACAAGATTTAAACAGAATGGATGACTAAATGTACTCTTTCTCTTTGCTTGCAGGCAAAACCATCAGTGATCTGGGTCTTTTAGGAATTTACTTTTTGAGCTATAAGCTAAAGTTTTTTCATTTTTATTAGCAGCACAAGTTCTTGGATAAGAAAGGAGTCTTAGTAATTTCAATGCCATCAAAAGATAGTGAGTATATTTTCTGTTCCACTTAGGTATAAATAGTGAGAAAAACACGAAAAAAATAAGATGGTTTCACAGTTAGTTACTTTTGCTATACATTTGGTATACAGCTTCAGGTTTCATAGGAGATTAAAAAAAGGCATGAAAGAAGGTTAAAGACCAGAAAAAAAGCAATAATAACAGAACCGGCTATTCTTCTCCAAACTTGCTAAACTCTGAGCATGAATGTGATTATGGTGTCTGGGCTTTTGTGGAAGAAAACATCAGCCATGTGATACCATATATCATCTTCTGCAAGAGGACAAGTATCGAGCTAGGAGAAAAGAATGCACATCCTCTGCAGATGTGTGTAAATTGGTGTTATTCGTTTCCTTTTAAAAAAGAGAAAAAATAAATTGCAAAAAAAATTGTTGAAGTCTAAAGAATAACTTGAGGGGAGATGGGAAGAAGGGCAAGTGCTAGACTTATTGTCTATGCAGGACCATCCTTGAAGTCAAGACCATAGTTTAAAATCTCTGGTGAAAGTGAACACAAAAAAAAGTGAGAACAATTTAAGATTTAGGATATACTGGTAAGTGGAGATATATACTGATATCTGCCCCCAGTCACTAAGGATAACTTCTAAAAGGGAGTAAGTAATACTTTAAGAATAGTGAAGGGGAATTTAAAAAAAAAAAGAAAAGAAAAGTCTTGTCCTTGTTATTGAAGTTACCACATAGATTAGAAATAGTATGACTGAATGAACAAATCAAGATGACAAGTGCATTTGATATATTTAGATCTCTTGATCTTTCTCTCTATCTGTGATTTGTCTCCAGAAGCAAAGGTTTTCCTTGGAGAATCCTCAAGATCCTCCCGTTTCCCCCTCAGTAAAGTTATTGGGTGCTGCATGAGCATGTTCTGGATCTCGTGAAAGAGCAAACTGGTGCCCCTGGTTGGTTTTCCCAACTACTCTGAGCACATGGATTTGTTCTTTAAACAACTCTGGGACCATACAGACTGCATTTACACTGACATCATTGAGAAATTCAGATGTGCATTTGTTGCCTTTGATCAGTAGAGAATTTTTCTCTTAATTCTTATAACACTATTTGACACAAGGCTTTTTCTTTGAAAATAATCAAAAATTCAGTGCAAATGAAATCACTGGAACTGCTGTAGTTTTGTATCTGTGTCTTAGAACATTTTTAATATCATTGACAATGCTACTTAAGTTCTTGACACAGGCAAAAATTGCACTAAATTTGTCATGAATTTTAAGTGAGAATTTCAGACTAAATGATTTTTTTTTTTCCTGTAAAGAAGTGAATGCTTCAAATGTGATCACTGAGGACATTATTTGAAGAAAAGAAAGTAAACTACAGGACTTAAAATTATCTCAGTTTAAACATNGCTTCAAATGTGATCACTGAGGACATTATTTGAAGAAAAGAAAGTAAACTACAGGAGTTAAAATTATCTCAGTTTAAACATGATCAGAGCTGTTGTTTTATGGACTATATATATATATATATTTTTTTTTCCAGGAGAACTGTAGAACAGTCATCTTAGATTCATCCCATTGCATTGAAATAAAATAGCTTATTTCATGAAGGAAGGTAATCAAATGCATCAAGAAGATATATCTCTGTAAAAAGTACTTTACTTTTATGCAAAAAAAATATCAAACTCTGCAAACTGAATATAATGTATTCATCAAAAGATTATGTTCCATAAGCATAAATGTTATTTTTTATTCAGTGTGTCAAAAAAAAAAAAAAAAGACAAGAAAAAAACCTGAGAGGCATAATCACATTGTAATGCAAATGTAAAATATCAGAAAATAATTGATCAGGTTTATTTTCTGTTGGTTGGACTGTGCCTCTAGGTTCTTGTAGGCTGACAATAAAAACGAACAAACAAATGCAATAAGAGAAAGAAGGAATAAAGAAGAATGTTATAAGAAACCTAGAACAATATTCAATCAAGGGTCAATCAAAGGTCTTTATGTCTGCAATTATTTTTATTATATGCCTGTAGGTTACAGCATATTGCTAATATACTGCCAATGGCACACTACAGCAGGGATTATGCAAAATACTGCAGTATTCAAAAAGAATAGTAGTGCTTGTTTGAGTTTATGTTATGTTTTCAAAGGGGAGGAATGATCTCAAGAAGCCTCCTACCCTAGAAGAAGTGATCATATTGCCTATCACGGTGTCTTTCACACTTTCTCCTGAATGAAGAATGCCTGGGAATGCTCAGGACAACAACTCAAAATAATGGCTGTGAGGATTGAAAGACATACCAAGCTACACCAAACTCTATAAACAATATCTTAATATAAATCTGAGAAGCGGAGCACAAGTAGAGAAAGACTGTAAGCAATTTTTTAAGCCTCTGCTATGAAATAAAGCTGCAAAATGAAAGAAAACACAAGATGTGTAGTATAATCCAATCAGTTTTGTGATGGTGATCATAAAAGTAAAATCTGCTAAGGAAATTGACAAAGTATTTTTGTCAAAAACAAACAAACAAACAAACTTTGATATGTAAACATAATCATATCCTGTAAATAAAAGGGTATTGCTTTCCACTATAGTAATATTAGACTTTTGAATAAAATAATTTCCTCCAGAGGCCATGAGACTTATGAAATTGTAAAAGTTGTTTAATATGGCTAATTAGTAGTATGTTAAATCAAGCATGCTGAATATACATTTCAATTGCATTACATGGATAAGTGGTTGGGAATGGGAAATGACTGTGCACTCAGAGAGAGCTGAACCATAAGCCTGAAATCCAGAGAGCAGCGTGGAAAGAACTTGCCCTCGAGGGACACCTTTGCCAGGACTACAACAGATGGGTAGTGCTGTGTAAACCTGTACTGGGTCTGGCCGGGATAGAGTTAACTTTCCCTGCAGCAGCCCTTGTAGCTAGAACAGCGCTGGTATCACACCAGTGTTTTGGCTACTGCCGAGCAGTGCTGGCACAGCACCAAGGCTCTCTCCAGACCCCCCAAAGCCAGTAGGTGGGGGTGGGC
>VXAA01003309.1:357297-389475 GCA_013399115.1 Anseranas semipalmata | reverse complement strand
GGGGGGGGATGTCTTCAGATTTGTAGAAGTTGTATGAAAAAAGACATCTGGGAATAGGAGAAAGACACTATCAATGCCTTCCTGAACTCCTGAGGATGAAGTCTAGTTTTTTTAGACATTGGTTCTCACCCTTGAAACATAAATCAATGAAATACCAGTTCTTTTGCTCTGAATTTTTTAGTCATTTCACTGAATCCTACAAATACAAAGTCACAAGAACTAGGCCGTAGTCAAGCAATAAAATGTAATGATTAAAAATAGAAATAGCACTGATTTTTTTTTTTTTTTAAGAGCAAAATAAATTATTGATTGTAGTTGCAGAAGTGGACACATTAATAAATAGTTCACAAATCACCACACTGGCTTTTTTGTCAGTAGGTTTTGTAAATGACAGATTTAAAATTTTATTGTGTACTTAATTATAATTTTGTTAAACACTGCATTTTTGTATGGGTCTAAAGTCTGCTTCTGTTCTCCATTGCTTCCATTTTCACTTCAGAAAAAGTAAAGAGAGGGGGGGAAGGAAAAAATAAATTATGAGTGCATACACAAATAAATATAATTTATACATATTTTTATAATGAATCACATTTTTAAATTCAGAGCTTTAATTTTAGACTGAGCACTTGGGTGTGGTCCTACAACATGTAACGTTAACCGAGCACAATGACGATGACTTCAGTGTCCCTGGAACAAATCCTGTGCAAGGTGACTGCATTCTGCAACTTCATCCTAAAGGACTGTCACTGTCAAACATCTTTTCAAATAGCTTTTTAATATATTAATACCCGATGTATAATACCTCTTACAGTTTAAAGCTGCAGCTCCTTCTTCTGGATTGTTCTTGCATTGGCAAGCATCTACATAGTGAATACTGGGGAGGGAGAGACCAGCCTTTTGGCCTCCGTAGAACGGAAGATATTTTCACTAAGAAATAAAATCCTGGTCTGATTGATCATTTTATCTATTCTTCTGAATGTCTGTATTAAAATTGAGACATCCAAGGCATTTTATTTTATTATTAATATNTTTTTTTTTTTTCTTTTTTTTCTCAACCAAAAGAGGGGCATTATTTGCATATTGTGATCATCTTATATAAGTACTGATCAGGAATTTTGTTTGCAAGGCTTATTCCTAGCTGGTGTCATTTAGTTTTTTGCTATGGTAATCATACAGACAGCCTTTATCTCTGGAAGATAGAACACTGTTCTGGATGGATTCAATAGATACACATAGTGTCAGACACTACAATCCTGGCTCTTTTATTCAGAAACTTTTGGTGTGTACAAGAGCATGATTATATTTCATATGAACATCAAACCATGAATGGGAAAAAAAAATCCTTTGTCTAGCTCATGTGCTACACAGTGACATATTTGGAAAAAAAAAAAACACATTGCAGGTTACCATAATTTTTCTAATAAATTTGATTTGTAGTAAGTTAAGATGAAAAATAACTTACCTGTAAAGTGCTGAAAGTGGCCGCTTGTTGCCAGGTTTTGGTCTGTATGGTTTTGGTTCTCCTGCCATGTTGATATCTGAAAGCAAACATTTGAAATTCATAAGCCAAAGGTTTGGAAATTAGAGAGTATTTGCAAAGGCAACTTCAAGACACTGAAAATGAGCAACAGACAGTGAAAATGTACAGCATATATAAAACACCGATCTAGTTTTCACCACTTTTAAATTGATGCTATAAAGTTTTCCTAAAAGTTCTCACTGTAATGCATGAGGATTTTAGGCAAAATGTTAGTTACTGGTAACAGAGGAAATGATTTTTTAAAAAAAAGAAACATAATTTTCCACTCATGAAGCTGAAAACAATAATGTATTTCTATTACAGAAACTTGAATGGTAACCTAGATGTAGAGACAAACTATGAACTCAAGTCAAATACTGTTGTGGAGGGCTGCAGTGGTTTTAAAGACTTGCTCTTTAAGATCTTGAAGAATGTAGACTGATCTTTAACTGACACTTCACTGTCTATTCCAAAAGAGAATTTTCGAAAGCAAATAAAGGAGTTTGCATTTCCTAACCCAAATACGTCCTTTTTGTTGTTCTGAGTATTGAAACAAACTATCTTTAAAATTTGTATGGTGCAATAGAAAATCTATTCTTGTACATGCCTCCTCTTAGGTAAGTACTCATAATTCTCAATAACACCAGAAATCTTTTCTTTTCTTTTCTTTTCTTTTCTTTTCTTTTCTTTTCTTTTCTTTTCTTTTCTTTTCTTTTCTTTTCTTTTCTTTTCTTTTCTTTTCTTTTCTTTTCTTTTCTTTTCATCATTTACATTATGCCTGTGTATTTATCCTTGGAATGTAAAAATATGTGAAACTTATATACACATTAGTCATGCTGGATTTCAAATTCTTCCCTTCTTTTGAACCATACTCACAGGAAATACACATCCATCATTTTGAACACTAATAACAGTTACCATAGAGGAAGAAACACAGGTAGGCCCTTCTGTGGAGAATGGCTTGCCTGAGGTTAGAAAGTTGTCAACATAAACATAAACTTATATTAAAAGCACCTAAACTGGCTGTTGTACTGTCTGTACAACAAATCTCATGCATGAAGTAACACTTTTGATCAGGAAACAAATTTCACGCCATCTGAGTGATGCTGCAGCTACAACTCTGCTTGGTTTTACTAATACACAAAAGAGTAACATTCAACAAAATCAGCAGAGTTATTTCAGTGTTAAATTGCTGTAACAGAAAAATATATCCCATTTACCATGGAATCACCTAATGATCAAAACTTTTGAGGAAGCACATGTTCTTGGTAAAGCCCATGTTTAACCTGAAATTAAAAATAGTAGAGGAAAAAGTGAAGTAGAAAGCTGAGGTGTCAATTGAAGAAGCACCAGTACACACTGCAGTGATACTAAAAGACCAGACATTTTTGTTTACATTATCCTCTACCTCAAAAGCTGCAGTAAAAGCTTGAGGACTGATTGATGGATACTATTTTGCACAAAGTAGAAAAAAAGTCCATCTGACTTTTTCTAATAAGAAGAAATATTGAAAAATATTCATCAGATTTTTTGAAAGGAGATATTTTTCCATTGGAAATTTCATGCCTCAAACATTAAGATAATTTTAAACATATTTTCCATTAATTTCAATATTTTGAGATAAAACAACACTTATTTAAAATTACAAAATGTCCTAAAATGAAGAGTTTTTGCATAGGTCTATTTCCTTTTTTTTTTTTTTTTGGTAAAATCTTCTCCATAAAAAGCAGTAAGGAGTGAATTTTGATTGTCCTTCATTCTACTCTATTGTAGAATGTATTCTTTAAGAGTGTACTCTTACATCACAGTTTTTCATAAAATATTAAATTTCTTGTTTTACTTCTCGCTCTGAATTTGGATAAATATTGGAGACAGTTTTCATGCTTTCTTCAAATGCTTTTCTGCCCTTAATTTTAAAGCAAGTGCTTTAATAAATATATATTAATCATACTCTTCCGTGGTTGTTAAAAATTCAGCTATGACTCCCTTATTTAAAAGAATATAAATTCTAGTAATGTTGACCCAACAAAGTAAACATCAAGCATTTGTTGAAAGCCACTGAGGAATTTTGATAACTGTTCTGCATTTCCATTGGCTCTTGCAAATAACAAAATTGGAATGAAATTTTTATCCTGTGACCTTTACAATAATTAAACCTTTCTCCACTCTTTTAATATGTCAGCTTTAAGGTCATTGACTTTATTGACTTTCACCATCTCCTACTAAAATGAGGTCAGATTTTAGGAAAAAAAAAAGTAGAATTATAATCTGTTCTTAGGAAAATCCTGAGGCTGTGGGATTCATCTTCACATATTTTCCATGTCTATCATCTGCTTCTTTTTCAGAGCCACAGTCCAAGTCACTATTCTTAGGTATATAAACATTAAAGGGCTTTCAAAACTTGTTCACATCCTTCCGGAACAGACTGATACAGTCTTGATGATTATTCTTGTAGACCTACATTTGCAGGTCTTCTACCTACTTTTAACAAAGACGAGTAGTATAGAAGACCTTGGGCTGTTTGCTGTGTGTTCACTTTATTTTAATCAAATACTGTCAGAAAGGTAACATTATAAAAAACAACAACAACAACAAAACAAAACAAAACAAAAAAAACAGAGAATCAGTTAAGATTCCCTTGCACTTAAATAAATCTCTAAAGGTATTAGCAGAAAACGGTGAACTATGTTACACAGACAGTAATAGCCAGAATTTCTCTTTAACACAGGAAATATTTCATAGCAAAGCCATACACATGGGGTTTTTGTCTTAATATGAAACTGATTGAATAGCTCTGCAACTCTCTAAGCACCTTGTAGTAAGTTAAGAATGTATGTAGGAAATGGTTTGAAAAGTTAGAACAGATTTTCACCCCATTATTTTTCAGCACGATCTACTCCAACCTCAATTTTCTAACTAAGATTAGAAGTGAACCTGTCAACATTTTACAGGATAGATTATTTCTAGCCCAACTGGAAATCTTGTGAGATAACTTGTTCTTTTGCTTCATCCATCATTAGTTTCACAGCAGACATTTACATCCAGTAGGTCATAAACCATGTGTCACATAAATTTGTTGGCTGCAGCACGGAGATTTACCCGCACTAATGATTCCACCCTGAGGAATGCAGAGAGGTATCACTCCTTATGCTGTAAAATTAGCTACTGCACTTGTACAGGAATATGAACTAGACAACTTGACAAAGCACATAGAGATTCACACTGCTCTATGCCTGGAGGAGCCCAGGGACTCTCACATTATTTGCTCTGATCATATGCTATAAATGTTCACTTACAGATCAACATTAAGATAAATTCAACATTGAAATTCAAAATATTAAGGGATCACTATGAATAGGAAAGTGACTGAGCAAACAATTGTGATGCAGCAGTCTGCTCTTTCTGTGCTTTCAGAATCAAATAAGATTACTTTCTATATTAAAAGAAATGCATCTTCAGTTCTATCTGTTCCTGTTAGCAGAGGAAAGGTTAAGGTATGAGAACTACATTTCATAAAAGTTCGTATGTAATCAGCAGAATATATCTAATTTCAAACACAGTATTTTTATTTTAGATTATACTGAAAAGCGCCTAGCAATTAATGAGAAAAAAAATTGACTTAAAAAAAAGTAAAAGAGAATGCAAGCCATTTAGACAGAACAGTGATTGTATTCAGTGGCCACATAAATTGGTCTGAAAGAGCAATGCAGCACAGCATGATTACTTTTCTCCCATCACCCTTTCCTACTATTGACTGCCTACTTCCTCTAGGCTGTACCATAATGACCAAGATATGGTGCATAAAGCCTCCATTTTTGGAGAGGCCGTATCAGCCAGCCTTGAGGCTTTGCTCGCAGACTTGCTGCTTAAGCAATTTGACAATCCAATCCTGAGGGCAAATGCACAGTTGCCTTTAAACAAGCTTTGTAAGTATAAGCAATGATACCAAAAGTGTTGTATTCACACTCTAGGAGCATTTCAGTCCTCCTCAGTATAAATGTCCTTCAGATTCTTCAAAAAGTTTTACTGGGGAAAAGAAAATAGCCAAAGCCAATCAACCATTTTGGTTCACAAAAACAAATGCTGTAAACTAGAAGATTCAACAGGCACAGGCTCAACCCATGAAAACTGGGAATTCCAGGCTTTCTCCTGCAAATCCAGGACTCATTTCTCAGGCTACTTATTTACTATATTATTAAACAGTGCCATTACCAGGCATTAGGACTCAGTTATCTATTGTATTGAATTGTTAGAGTGGTTTCTGGTACAACTTAGCTCGAGGCAGCAAAGTACTCTGTGCAATTTCTAGACATAGTCTATTGACGTGAGCTAGGGACCATTGCTAACTGGCACTTTAGCTGTGGCCACTTTGCTTTTCAAGGTAAGACCAAGTGAAAGAGAAAGGTCCCAGATATCTATAGTTATTACTGATATTGCTTCTGAGTGTGGGCTCCATGGCAGTGAGACTGGGAGCCAAGACCTGGAACTAAGAAAACCCTAAAGGCCTCTCTGTAGCCTCTCTGTAGCCCTCTCTGTAGCTAATTTCCTAAGACGTGTTTCATCAGATGCTCTTCCACCCATTTTTGTGAACGGTTGAAAAGACATTCCTTGGAAACTCCCACAGTTTCTTGACTTAATATTTTGGTTGTAAAAGCGAGTGACTGTGTACTTCCAGACTAGCTGTGTTAGACCAACCTTTAATTGAAGTGCTAGAAGCCACAACTGCATACAAAACTGGAAACTTGTCAAAATACTAATTAAAGTTAAGGTAAGAGAAAGAATTCACACAATGAATGTACAATCTATATGCAGATAGATGTGGGTGTAGAGAGAACAAAATGTATTTCCTCATTTTTTTTTCGCATGGCCCAAATATATGGGACAGAAGAGAAAGACCAAGGGGTAGATCCAATTTAGAGAAGCCCCTAGTCATGCGATTTATAGCATAAATGAACGTCAGCAAAACTAAAGCTAAACTGTCTTTCTTTTATATTCTTTCCTTTGCCAGTTCTATAAATATCCTCCCTGATGCATATTAAAGAAATGTTAATGAAGTCATATGACATTTTTTACATCACAGACTTTTTTTTTTTATATGTTACATTAATTGTGTGTTATCTCCTCCCTTTTCCCCATCTCTAGCACTAAAATGTGAAAAATGCAGAGACAAGAAGATGGTTCTCAGTTCTGTTCAATTCTGTGCCAAAATTGTACAGCTATAAAGAAGAAACTTCCCAGAAAATTGAACACAAACTCAAATTAACTTTCATGGTTAGTAAAATATTAAATGAAGGTCTGGGTCACACATTTCCCTTTTACATAATAGTATTAAAAATAATTTGCTTTTGGGGCTTTCAGCTGCATTTGGATTTTCTTTTAGCACTGGAGTAATTGGAAGCTTTTTTTTTTTTTTTTTTTTTGTACAAAGATGACAGCTATTAATGCTTCATACAGAAAGTGCTGCTTGTTGAATAGTATATGAAATTGCTTTGTTCAGTCATCTCTTCTTTCAGTAAATACTGCTAGAATGAAATGAGGCTATAGGATTATATAAGCTATCATTCTTATCACCATTCAGTAACAGAAGTGTCAGGCGTTCCAGTCGCTTTCTGTTGCCCAGAGAACCAGGTTAGTGTGAGGACAGCTATAATGGGAAATCCTGTCCCATCTATCTACCCGTCACAAACAGTTTCTTCAGGGTGCTGGGGCAGCGACCTCTCGCTTAGCTGCAGAACGGATGTTGATGTGCTTCACAGCTGATGCAGAGCATTGATCTGTCTAGATTTTTGTCTGCCTGCTGCCATCTCTGTCCTCCCACCCCAAGTAACAGCAAAATCACTGGGCAGCACATCCCGGCACCATCGGGTGTGCAATCAGCAGCAGTCTACAGCACAACCAGGGAGAGACATCACTACCTGGGGAAGGGAAGAATGCTAATTTTTTGACCTCTTGAAGACTCCCCATGGGCTTTGCTGAGATTGCAGAGGCTGTGGCTGAGATCTCTTAAACTGGTTCTCTGCCAGTATTTGAATCCCAGCAGATCAAGTCCTGTGACTGGGTAAGAGTCACTCAGGAGTACTGGGCTGTGGGGGAAGGGACACCATGAGAAAAGGACATGTCTTGTGAAGTGCTTCCTTTGGAAAGGAAGCCCTGTTAGTGACAATCCTCCCCGCTCTTTCTCCTCTTTAGCGCTGGGTTGGCGGGCTGCTCTACAGGACGATCCACATTGCTGTTTTGCAGGTGCAAGAGATTCAGACTGGTCTGCAGGGGATTACTTGGCCACAGCCACTTATCTGCAGATCAGCTGTAAGGGCTGCAGGAGTTTAGATGTTAACTGTGGAAACCCCTAGCTTGGTTCGTGCCACGACGACCATGAAGCTGGCAGTCATATGAGCACTTCACCCCAACAGAGCCAAAATGTAGAAGCAGGCAAATGTAGTCTTCGTGTAAGAAGGACCTTTTCATTTAACCAAGTTTTCAACTGTCCTGTTACCCACTCAAAGAACAAGATTTCTACCTGCCGTGTACTAGTTTAACACATGGACTAGCTAATTCTGCACATGCAGAAGATAGATATTGCCATAAGGATATAGGAAACCAATGGAAAAGTACATCAGGAGCTTTCTGCTACCTTCAGGAAAAGAAAATGACTGTTTTAATCTAAGTTTAGCCAGACCAAAAAAAAAAGTTCAAGCAGGGACTCTTATATGATACTAATACCTGCTCCCAGTTCTCATTGTTGCCATTAATGGGAAACAACTAGTCCCTGAGTTACAGCTTTTTCCAGACAGTGAGGTGTGCTTCTCTTGATCATAATAAAGATGATGTTTACAAAAAGAAAATAGAGCACCTGTCTTCTTTCAGATCAAGCACAGTCATTACAGGGCAGCAGCCAACAAACTCTCTGCTGCTTTTCTTTGGTAACAAAAGATAGTTATTACCATGAGACTTAGACAAAGCTTAACGTTGACTAGATGTCTGAGTTTCTCAGCATTGCAATTAGCCTCAAGCAGCAACATTAAACAGCATAGTGGGGATATAATATGAAAGTCTCTCGTCTAACTCTCTCATATTTCAATGTTTGTTTTTCTAAAGAACATGCCCTGAACCTCAGTAATTTTTAACTCTTCCTCAAAATATGTTTTTCTCTTTTTTCCTTTTTTTTTCTTTTTCTTCTTCTTTTTCTTCTTCTTCTTCTTTTTCTTTTTCTTCTTCTTTTTCTTTTTCTTTTTCTTCTTCTTTTTCTTTTTCTTTTTCTTTTTCTTTTTCTTTTTCTTTTTCTTTTTCTTTTTCTTTTTCTTTTTCTTTTTATTCTTTCCTTCCTTCCTTCCTTCCTTCCTTTCTTCCTTTCTTCCCTCCCTCCTTTTTTTCTTTTTTTTTTTTTTTTTCCTGATGGTTGGCTACTTTCCCTGCCCCACAGGCTTTTATCTAACTCTTTTACTGATGTTAGCTTCATGCTCCAAGCAATAGTTTTTCATGACAATTGAAATCTGTAGAATACAAAAGAATTCACTGTCCCCGTTAATCCAATCCCTTTGTCTTTCTTACTATTTATCTTGCAGATTGTCAACTTTATTAATGCAAACACAAACAAAAGCTATTTTTCCTAAAATAACCATAACTATAGCAGTAACAATATTTTGCCAAAAATTACCAACATTATTTTATCTGCATTTGCAGACAATATTTCTTGGACATTCCAACAAAGCTGCTTACATTTGAAGTGTATTTCCTCTTAATTTTGAACAGTGAACTTTCCTAAGGCTCTCTGGGTGGCACAAGCAGTATTGCTTCCAGGGCAGTGCTTTCCAAAGAACAACTCACGGGCACTTTCAAGGTGCTAAGAGGTGGGAGGACAAACCGTGCCTCTCTGAAAGTCTGTCTGCTGTACCTGCTTCTGTGCTTGGGGTTTGTTGGCATAACTATTGTCATTGAGGGATCGGTGCATTTTTCATACCCTGAACTTTGTTGTCAAAATCTTCAAGGGCAGCTCTGACCTTGAGGGTGATCCCATGTGCTAGAGGCTTTCATCCAGACTGACAACAGAGAGGAATCACGCTGTGGTTTTCACCAAGTCCTGAAAAATGACATCCACAGATCACAGGAGGCTGACAGGGTAGACAGGAATGGACTTCCACCTCCCCAAGTGTACTTCCACCACTTTCCACAAATTAGAATCATAGAATATCCTGAGTTGGAAGGGATCCACAAGGATATCGAGTCCAACTCCTGGATCCAAACTGGACTACCCGAAAATCAGACCATATGTCTGAAAGCGTTGTCCAAACGCTTCTTGAACTCCTGCAGGCTTAGTGCTGTGACCACTGTCCTGGGGAGCCTGTTCCAGTGCCCGACCACCCTCTTGGTGAAGAACCTTTTCCTAACACCCAGCCTGACCCTCCCCTGTCACAGCTCCATGCCGGTCCCTCGGGTCCTGTCGCTGTCACCAGAGAGCAGAGATCAGCGCCTGCCCCTCCGCTCCCCTCGTGAGGAAGCTGCAGGACACCATGAGGCCTGCCCTCAGTTTTCTCTCCTCTAGGCTGAACAAACCAAATGACCTCAGCTGCTCCCCATGTGTCTTCACCTCTAGACCCTTCACTATCTTCGTAGCCCTCCTTTGGACACTCTCTAATAGTTTTATGTCCTTTTTATTCTGTGGCACCCCAAACTGCACACTGTAGCCCAAAACTGCACACAATACTTTTCCTCTCCCTCACACATCTGATTTTATCTTTGTTCTTTATCCTGAAATCCTTCCTCTATACTTCACTGTTCTCCTCTTTGTGGTGACCTCATCCTTCATCTTGCTTCACTTCATCAGCTCACTTCAACAAATCTCCTACCTTCACTAAAGAAATCAGATTGTGAGGATTCTCAACCACTTTCAGCAGTTCTATATACCATCTTTCTGCCTATTATCATCATGTTCCAGGTTTATCTAGATTTAGGGATCTCTAAAAGAGGTTCTTTTCAAATTCGAAATACACTTTGGAGTCACATAGCACATCTTACAGAATTTCCCTTGAGATATAGTAATTTTTTTCTGTGCCAAACTGATGGACATTTGTGTCCCAAATATCTCAGAGTTCTGACAAATTTTGTCTTTGTGACAAAACCATTGTAAAACATATGATGGATAGTCACAGAATTAGCTCATATGTTTTCATGTAATAACTTTAAAAATTTGTTTTCCTTGCACAATCTGACCCTATTAGTATTGGAAAGTAATATAGCAGTGCTGCAAAGGAAAATACCCTGTGACACTCACTATTCTAAAGTCTAACATTTTTATTAACAGTTCAGGGTTGGATAAAATGACAACAGAAGTGAAGATAATTCCACTGAAATTTGGCACATGGGAGGAAACATTATTTTGGAGGTGATTTACAAACAAACAATATGCTAAATCTAATATTTCTGTATAAGCAATGCTCAGGTTCTAGCCATGTTTTAACTCTTTCATTGACAATGCATGCATTTCCCCAGTGGATCCAATTTATATTAACAACCAAACTGCAGCAGCATAGCAGCTTACTGCAAAAGCAGAACATAAAACATTGGAAAGGGACAAGGTATAGAATGTTCTTTTATTCAGCTTTCTTTGGCTTTTCTGCAAACAAAATATAAAAATAATTGATAAGAATAGAGAAAATGCAATATCTTGTCAGATTGATGGTTCATATACTCTCGTTTTCTGCCTCCAGCTGTCCTACATGCTTTAGAAGGAGGCATAAGAACCTCAGACTAGTTAGATACAAGATTATTTTCCCTCCATTCTCTTATCATCCCAGCAAGATTCTTCTCCTAAAATGCTAAATAGTTTAGGATTAGCTTAGATCCTAAAGTATGATGTTTTATCTTTCCTCATATACTGATTCTGTTAAGTAGAACTGGAAATCAGTTATACTTCCAGTAGCCTTGCTAACCACATACATGTCCAATCACTCTGTTATTCTTAATCATATATCATATTGGTGCATTTCTTTAACAAAAAATGTGTTTCTCAACAAGAAGTGAGCTTTATAATCCCCCCATTTTTCATCCCCCCAACCCCTTCTTCAACTATTATTCTTTTTACCCATCATAATAACCAAAATCTTAGAACTCATGTCAGAAATCTTTTCTCTAAACAAAACATTATCCTTCTCACTTTGATATATTTGACTTTTGCTGTCTGCTTCTGTAAATTTATGTGTGGTCTTGCATGCAGATACACTTTACATGCTGTTTCAGAAATTCTTTTGCAAGTAGTTTAAAGTGTAATTCATATTATTAATGATATTAATTTGCATATATTTCAAATCACTAACAGGAAGCATTGTAATAGGTTACTAAAAATAATTGTAGGAAATAAAGTAATTATTATGAAACTTATTAAATCCAGTCTGAATATCAAAAATACTGCAAAAAAGACCACACAAGATGTTATCCATTTTAATTTAAAAAAGTTAAAAGATGAAATTATCACGCATATTAATACATAATGTTAGTAAAGCTCTCAAACTGGTCATTCACTAAGCTCTTACATTAACTGGATCTACATTCTTCTATGCTTCCCTGTAACATTTTCTGTCTACTTTAGCTTTGCCATACAAACAATAGGTCTCTGTTACCCACAAAGAAATTATGTCATTTTGGCTCAGGGAATGTAGGAACCAAGAACTTTGCCACTCTAACTTACTTTTTTTCAACAGAAATTTGTGGGCCCATGAGATTTCCAATTCATTTCTTCAGAACATGTGATTTGAGCAAACCATGCTTATACACACAGCACAAATATTTGTAAAAAGGCTTCAGAAAGTAATCTCTACCTCAGCTGGCATAAGAAATATATAGAGCTAGACAAGACAATAAACACTCATTGGACATTCTCTGCCTTGAAGGTTTTTTGGGTATATACCCCAAAAGAGTTCAGAATATTTATTTTTGCACAGGGTCTCATTGGAAGCCAGAGTGTTTCTTCAGCAGCTTGGTTGTGAAGTTAAAACAGATCTTCCCAAAGATTAAAATTTTCACCCAGGTTTCTAATCTATATCAAAGGTTCCTGCATTTAGCTTTCCCCTCATATATTTATGCATGTATGTTTGCATATGCACATATTCACAATATAAGCATGAATTTTCAACTGGATTCTTTTTTTTTGTTTTGTTAAGTTCTGTAATTCATCTTTATCACACTGTTTCTGAAAATAGAAAGTTGCGAGGGAACACTGAGGGGTATTGAATTCCTGAAGCTGGAGTTAAATTATTGCTGTTGAAGTGTATGCTGGAGTCAGTTGCTTTAATATAGCAAACAAAACATTCTTTATTCTCAGAAACATCATATCTGAAATTGTTATCTATTATTACTGTTAAAGGAAGACTGGTGGCATAGACCTATCTGAAACCTCAGTACCTGCAGCTTTTAGAACTTTCCCCCCGCCCCCCAGTGCAATAAGAAATTCTAGTGGCTGATCAAATGAAACAGCTCTCTAAGCTCACCTAGAAACATTAATCTTCTGGACATACTGCATAAACCACTAATCTCATGCCTGTCACTTAAAATGAGGAAGGGAATACAAGGAAAGATGCAGGCAGACTTTTTAAAGCTTTACCATCATTATTTTAATTCTTTTAAAGTCTAAAAGGAGATCCCTAAACCTTGCACTGCAACAAACAAAAATGGCTAGAGAAAAGCACTGGGCTGAATGATCCCCCTGAATAAAAATGAATGTGATTCAACACAACATTGCTTCAGCACACTGCTCATCCTTCACTTCTTAATGTTCATCTCCTTATCAGACACCGCTGTTAACATCATGACATATTTTTCACTTGAAAGCATAGCCAGAGATGCAACAACTAAACCCTGAAAATATTTATGCTGGCCTGATGTGCATTGGCCCAATAGCCTAAAGATGACTGTGCATACCTGCACCTTGTTGTAACCTCAGCACTACAATCCTTTCCAATAATACTTATCAATCTTAGTATTTATAATTCTGTATTTAAACATATTTGTACCTATTTTTCCAAGAAATTGGGCCAGAATGGAAAAGCAGTGCTAATGTAAGAAAAGAGACAACTTTGGAAGAGTTTTGAAAGCTCTCTGTGTTAGTGTAATCTTCCATTTAAATCTGTGGTAACATCAGATTTAGGTCAGTGTTGTTATTCTTCACAGTTCAATCTTATATTGTATAATAATCAGAAGATTTTTTTTTCTTTTTAACTTACTGAGGTAGAATCTAGTAAACTCCCATAAGAAGGAAGAACACTGCTTTTTTACCTTTGCCTTTGGCTCACTCAAATGGTCATTGTCATCTTGATCTACTTTATTTTGGGGAAAAGTACATCCAGCAACAAAGCCTCCCAGGGACTCAGGATGTAACTGCCTGTAATGAAGGGGTTCCAGAAGAGATAATAGGAAATTCTAGCTCATTGCATGATGGCTGCAGCTGGGTTTATGGGAAAAAAAAAGTGTCTACAGAGAATGGCTGTGTACTTAAGTGCATGACATTGCATGATCTCTACTGTCCAGTCAGTATGCCACACACAGGACCTCAGTGCAGTCTTAGCAGCAGCTGCCCCCCAGCCCCAGCTTATTTTCCTTTTATAGAGTGATCCACAAATAAATGAAAACAACACTGTGAAACAATAAATTGTAGTAAATGTGTTCATTACTTTATTTTATGTCATTCACTAGGATACTGAACCACCACCAAAATGGCTCCAGGATCAATAATGGCAATTAACTCTTTTTGTGTGCACATTGTTTCCTTTATTTTTGTGTTGTTCCCCAAATGCTTTTGTTCCACACTTTAAAGAGTTCTGAAGACTGAGATTAATCAAAAATCATAAACCAGAACAAGGAAATGCTTTCTCAGCTTAAGCTCATATAAGCCTGACATAATTGAGCATCAGTTACCTACCACAAAACCAGAGCTCACTTCAAGTTATTTCCAAGTTCTGATGTGGGAGGGATACATTGCTATTTGGAGTGGATTCATGTTTTCCTTCAGCACAGTTATTCATTTAGGTTTGTCTGGAAATAAAGGCTGCTTTAACTGTTCATTTGTTTGTTGGTTTGTTTGTTTGTTTGTTGTTTGCAGCAAGTAACCCAGAGTGCTCCATCTTGGCTTTACTTACATCCAAAAACTTAGTTTAATACTAGACACTTCTAAATGAAAACAGTGCTCAAACCTACTGTACTCATGAGATCACAGCTCCCCAGACCCTGCTCAAATATTTAAAGTATATAAATCCCTCTCTCTAAAATGTGCAAAATAAACATGCTGACAAGTTATTACATAGAATAATTAGTGTCTTGCTGTGCTCTCTAAATTAAAACTTGTGTGTTTTGTTTCTCTGATGTGTGTTGCAGTTTTGGGAAGGCAGGTAATACTGTTGAGTATGAAGAACTATGTCCAAGGGAGAACAAAATCCACTTGCAAATAACAGTGACTCAATTTTGTGTTCAAAAGGTTCTTTGGGATTGGCTACCACTGGTGACACATGTTGATGAGAATGATTGTGATGGATTGTGCATGGCACATTTTTTTCTGCTAGAATGCCAGCCAAAATTGAAATGGTTGTCCTGCCATGGCAGAACAATGAGTGAGGACAAGCACAGTAGGGATTAATACTGTCATTGACACAGAGAGGGATACAGCCCATTGTGTAGAAGACAGGGAACAGAAGGGCACATAAACCAAGACCAGCCCATTAAGAATATAAATATTCCACTCAGGTATCCCAGTGTTCATGAGATGGGTACGTCCTGCTTTACTTCTGCCTTTCTCCATACCTCTGACTACTTCACAGGCAGCTCACAGAAGGGGTGGGTTAAGACTCGCATAAGTCTGTGGGTTGCCTGTGAAAAAAATTCTGGCATGTGTGAGAGCATATTACAGCAGTGCGGCACAGACACCCCCTTGGACTCTAAGGACAAAACTGAGGTCTTGATTTTCATACAGAAGTATGATGAAGTTTTATGGGGCATGCATATAACCTTGCATTTGCAAATACCCAAATGTACGCATGCATATATTTCATGCATTATCAAGAGAATGAACTGCTGGAGCATTTACATATGAAATAACTCCCCCATGCACAGATTGCCAGGTTCCAAGTTTTTCTAATCTAGGAAAGGTTTTAGCTATCACATCTTTAGCTGAATTCTATTTTATTTAATTATTTTTAAATTGAGAGAAAAAGTCAAAAATAACAATCAGTGTACAAAATCCATATAGCACTGGAAAAGCTACCATGCTAGAGGAATATTTCTATGCCATTTGTTTACAAATCATTCTAATTTATTGGTAGCAATTCTTATTTACTTATAACATGAGAAAAATTCAAAATTTGAACTAACTTGAAGAGCAACAAATAAATAATCATCCTAAATTTGTAAGTGTAAATATATATAGTTTAACCTAATGTATCAATATATTTAATATATTAATCTTTTAAATAAAAAATATGCATTTAGCAAAATTTTGTACTTCTACAGATTGCCAATTATTCAGAATAGTATGGGGGCTTTCACTAGTTTTTATCTTCACTAGTTCTACTAAAAGTTAAATACGAACATCTATTTTGATATAGGATGATATCAGGAGGGAAGTGAATCACAGGTCTTTTGCTCAAATAGTGACTTCTGTAGTTCAGTCACTGGCATCCCAGCAATGAAAGGAATCTACCATGTGTCATGAAAGGAATCTAGTCATGTGTCCCAGAACATACACCCGAGCACCATTTTTTTTTCAAGTTTAGTCTAAATTTGAGATATTGTTTTTTTTTTTTTTTTTAAATAAAATATTTTTTATATATATATATTTTTTTTTTTTTGTGAGATAGATTTATGTTTACTTAACTAATAAATTATTTCAATAGCTTCCATTTTATCCAGCAACAGAAACTGCACAAGAAACATGCTGTGTTAAATCTATATAGTGTGAATGGAGGCATAAAGCTAAAGGTCCACACTTTTGTGGAACAGGCAAAGGGGAAGACATAACACTGCTAAATAGTGGGTAACACAGCCAAAAGTCTGCATTTTGTGAACAATTCTTTCACTCATTAAACTGGTTACCAATTTATATGCCAGTATTAAAAAAAAAAAAAACAACACACCAACACCAACAAAACAACAGAACCACGGAACCAGCTGTATTTTCCAAAGAGCTCAGCTTTTATTTACTTTTAAAATTCAGCTGTTTCTCCCCTTCTTTCTCTTACACACACCTGCAAACCTCAGCATCATTCATTTCCTTTTTTGTCACTTCCAAGCACAGGACTGTCTGTGTTCTGGTCACTTCTGAGAATTTGTTCTTTTCTCTTAATGAGCTACAAAAAAAATGAGATTTCTTACAGGTTATCTGTATCATGAAGACTGAACACACTGGACAGGTGTCCCTGTAAGCAGCTGTATCCAAGGCAGTCATAAGCAAGGTTGTATTGGGCCATGAGCTTTCATATTTATTGTGCCACCTGGAAATGAATGGTGCCGGCTTGGTGTGAATGGGATTCCACCTTTCATACCCCACATCCATTTTGTCATGCAAGCACTCAAGCTACATGGACCTCTGGGCTCACACACACTGCATCCAGCTGTATCATGCCATGTCATAGCAGGGAACACACTAAGGAGGTGTAGAGTAGGAGGTGTAGAGTAGGAACCAGGAACATTTCATACAGGTTTCTCCAATGTTAATTAAGTATTGAATTTGTCACTGCATTACACGGTTCAGTAGTAAAACCAGTATTTTTCTGACAGATCAACAACAGCAACAGCTTCATTTTACTGAAATGACCACACCTGAGTTACAATCCAAAAACAAGATATGAAATGGTAAACTGGTAAATACTGGTAAAATGGTAAATGGTTTAAATAAGAATAGCAGCGAAGTTCTTCTATAACTTTGCGAAAACTAAAAACAATTTTGGCAGTGCCAGAGTTTCTATTGGCTCCAATGGCTTCACCCACTGAGCAACCAAAACCAAATCCTCCAATTTAATTTAAGTTTGTTCATCTCTAAACTAATTACCCCCAAAAGGCAAATTGCCAAGCCACCAAAAACCAATTATTTAAAAATAAATTAAACACCATTCTATATTCCACCCTCTCCTTTGTGGTTCTGTATGGAATTAGAAAAGTAATTACCCAGAACTTGAATATTGCAAGGTTGATAAACAAGCATATTGCTATATGATAGCATAGATATGGTCAACATAGGCTTGTGAAAAATTCAAAGTGGCTTTTGTCCCTGCATTGCGTCTGCAGTGAGCCCATGCTGCCAGATGGTAATACAAACGGGTTACAGCACAAAGCCAACTAGCAAGGGGTGCTGTGATGGATGTCTGAAGCCCAGTTGTCTTAGCCCAACTTCCAGGCCACACTGGGAGTGAGAGAGATGTCTATGGAGCTGCTCCTACTGCCCATTTCCAAACCTTGTGACCACTTCCCTTCAGTTCTCTGGGATAAGTGAAAGGCATCATATGGCTTTATTCCTACAAACATATCCATGCACATGACTGTATTAATGTATTTTGTATTTTTTGACTCAGGTTCTCCCACAGTGAGGGAGACAGAGCCAGAAACCAGATTTTCTTTCTTCAGCTTGAACTCCACTGGAAGGAAATGGATTATTGCTGCTACTTGAATTCTTTTTGGATTATGACTGAACCAAGCCTGGATTTCAGAAAAAAAGTCAAATCTGTAAACTCTTTGGGAAGAAAATAGCAACTGGGATTCAGAGTTTAATGAATAACAATTAAGAGGTTATTTTATATGCAGTTTAAATTTCTCATGTAGATATAATTTCCTGGAACAGCATTTTGCTCTCTCTGCCATTTTAGCTAGGACCCAAAGTAAGGGCTTTGTTATCTGTTTTTCATGGAAGGACTGAAGAAAATCTCATTGCAGTGAAGTATCCAGTCAAATATTGGTTTTTTATTTGGATATCAAAACTCTTAATGTATGACCTATGTGAGCCTTCCTGTCATTTTGAAACAAATCAGAAACAAGATCATAAAGAGAACACCTTGTAAACAGGAAATGAAGAAGGAAAATCAGGGAACCTCTTGCTTATTCTTTCCTTTCTAGTTGTGAGCAGACTTTTGCTGACAGTAATTACTTTCCCCATCTTAACAGCAGTAGTCTCTAAATTCCATCCTGAACATACCTGTTATTTACCTGTAACCTTAGATAATTGTTAGCATGGTGGCCAAAGGAAAAGACAGAATCTTCCCAAACGGTACACTGAAAGTATCAGAAATCCCAAATTATAGGGACTTGAATTTGAAAAATCACAGATATTAATACTGTAAAAGCCAAAGGGAAAATCCATTTGGCATAGGAAGTGTGAATACTGAAGCATGTCATTGACTCATACTAGGAGCAGAATTAGTTCAAAAGAAGAGAACCGTTTCTCAGTTTATTCCTGACATCTAAAATACTTGTATTTATGAAACAGAAATATAGCTCAGAGAGTTTTGCTGTTGCATGGTTTTATCAAGCTTAGGCATTTATTCATGTGTTAATACTTCCACTTACAGAAAAAGTAATCAATCCAAGGACTATATGTAGGATTGTAAAACTGACGTAGAATTAAAATATTTTTACTCAAAGTACGAAGAAAGAGGAAAAAAACAAATTAGTAGCAAGATCTAAAAGTTGTATAGATGATGGGAAAAAGATAGAGACAGTCAATCATGGAAATTCAAGTGTTAACTCACCTAGTCTACTGAATGCACAAGACAATAAATATCACAAAAATTATCCTATAAACTTTACTCAGAAGTCCAAGTTTAGCTACAGCTTTACATGATGAAAAATATCATCCTTCACGAACATTAAAAGTTCACGTTTATAAGTGAATGGCCTTTCTGGACTTTGCATATCTGCTGTCTTGTCAAACACTTCAGTGAACCAATATTTAAGTGCTATGCTAAATAACAAAGACTAATTACACCTGTACACTGCACTGATTACCTCTTTCTACAGTCTCAGCAGTGGAGGAAATTGCTGTAACATGAAGTGAGAAATACCACAAGAACTAAGAAAAGATTATTTTTATTAAAGACCTCAAGCTATATCCAACTGCTTCTCCACCTGTGTATCATTGAGTAAGAGTTCTACATAAAAAAAAAAAAAAGAGTACAATAAATTAGTAGATAAATTCTGAATTAACATTTCATAAATATGGGACTGTGGAGAAAAACAAATACTGTACACAAAATTTTACAAACAGATATTGTGCACAACACTCGTATCCTGCTTTGAGCTGTGGCAGAGGATACCTACCATTTATCTTACAGCATATCCATCCAAGGTTAGGGCAGTTGTTTTACTGGTTTGAATCAAAGAAGTGATTTAATACCCGTTTCTTTACAACTTTTACGTATTTACCAGTAACGATTGTCTTTACCTTACAGAAACCTTCACTATATCTTATAAAGTTCAACAACTATCTGAGATAATATCAAAGAGAAGAATGTCCACTCTGCAAGAAAAAAAAACAACAACAACCTTCTAATTTTCATAGCTGAATATACTGGATGAGCAAAGTAGCACATTAGCCTTTGTTCCTGTACATTTACTGCTACTTAACAAAAAAACTCTATACCTTTAAATGATGGCAGTTGTTGCAATAAGCAAATATACGCAGACATTTTTCTTATAAGAGACTGGGCAGAAACTTATGCCACAGGCATTAAAAATACATTCTTGTTATCTGTGTACGATCCCTCAAAATATAGTTATTTGTCTAAAGAGGGAACCATATTGGGATTTCCTGGAAACGTGCCTCAGACCTTCACTGACAGGAACTGCCTGCAGATTTCTGGTCAGTATGCACACAACATCCACAAGAATGGGTGCTCCCTTGAGCCTAAATGACACAGAGACTAGTCTTGAGCTATGAGTAACTTTAAGTTACTCATGTCATGGACCAAAACTGCTAAGAGTGACTTAGATTAAGAAGTGCAGCTTATTAGAAGTACCTAGTAAAACTAACTGCCACTTAGTTCTTACTATCTTGACTGCCTCTCAAGACAGGTAGCCCCTCCTAGGACCTTGATAAAGGATTTTCTTTCAGGGCCAGCAGTACCATTTTTGAAGCTCTCTAGTTATTACCAGGCCTGTCCAGCTTCTCTGGGGATCTGACACAACGACAGCTTGTGTTTTGCTTCTGCCTCTCTCCTTTTCATGAAAGTGAGTCAGGTTTTGCTTCAACTTTTGTACGGATATTGCTGGATCTGACTAAGATGTAATCTGTGAGCTGTATTTTTCAGTTCACCACTCAGGATCCTCAAAGATCTTTTCCTAGCCTGTGCCTTTCCAGCAAAGAAGGTCTATAATTGCTATGGATACAGTGACCCTATACCATTTACAGGAAGCCTCTATATGATACGATTGCTGATTGGCTGAAGAACCTATGTCACAATGTGAAGAACTGTACCTTCACATTGGTAAATCAGTGTAAAGCAGAGCAGCCATTGAATAGTCCAGGGGTTGCTCAAATATAGTAGCAATGAAGCCAACACAACCTCTTGGTAGGTATTTCCTGCCCATCCCCTACAAAGAAAACTACACCAACACGGATATTAAAAGCATGTTGTAATTTGTCAACAAGTGTTTAAGTGTGGATTTTGCAGCTCTGAGCTTAGTGATACAATATACTTGACTGGTGTCACCTTTTTCTAAATGTCGCCTTTTCACACTCCAGCACTGCACCCAAGCCCCGTCAGTCCCACTTACATCATGCTCACGCTGAGCTCTGGGCATGTTCCTCCTGACTGCATGGATGCTCCTTGTGCTATGACTTAGCACATTTACTAGCTGATCTCTTTTTAGTAGCCTGCAAGATAAAGCCACTGACATGCACAAAACAAACATGACTTACCTTCTCCTAAGAGAAATGTCATAGTTTAATATATTGCCCTGTAATCTTCTGACAGTAAATGAATAATTATTTACTGTAATCTCAAACATGGTACTACTTTAGATATTAAGATTTCAACATAGCTGCATAAATACATCCAAGAATTGCATATTTCACTTTGTACGTAAAAAATATAACATTTAAGACCTGCACACATAAATTGTTACCTATTTTTTGCTATTGTTACCATTTATTGCTGTAGCTTTAAAACACAAGTGGCTAGCTACTTAGGTTATTCCAAAACTAACTGCAGTGATGTAGAATTTGTAATGTAGGCAGAACTCAGCCTTTTAAACATTGTATTACACAAAGCCCTTGCAGTTGCTACTACTAGTTGGGTTGCTTTAGTTTACAAAAAGCAAATATTGAAAGAAATTTGGTGTGAATAATACTAGGTTCAGATATACTTACATATTAAAAGTATACAGCATTTTCAAAACCGTGTAAGAGTCACTTAGAGTATTACTGCTCTAGTAGTTTTCTTCAGTACTGCCATTTGCAAAGAACATCATAAAAGCAAATATCTGTAATTTTTCTCTTGAACTTGTTCTAATGCAATTTTAAAACAAGAAAAAAAAAATTAAGAGGTAGTAAGTATTTGTCATAGTTATAAAATCATGATCCTTTGGGAAAGCCAAAACCAAGCAACTGCATAAAGTGTTGGCTGGTAGAAACTGGAAGCCATATGAAAACATGCTATTGATACATTCTGCCCTCAGGGAAATTTGAATCTCTAAATTCACTGTAACTGAAGAGGATGGCAAAGAATTTGCTGTATACCAGCAATCTATCCTTCTAATGCAAATAACCTGAAAAAAGCCACATCATAGCTAATGTCTTAGTCAAAACCAGTTATCTCTAATTTCAAATTTCTAACCTGGTAATTAACTTAAAACATTGTACTTTTATCTCTCAACATAAGTTGCAATACTGAAAGAGATATCTGCCTCCTGATCACAGAAATAACAACTGTATAGTACAGACAGGAAAAAGCTTGTGAGTAGTTTGACTTAAATGTTGGTGTCAAATTGTATGACTAATGTGATGACTGTTATTTCTGAACAAGTAGGATTAAGTAAGCAGAAGGAGCTACTAAGACCATCAACACAACATTGCCTAAGGGCAGAACCCAGGGGAAAATCAGAGCTGTGATCTGTGGGGTACCAGGGAGCCACTGTCGACTCCCACCTGCAAACTGGGAACGGCACTTTCCACCTCTCCCACATGAGTTATGAAATGATAGATATAGTGATACATAGGTTTTATTTTCTCATCCTCCTTCCTCCTCCACCTCCCAATGGTGCAATGAGATTCTCAAAAGTAAGATCAATGGTCTTCCAAACCCAAGGACAGATGCCTAGCAAATTCCTTGCCCCTGCTGAAGTACACCACCTCTGATTAAATTCATAGTTGACCCAGAGCACCCACATGTAAACAATGGTGATATACTTTACTCCTGAAACAGAGACTCCCTTACTCCAAGAAGACTCCCCATGGAAATTGTGAGCACGTCCCAGCAAAACTTCTCTCCTCAGAATTTTACTGGATGCTTTTTCGGAAAGAGCATCTGAGCATTTCCACTTGGAGATTTGACAGGGGATTATATCTCCTATATGGGGTGTGTTTATGATAGGTGGCTATGTTCAAATGAGAAAAATTGCATTACCCTGGAAGCACATAGCCCATACACCTTGTGTGAGGATTCTGATGATAAATGCTGTCAGCACATATCTGCTACAAAGGGGATATCTTCTTAAACCCCAGCTGGCAACAGCTTAGTTCCGATACAGAGGGATTAATATATTCATAGGATTTTGCACTAGGCAGTATAACTAGCAATTGCACAAACTGGATAATAAATCAGCCACTAAACATGGATAAATATATATTTATATATCTTCATTCATTTTAAGGTGTATACAACAAAAAGAACATTTGTGATCTTATTTTGTATTAATATAAACATACTTTTTGCTTTAAAAAAAAGATCTATAATTTCATTTCTCAAAATCCACACAAACTTTTTGAAATAGAGAAACTTTTTTTAGTGATCTCCATTCTAGCTGGAGTGGTTATATTCCAACTTCACTTGCACATAGCCTCTGAGGTACCTGTTTGTTGGTTTGGTGCTAACCAGTCTGGCACTAAGCACTTATAGAGACTTCAGAGTACCCCCCCAGTAGGCTGCAGCGATTACACACTTAACAATTTTAAAAGGTTAAGAATATTACCTATGACCATTTTTTACATGCAGAGAGAGATTAAACTGTGTCTATGTGGGTTGTTTATCATCTAAATTAGCTTTTCACTTTTTTGGCTAACGCTGATGGGTTTAGCATGAGAGCTTCGGTGACACTCATTATGAACTTCACTATATGTATCCAGGGCCTGGCAGTTTTAAGATTTGTCACAAAGACTTGTGTTCCTAAATCCAGGGGACTCACAGTTATATTTCAGTGAGAAACTTAATGGCCACACTTGTCAGGATAATGGTAAGCACCAAAATTACATTTCTTAAAGGAGTTTAAAATTAAAATTGTTGAAGAAACATATTTCTTCTGAGCGTGAGCAGAAGTAATATCTGGCAAAGGCCACATGCATGCAGTTTTGATTAAAACATGCATCACGCTAATTACTCTTTCACACAGGCACATACCAAGCTTATCAATGCTCTTGTTTAATGCTCTCTACTTTCCTGACTACACTGATTCAATGATCAAAACAATTAACCAGCTTTGTGACAAAACAAATTTATACAGCTGTGGAAATGAAACAGGTGTGACCTGCATGTATTTTTCATTGGTCTTTTGTCTTGAGACTGCAGTCTCATTTTTTATTTAAGGACCTTGCCAGTAGTTATACATCACAAGATAAGGTTATGTTTTGTGTGTCAAGGAAAAAAATAATGCTTGTTATGTACCACACAATATTGGTGCACTGATAATGAAAGAAAGGTGCCAGAAGGAGTAACTCATGTGTGTTGATGAAATCAGGGAGCATTAATTAGACATACACTATTTAAGACTATGTAGCAGCCTAACATGCCATAAAATTAAGGGCATGATAAATAGTAGGTTGATTGCACATCAGGAAAAAGAAGTGATGAAGTTATGCTCCATAATTAATGAATCCCTTCAGAATACAACTTTCTTAGGCCTTATAAATATCACCTGAATTACTGGAGGAGCTTTGAAATTGTTCCACTGGGGAAATTAATTAAAATTGATGAAAGACATATAGGAGCTATAGCTATCTTTAGTATTTCTGGGTTCATTGCAACCTGCTGAATTTCCAGCTGCATAAGCCATATTTCAGACAGAGAATCCCTTGTCCTTGTAAGTAAAGCTATGAGCTGAAGAGGAACATGGCAGAAGTAATGTGGATTTATAATCTTTCACTAAGTCAGCTTGTGCTGTTACAAATTCTGTGAACTTTTTTCTACACAAAGAGAAGAAAATCGGACAATGTACAGATTTTAAAAAACAGACAAAGAATTACACCCAAATCCAGTGAGGACATTTATATGTAAACAAGCATGTGATCTCCTTCCAAGGCAAAACCAGGGATGCTATTTCCTCTTTCCAAGACTGGATTCAACCTTGTTTCCCCAAAGTAAAGGGAGGAACTGATATTTGTCCAAATGCAAGTTACTGGCCAGAAAAATGTAACTCTGTCAGTACAGAATGGACTGACCTGAACTCAGTACTGAATGGACTGACCTGAACTCTTCCTCTCTTCTCCACCATTCTCTTTTCTTCCCTACACCTAACTTATTGTAAGGTGTATAACAAGAAATGCAAATTAATGCACAAATGTTCTGTCACTACCTTTGATATCCAAGGGCTGAAATTCAAGATCAGAGATCACAGCCTTGGACAACGTTCTGTTTATATAGCCTATAACTGTGAACCTCTCTACAGAACATTTTAAGTTTTATTATTTTTACTGGTGTTACTTTTAACAAGTTAGTAAGGACAAAAAAGATTTTTTCTAACATTGAGAACTTTCATTTTTCATTGGACAAATCCTTCAATGTATCACAATAACCCTGCCATGACAACATTGAATGGAGACAAGGATCACTACTATCATTTGACTCTAGTGGCTCCATAAAAGACCATTAAATACTCTTTTAAAAAATCTTTACCTTCATATGGTAGTATTGAACCTTTTGAACTCCAATGGAGACATGAACCCTGTTGTAAACCCTTTTGTTCTCATCTCATATTTTCTAAAGCCCAGAGCACCATGTCCATGAACAGTCACAAGAAGTGTTAAATTGCATCGATGTCCTAATGTTTCTGAATAATTTATGTTTAAAAAATTTATATCGTAACTGTGAGCAGTATGAGTGTATTTAGGATGGGCTACAACTTCCCTTAAAAAATCTCTTATGATAGGGTTTTTAAATTGGCCACTTAGTTTACATTTGTTTGAAACACAAGCAGTTTTTGGTTAGTCAGAAAAACTTTTCTTTTTCCTTTACTAATGTTTTAAATTGATTTGGCTGGTGGCTTCTCAGAACTGAGAGAATGAAAATACACACACACACACACACACACACACACCTGCTGTTTTTCAATGCCCTTCTGATAAAAGATATACAAAACTGACTTTATTTTACCTCAATTAGGTGGAGTCCAAACCGGAGGGTAGATTTTCGAAGAATCAGTTAATGCCCAACAACAATCCATGCATCTTAAAAAGCATCATTCTTTTGTACAATACATTCTTAAGGCATAACTTATATACTACAACTTCCCAAGAAGGATTGCACAAAAGCTTGCATTTAATGTTATGGTACTATTTCAGTAATTCTTTTCCTGCATAGTAACAAGTTGTCTGCCAACTATTTGACCCAATGTGGCTTCTGCTGCTGTCCATAAGATACTTACATGGTCTAAATTAAAGGATCCAGATGTGCTTCTGAGCGCAAGACCTAATTGCCTTCCTCCCAACACCCCAAGTCCATGCTGGAGAGAGCTCCTCACTTATGCCAATTTTAGACTCTGCCCTCCACAGAGGAAAACCTGAGAATGGGGTTGGATGGGACTATCATAGGCTCACCTAACCTAGATGCTGGGGAGAAATGACTTTAGAGGTGAGTTTAAATGCTGGCTTAGTGTGTATTTATATCTACATATATGAATGGTAATAACCTGAAGATTGTTTACGTGCAAGGTAGATCCTGGACCTTTAAAAAAGTCATGGGTAAGAAAATTAGATTACTTGGGAGACTAGAATAGTTTTGATGGTGCAACATGTAAGTCTCTAAAAATTCCAAAACATTAATGATTGTATGTAACAACGGTAGCCGTTTACATTATATCTCAACAAACCACTACAGAAAATGGTGGTAAATTGGACATTTCAACAGAGACTCCAAACAAGCGGCTGAAGAAACAGAATAAACGAGCATTGACTTGCAAGACATTCTCTTCAAGTGTGAGTTAAATCCCAAAGGAAGGGCTCCCAGGATATGTTATATGGCTGTTTTCTGTGAACACAGAGTGTACAACAACATAATTGCTACTTTTTCCTTAGCAATAAAGCTTTGATTCAACATTATTTCAGTCAATGTGAATTTTGCCACTGATTTTAGTATTGTGTCACCAAAACCTTAGATTCATATAAAAGTAATCAATAAAACAAAACAAAACAAGAATGTCTGGAGGAGATGTTCAAAGGCACAAACAGCTGTTAAAAGCGCTTGCTAGAACTGACTTTGATTAGACATTACGTGGCAAACTGTCACTGGACATTTTTCCCTTCCACTTTCTGATGTATGTTGTAAATTCTACGGACAGCCATGGGCAGTTACATATTTAGATGTAACCTAACTATGCACAGAATATCTTTGATTTTAAACTGCATTACATAAGTCAGAAATAAGTTATAATATGAAATTATATATATCAACCACTTCCTTTTAATTTTAAATTCTCAATATACAGCACTGGTTCCTCATGTTCCTGGGTTATAAATTCCTGGCAGAAAGAATGTTACATAAGGGAAATGTAAACTTCTGCAAAAATTTTAAGCTTCCTGTTATGTCAGTTATATGAATGATTTTTCTTTTTGCCATCTATCTGTGTTTCTGCTTATATACCTACAACTTCATTTGAAAGTAAAAATTTTTTTAGACTGTTTAAATGCTTCAAATTGCCTATTTAAGCTACCAGGATCTGTGGACAGGAGCTGACCATATAGTAAAAGGCAGATAATTCTTTGGCAGATCTCTTTTGTTTGAATGTAAACAGTACATGTTGTAGAAATAACTTTTAAATTCAAATGTAAACGTGTTGTCTAACATCAATAATAGCATGTTTGGCTAATCAATTATTTTCAAAATGGAATTCTAATAGCCATTCTGAGTTAAGGTAATAATGTACACATATATTCAGGGAAAGATTTTTTTTAAAAAAAGATATAGATATGTGTGCAAATATATTTTTATGAAGAAGAAGGAAGAAATCAGATGTTGTGGTGGCCACACAAACATTTACAATTCATGCTGAATTCACGGGTAGTTCCAACCAATAGAATCTGCATTTCATGAGATGTGCTCCGTCCTCATTTTTTAAAAAGACCCTGGTCAAAACATATATTCAACTTATTATAAGAAGGGAATATAGAAAAAAAATGTGTTTACTTTCAAAATCTAGCTAGGATTGTTATCACTATGTTAAATTGGAAAAAAGATTTTTCAATTAATTACTGAAGGGATTATCTTCACATACAGGAGATACTTCATAAAGGCATGGATATTAATATTCATATCTCTATAGACTACAGATAATTTATTTTTAGGGCATCATTTTTAGTCAATTGTAAGCAAAAGTTGTATAAAGAGCAGGAAAATATATTTATATTTGACAGAAATCAAAAAGAACCAAAGCAGAAAAATTAGAGTTTACAACAGCTTGTCTGTGATGATCGAGGCTTACTAAAAATTCACATGAAATACCTACAACATATACAATGATTTCTGCAAACATGCAGTTTTTTTTTTTTATGATGGATTTTATCAAAAGTACAAATCATTGCAAGTTCATGATTACTCTCAAACTGTTACAGAAGGCACCAGAGGCTGTAAGCTATCTCCACATTGCATGCCTCTACCTACTCATTAGTGAACCTGCTATAATAGAAACTTGCTTTTCTACTTGTGGCATCTGCAGCAACTGATCACCACCAAGTGTGACACCATGTCTGTGATATATCACATGTTATTTGTGCATCAAAATATATGTTACTGGGGACTGTGACACTGAACAATGTCCTGCAAAGCTGATCAACGAGTACCAACAAAAATGTTGAGACAATGGAAAAAAGATTGATAGATTTGCTGTTTTCATGAAAGGAATTTGTAGACAAACATATTTTAATACTTGAAAAGTATTTTAATTTTCAGGTATATAATAGTAAGGAAAAAAGTGGCAAATCTAGATCCATACTGACTTGAATCCATCTTTATAACATTTGGTCCTGATCAAAAACATTAAATAGTAGATATAAAATGACAGCCAGTGGGAAGGCCAATCTCAAAAATGCAATTGTAACAGAAGTTTTTTGTTTGTTTGTTTGTTTGTTTGTTTTTTTCTCAGGACAGGGATGACATTTTATAAGCCACCAGTACTAAATCCTTTGACATTTTCTTTGGATTTTAGTTCATCCACAGAGGGCAAGCAGGAAGGTTCCTCCCTCCTGCCCCCACTGCTCTCACACTGAAAGTATTTTTTTTAAATGATAGACTACTTAAAAATGTTTTAAAAAATTCTTCCCCTAAAAAAAGCTAGCACATAAAATGGAAAAAGCCATTTTCAGTATAATAACCAAGACTGCTGAGTGTTGAGAATCTCTGGCAGTAGGTTTCAGTTCTGTGTTGATAGCACATGTTGCCCTGCAGTAGCAGAATAAAAATAAAACAAAAACCAAAGTGTTGCAAATAGCTGTGCCAAATCTTCAGTAGGTCCTAAGGACATAATATCTAAACACATGCAGTAAAACCAGGCTAGAAGGTCACACCTACACCCAGCTTTATGACAGACCTGGAGGTGAACAAAAATCAGCAATACAATTGCCTTTGAAGACTATTAATAAGACAGATACCAGCAATGTGGAAAACAATGGGTGTTCTATTTAAAACTTTACAGCTGGATGATTTTCTAAGGCATTTTCTAACTTGCCAGGGTCAAAAGAAGTCCTATAACAATATAAGTATTCATATATATATATATATATATATATATATTTGAAAAGCAGCTCTAGGAAGACTATTTCATGGGGAGTTTGACAAAAAATGAAGAATAGTTTGTAGAGATCACTGCAGCCTTCTGCAAAGGACAATAAGGAAGAGATACCTCCTTAGTTTTAAACAGGGACGGAAAAATCTATAACCATAAGCCACAACATAATCCAACATCACAGCTTATTTTCAGAATGTTTAACACACTAATAACTGGGTAAAAAAAAAAAGAAGAAATTAGGTGGAACAGGAGGAAATAGAAATTTAAGGCCAAAATATCTGAGCTCTTCAAAACTGAAAATGTGAGACTGAATGCTTCATAGATAGGAGCTTGAATGAAAATATTGATCATGTGTGCTCACAGTGTTCACTGTAATGTCCCTCTAATGCACCTGAGATCTGTGTTCTTTCATGGCTGTGCATGGAGGAAGGAGAAGGAATGTTTCCACAGGAACATCTAGAAATGTTTGTGGATTTTACCCTCAAAGAATCTCAAAGAATTATGCTTCTACAATACAAAGATATTACACTTTCTGTAGCATTTAGGTCTTGGCTGATGCTTCACAACCAGTAGGCATGCCTTTAATGGTTTATCAGATTTCGGGTAATGATTTGAGAGACTTAAAATGTATTTTTAAAACCTTTATGATTTTTTTTCTTATGAAAGTGTTAATATGCACATTGTGTTCAGTCTTATCACTGGTTACAGGTAGAGGTATATCACTGTAACATTTATTAGAATTTCTCTGTATTTTTTTAAATTTTGTGTATTTAATTTTGTAAAAAAAAAACTCACAATAATGTATTGAGAAGAGATTGCACATATCAGAAAGATCAAGATTTCAGTCTGTCAATAGTTTTGATTATGGAAAGAGGC
The DNA here is from genome assembly GCA_013399115.1 of Anseranas semipalmata. NCBI lineage: Eukaryota > Metazoa > Chordata > Aves > Anseriformes > Anseranatidae > Anseranas > Anseranas semipalmata. Next base: position 358,910 of record VXAA01003309.1, on the reverse strand, counting down.
AGAGTTACAAGCTGTGTCTGAAATTAAGAACTTCACTGGAGGTAGGATGGAGGTGTTCTTTACTGCTCTGTTCCTCTGGAGAAAGTACATGAAAGGGGATAGAAAAAAATCAAGTTGGCTATAAAAACAAATAAAAATGTGCTTATAAATCAGGCCTTGCACTGCCTACATATGCAGTCATACAGGTCCTTTTTGTTTTTGAAAAAGTTTGTACTTGATGAAAATAAGCAACAGTGAGACTTGCCTTAAGAGAGCAGACTCTCTATATGGTCTGAACCCCAGAGGGATTTTTCTCCTTTTACTGAGCAGACAGGTAGACATCTCTGCTACAGCAGAGTACAGAGGTTCTAATAGAGGATTACTACTCATGAAGCGTTAAGTGAGGTAGTCTGGAGTCCCTTCAAGATTTCCATACTTTTAGAGGCTTTAGAGGTTTTATGACTACACAATAATACTCTTTATGACTTGCACAGTAACATGTACTGTAATGTTTGAATAGATACTTTTTTGTCATCAGGTCCATAGCAATGTGATGAAAAGAGATTTTAAAAATAGATGAGCAATATGGATTCAAAATCCAGATGATGGAGGGGAGAAATTGCATGTACTTTTAGTACATTTTCTCCATGACTGATTACACTCAGAGAATGTATATCTTAGCCTGCAGTCTAACTTTAGTCTATCTAATCACTGGACTTCTGTTTGCTCAATTTAAAAGCCAGAATTGTCTTTCTACACAGATCCCTTTAGACTATGATTACCTTTAATCTGTTGGTTGTTATTTTAATAGATTTTACTTTTTTAAAAACTATTATCAGTTTTTCCAGATCTCAGCTTTTTAATTTTTTTTTTGCTGGGGTGCTTCAGTTGCAGAACATGTAAGCTTTGATTCCTTGTAGGAGAATAACCAGCACACAGTGAATGGTGTTTCACTAATGATAAATCGTGCCATTGTTGAACACAACAACATTTTCTCGCAGCCTGAGCAGAACCGAGAATGGGAATTCTGTTGTGTGTGCAAACCAACATTACATTTATATTTCTGAAACCTTCTTAGTTTTCAGTGACCTTTCAAATATAAGTTGTCAATGGTGCAGCACATTCATTTGCTAATTCCCCTAATACTCTTCAAATCACATAATCCAAATTACATGATTTGCATATGTTCATCTTTTTTAACATTTCCTTTTTTATGATCATTAACAAGCCAATGTATTAAAATATTAACATATTAACATAGCTGATGTATTTTTATGAGGTCTGCCTAGCTTTCCAATGATTATTTTTGTTGAAACTTAGTTATTGTCGATTATTCTACTGTTTTATTTATGTAAAGTAAGGAACCACTCCTAACATTATTACCATAACCTTTTTAACAAAGACAAAGCTACTATTAAGGTTTTTTTTTTGTTGTTGCTCTAGACTTTGTTGCCCTAGATTTGCTTGCCCAGGGCTCAGTACTGGGGCCAGTTCTCTTCAATATCTTTATCAATGATCTGGATGAGGGGATCGAGTACACCCTCAGCAAGTTTGTAGACGACACCAAGTTGGGTGCATGTGTTGATCTGCCCGAGGGTAGGAAGGCTCTGCAGGAAGATCTGGATAGGCTGGAC
>VXAA01003309.1:335869-357105 GCA_013399115.1 Anseranas semipalmata | reverse complement strand
GTGAAGTATTGGAACAGTCTGCCTGTTTTTGTAGTTGAGTCACCATCCCTGGACGTATTCAAAAGACGTGTAGGTGTAGTGTTTAGGGCCACAGTTTAGTGGTAGACTTGGCAGTGCTAGGTTAACTAGCACTTGATGATCTTAGAGGTCTTTTCCAACCTAAGTGATTCTATTATTTCTCCTCCATAAAGCTGAAATGATTTGTTGGCTTTCTTTGTTACATTCTCCAGCTGCATTTCAGGTGAGCTGACTTTGACTCTCAAACAGTTTTTTATAAGTCACTTCTGAATTTGTCCTGGCACTGTCTATTCCTTGCCTTCTCACATTCAAGAGAGATTGTAAATAAATTCTTGATTCCCCAAGCTTTCCTCCTCATTTTTAGTACTTTCTCCCAACATTTACTCCACAGGGACAAAACCTTTATTTTTCTTGCTGATGCTCCCACAGAGAAGTGGGGAGCATCAAGTATAGCACATAGAGTTTGGTCAGGTTATTAATCTCAGAAGATGCTTTCTGAAACAAATACCTTTCAATACTTCTGAGTAACTTACACAGTCCAGAACTAGAAAAGCAATGTCTGCTTTAGAAGTCTACAGCAGACATGAAGAAGTGTCAAAGAAAAAATCCAGCGTATTTACCCTGCATGCTTCACTGAGGGACATATGTTTTAAATTTTATTATTAGTGACATTGGGAAATGAATAATTTCAAATAAGCCAACCTTCTAAGGTCACAATGAATTCCCTTCAAAGCTATGAGAAGCGTGCTTCTATCCCTGAAGCCCCTGAATTGTTGAGTAGCAATTATATATATATATATATATATTTCTTTTTGTATAAAGATGTTATCCATGTGATGTGAATATTCAATGACATTTGTACTCCTGCAGGTCATGAGTGACTTTTTACTCAGCCTTATTACAGATACTCTTAATTGTGCTGAACTCTACTTCCTCAAAAGGTATAAAGCAATAGGAACATCCTGGGGCTATTCTAAGATAGCTTTATATGAAGAAAGCTGTCTCTATACCATGCTGAAGAGATATTCCCTTGTTGTCTGGGTCTCTGATGTTTTAAGGAAAGAGGCAGAGTTTTCTTATATGTATCTGGGTCAGTAACTACACTTGTTTTCCCAAATGAGAGTAGGTTTTCCAGTCACTAAGTCCTAAAACACACTGTATTAAAAGCTGCTATTTTCTTTGAGCAGCAGCAGCCTCAGTCCTGGGGACTCTTTATTGCCCTAATAGGCAAAAAGGAGATGGAAATAATCATAGACTGACCAAACTGTGATTTAACAAGGTTCAACAGATGCCAGATCTATTTTTACGGCTAAAGTGATTATTCTATCTGCAAAGGTGGACAAAGAAGATGAGAGCAGCAAATCTGTGATGAAAAGATTGCAAGTGGGACCTTATCAATAAAAGAAAATATAGAAGGCAATGCAATAGATCAAAGAAAGCTGATAGGACAAAATATTCCTTCTGACTGGAATTTCACAGAATTTCTCATCAGTTGTTATCGGTATACAAGAAATTATTTTTCTGACAAGACATGGATACTTGAAAAACACACATGAAGTTACCCCTGTGGACAACACATCTCTAAATACTGCACTGGGTTAAGCCAAAGATTTTATGACCTTCTGCAACAGTCACATGCATTTGACATTGCAACATCTACATGCACAACTTTTGAAAATCATTTATGCCCCCCCCCCCAGGCATCGTTCAGGCATCTCCTCCTGGGAGCTGCTACAAACCTTCCTCAAAACACATCTGCCCACCACACTGACCTTTACTGTCTCACCCCTCTTGCTTTTTTTTTTTTTTTTTTTTTGAGTCAAATTTATAGTGTTAGATTGAAACATTGTTAATTATTATGCTGTTTGTACACAGTCCTTCAGAATGTGATCCTAATTTAAGGTGTGAAGCTTCACTCTAACAATGAATAAACCTTAGTTTATAGATAAGTCCATTTCTTCCAATGTTATTGTCTTCAAGGGTAGAAGGCAGCCTTGATTTCTGTAACACTGGAAGAGCTTTTTACAAGAAAGACCCCAGTGAAAAAAGGATTCCTGTTACCCTCTTCATGAAAGGAGGCTTGGAGGCATGACATCTCCAGAGGATGTGAATGACTGCTTCTCCATAGAGAAGCCACACATTTGCACTGCAGCCTACCACAAGGTTTGTCCTGACCATTCTCTTCAGCAGCTGGTGCCCCAAAGCAGGTCAGTCTGATTAAAATCTTTTATTTCAGAAAAGCTTTAGCAGGTGTGTTTACCAGTTTTTCAGTGTTTATAAGACTGTATTTTTAAAATGGTTTCCTCTTACTCAGTCATTATGTGCAATGAAATGAGAATCCAGCCTATCAGCTATCTGATAATATCCTGAATTATGGATAAAGCATGCTAAAATATGAGCCAGCAGTGTGCTCAGGTGGCCAAGAAGGCCAACAGCATCCTGGCTTGTATCAGGAACAGTGTGGCCAGCAGGACTAGGGAAGCGATTGTCCCCCTGTACTCAGCTCTGGTGAGGCCGCACCTCAGGGGAGCCCTTATTTCTCTCTACAACTACCTCAAAGGAGGCTATAGCAGGGTTGGGGTTGGTCTCTTCTCCCAAGCAACAAGTGACAGGACAAGAGGAAATGGCCTCAAGTTGTGTCAGGGGAGGTTTAGGTTGGATACCAGGAAAAATTTCTTCACAGAAAGGGTTGTGAAGTATTGTGTTGAGTGCTATGTTCAGTTTTGGGCCCCTCACTCCAGGAAGGACATCGAGGCCCTGGAGCATGTCTAAAGAAGGGCAACGAAGCTGGTGAGGGGTCTGGAGAACAAGTCCTACGAGGAGCGGCTGAGGGAGCTGGGGTTGTTTAGCCTGGAGAAGAGGAGGCTCAGGGGCGACCTGATCGCTCTCTACAGGTACCTTAAAGGAGGCTGTAGCGAGGTGAGGATCAGTTTCTTCTCCCACATGCCAGGTGATAGGACAAGGGTGAATGGGCTGAATTTGTGCCAGGGGAGGTTCAGGTTGGACATTAGGAAAAATTTCTTTACTGAAAGGGTTGTTAGGCATTGGAACAGGCTGCCCAGGGAGGTGGTTGAGTCACCATCCCTGGATGTATTTAAAAGACATTTAGATGTAGAGCTTAGTGATATGGTCTAGTGGAGGACTTGTTAGTGTTAGGTCATAGGTTGGACTAGGTGATCTTGGAGGTCTCTTCCAATCTAAATGATTCTGTGATTCTGTGACTCTGTAGAAATCTGTGTCCAGACACACGTATGTATGAAGATTCAGTATGTGTGTATGTATGTAGGTACACACAAACACTCATACAGAAATAGCCTTAATCTGAATTTATTTATTTATTTAGTGATGCAGAAGTTTCACAGTTTACTGTGGTATTTATTTTAAATTCTCTTCAGTTACAACCATATGTGGAATAAATAAAATATATGAACTACTTAATGTGGGTGCCACTTTAACTAGAATTAAAACCAAAAGGTACAGTGAAAGCAAAGCATTAAGAGTCAAATTTAGAAGTGTTATGTACACTGCTGCAGCAGAAAAAAAAAATATAAGGAACTTTTATCCCATTCATACAGACACACAGGTAAGTAAACCTTATTTATTTATTTATTTATTTTTTTCCTTTTCCACCTACTTTACTTCTCTAGCAACAATTTTGCACCTGGGACAGAAAACAGAAATAAGGATTCCTCATATCTGATGGTACAAAAAGGTCATATATAATCACCCTATTTTTTCTACCCTCCTCCATCATCTGATGTGTTTTCAAATTCTTTGAAGTACGAAATGCCTTTACACCCTTCTTCAAACACTAAAGAAAAAAATGATTTAGGAAGGCGATACTTATAGTACTGTTCAGCAGGTACCAAATCCAGAAGCAGAACTTCAATAAAAAAAAGCCCACAAAGCTCACTTCTGATTTATGTAAGATGTGCAAGAATTTTATTGAGACAATGAGGAGATAAAAAAATTGCAGTTTACCCTACATATAGTGGAAATTATATACTAAATATCTTTCATTATTGTTTATTAAGGGCCACCAAAAATGGCTTCAAGTTTGAAATACAACATGAGTTAAGTGGACATAAAATGTAGTACTTGTCTACTGTTTAACACAGCTACCATTATGCCTTATATTTCAGAATAACAATTGCTTAGATGAGATCTGTCCTTCAAAAGGCCTTTGAGTGGTATGAATAGGAGCAATATCAAAATTACCCAAATTGATTTATTTGTTTGTTAAGAATTTTGCAGTTGATAATTAACTAAGAGGTACTAATGGACCATCCATGTATACAGTATTAGTATCTAATATAACAGAGAGAGTTTTATTGAGATATTTTATTGATCCTAAAATTAAAGACCGTTTAAAACAGATAGTGGCAAGAGCCACTATCATAGTTACAAACTTGATTCTAATTATGTTTCCTTCTTATTTTTTCCCCTTGGCAAATCACAGATTCTCCTTGTGGTCAGCAGGAGTGGAAGGGAAAGGGGAAGAAGGCAGGTTCTCTTCATAAAAGCATTCTCAAAAGCATCTTGTGCAAAGTTCTCATGAAAGACTATAACCCTACGACAAATAAAAAGTGTAACTTAGTTACGGATTTCATTATTGTACAGCACAACTGGGCTCACATAGAAGAAAAGGCAAGAGAGCAGCTGACTATAGAAAGACCTCCTGGTTTACATAATAACACTGATAGTAATTAGTACTTTAAAGTGAACTAGATTAACTATAATCTGCCTGTATATAAATAATTTTCTTTCACTGCTGCAGTGGGACCAAATTTTATGATAATTCTTTTTATTTGAATGTGAAGCAGATTGATTTCTGTTGCAGAAATTTTAGCAGGGATCTGTCGTGCAAACTTTCTACATGCAGCACATCCATTTGTTCTAGGAAAGAAAGACTGAAGGAGAGCTGTACAGGTTAAATTCTAAGAACCGAGGTCAGTGATAAAGCTGTACAAATCCCTTCAACTCTGAACAGCAGCAATGCCCCTGTCCAAATAAAGCCCAAACATCTTCTTTTGTATTGATATTCCTTCCCTCCTGCTCTCTCCCCTTACACAGTCCCTATAGCATTTTTCTTAGTGGAATATCTTTTTTGCTCAGCCTCATACATGTTCTCCATTTATAACTTGGCCTCTTGCTAGATTTTCTTACAGTAACTCATACTTCATGACCTGACCTGCAACACTTCTTTTTTCACTTGCCTCAGTCACCCTGCCATGATGTTCTGGAGGAGACAATACTGTTACCAAAATTCCCCCATCTGATGCCATAGCAATTTAAAGAGTCAAACAGGTGCTTTCTTGGAATCTCATGCATTTAGAAGCTAGTGTATTTTCAGGGTTGGGGTCTCTTAAACACACAACAGAGACATGCATACCCACCACCCCAATTTCTGTTTCTGTGGTTTAAGCAAAGCTAGTCAATTCCTCTGAAAGTTGTGGCGAAGGAAAATCAATTGCCCTTAAAGTTCTGGTAATGTTAGCTCCCTAAATCACACAAAGAAGTCCATCAAGTGGAAATGTGCCAGTCCTATCAAGGCAAAGGATATAACTAGCCAGTCATTATCACTAATAAGGGATGGTGGTCTGAACTAAACTTATATTTGATCTCTGTTTCTTTGTTGATATTAAAAAGCAATCACTTGCTGAGGGTTTCCATAGTAACAAGTGAGATAATTTTTTTTTTTGTTTTAAAGCTCTTTCATGCTCTTAAGATATAGAGACAGTGGGATAATTGGCAGGGAATACTGTTCCTGCTTTTCTGGTGTTATTTAACCAGAGCAGGGTAAAGCAAGGCATGGCTTTCAATTAAACTGGAGATTTATTTCCCCTCCTCTCTACAAGCATTAAAAAAAAAAAGTTTACAATTTACTTACATCTTTGGTTTCTGCGTTTGCTCTTGTACATAGTCATTCTGAAGAAATTCCACTTTCTAAGAAGGAATTGCCTTGAACACAGACAAAAGAGAAGAGATCGTGCTTCTGCTTTGCAGTGAGACAGTTGTTCACTGACAGAAGGTAACCAGCAATCTCTCAGAGAAAGGCAGGGTAATACCATTCTCCTAAAATCCAGGGGAGATGCTACTGGCTCTAACTATTTTCTCTGCTACAAAGCCCAGAGAACAAATTTATCTATTTTCATATTTTTTCCAATGTGTTTGATAGCAGCTAATAAAATCCAGAGTGGAAAGAATCATATAATCAGACAAAGTGGGGTAATGTACTGTTCAATTGATACCAAGATTCCTCAAAAGAGCTCTGATACACACCAAAATTGCATAAATGACCTGATAAACTAATAAAAACTAACTTTTCATTTAGAAGTCTTAGAATTATGCACATGAGGACATTAAAATATTTTGAGCCCAGTCTTCAAGCATAATTACTATTGGAAAAAAATCAGCACGTTGATCAATGAAATCCTGACTGCAGGTCTGAGCTCATGACTAGGTTATTCAGGAAATAACATATGATATACCTTTTTTTTTTTTTTTTTTTCCATGCTTGTGTTTACTTCTATATTACCTTACAATTATTTCTATCTGGGGAAAGTTATTTAATAACATTCTGCTGGTTGCTCATTTTTATAACTACTTGCTAGTTTGTTGAATCACAAGGATATGGGTAAAAAAAAAAAGTGGCAACATTGTATGATCTTTCACATGCATGTATGTCACCATTTCAGTGAATCTAGACATCATCCTAAAGGGAACAAAGAAAATGGGGAGAAATTCTTGCCTGGATGAGGAGATGACAGTTATGATAACATTCAAGAAAGAAGATGCCAGTGGCAGCTCTGGAGCTGGAAGGAGGAGGAATTTCAGTTCATTCAGCAATAAATCTGCCTTCAGAAAAATTGTGTGAAAGTATTTCTTAATTGGGCCTTTCATGTTTTGAGATCTTGAACTCAGATTTCACAAATACAGAAGTGTCCCAGGATTAAAAATAGAGGGTGCAGTAGTGAAAAAATAATGATAGTGACTGACATGTCTTGAAAACTAGCTGTAATGGTCTTATTACTATTTAAAATGCATAGATTGACAACAGCTCTCTAAACTACTCAAAGAAACCTAAAACTAATGTTGTTGGCTTAGATCAAAAAAATTTACATCTGGTGCCTATGGATCATGCATGTTTCGGAAAGGAAAAAGCAATCCTTTTCAAAGACAGTTAACAGTTTGCAGCATTCATTATCTAAAAACATTGACCTGCAGTTATTTTCTTAAAAAAAAAACCAAAAAAACAAAAAAACTAAAAAACTCAACTCCCTACCCTAAAATTAATCTTTTCCTATCTTTTTTTCCTCTCAGATTTTTGTTTGTATCTGCAATATAACCATATTCGGTTTTGTGCAGTATCATTTCTTTTTCCTTTCAGCTGTTCAGTATTTCACATAGCCTCACAATGGCACACCTCTAGTTACTGAAGTGAAATCTTTATATTGGCTCTATTCATCTACTTTTCCTCCCTCTGTCAAAACCTGACCACATATCTTTTCATTTGCTTTGGGTTTGTATCAGCATAGCTGAGGATAAAGTGTAGCCTAAAGAAAGTGAAAGCAATGGATGCATTTTTAGATTTATTTAGTATTTCAACTACAATCGTCTCAAATGCCACAGTTGAAGTGACACCATCTCTACTGTGGAGGTCAGCAAAAAGGTGGCAAATTGCAAAGCACATCAAACTGAAGGAAAAAAAATGGCCAAGTCATTATGAAACATAACAGCAGACAAAATGTACCAAATAGAAAGACTCTGCATGCCATAAACTTAAACAGCAATGACCAGTTTATATCTATTGAAGTCAGTATTTCTGCAGTAATTTATATGTGCTGAAGATAATTCCCCACTTTCCTGCTTTATTTTTTACTCTGAGTTAATTTCCAGCTGAATCAGGTCTGTGATCTGACTCAGACCGCAGAGGCTTGTGGTCTCCTTTTAGACCTGCTGCTTCATGTGGCCGTCTTTGTTCCCTTTCTTTTCTCTTCCCTACTTCTACATGAAGGCTCTCATCTGTATTATTCAGTTCAAATATTCCATCTTTCATTGTTTTGGTAAGATGTCCTCAATCTTTTTCCTCAGTCGCATTAGAATTAGACTATAGAACTCAGTCCTTTTCCTTATCATTAATAGCTAATTTTTCATTAATTATTTATTGTGCTTAGCCTAGTTGTATTTTACTACCTCTCCATATTATATTATACGTAACACATGCAACAACACGTATATCTTTCCATTGTTCTTTTGTGCTTTACTTTATTACAACCATGTAATTGAATGCAAATATCTTGGCAATGGTATAATAAAAAAGAATAATAATAAACTAAATAGAAATTTCATGAGATAAGAATTTTATTTTTTTAATCAATGATGCCTGAAAACACAGTTTTTATTGGTTTTACTTTGTGCTAATTACAACTCTGATTACTTTTTCATTACAGTTAAATGTGTGAGCTAATAATAATGTAAATACACTATGTTTGGTGAATCATTCTAGGTCTGCTCATTTAAAAAAGAAAAGTTAAAAAGTACTTGAATGTGCTGGCCAGATATGAGTGGGCACAACAGCCTCCTGTTTGTCTATGCTACTGTATGCTTTGCATATGGCAGAACTTTGCATATGTCTGGTTAACTTCAGCAAGTTTTGTGAGATGGGAAGAAATGAACAGAACCTCACAGCAACAAAAATCACCGAGTCACACATAAGCTTATTATTTTTCTGCAAAGATACATCTTCACAAATGATTACAGAAGATTAAAATATTTTTAAAACTGTCTGTTGGAATTTCTGCAATGAATTGTATCAGTTCATTGTTTCTGGTGGTAAAAGAATTAATAACGTTCACATCTGAACATCCCACATCACCTTTTGCCTCTTTCTCCTCCCCACCCTACAGGTCCCAGTGAGGAGTTTTTCTTTGAATACTGCAACATATTTCTCAAGCTGTTTCAGAAGCAGAGGAAAAGAAAAATTCAGATATTTTGCAAATATAGCTGCTGACTTGAATGTCACATATTACTCATCAATAAACTCTTAGTTTGGGCGGTATCCTCACTTTTATTTTTAATGAGCAGATCTTAGACAAGAAAGGAAGGTGGGGGAGGCTTAAAGTGTGTTCTGTCTCTCAGCGTTTAATTCTATGCACCCAAAGAGTGTCCTTAGATAATATCCTTCTAAGGGTTCCGGTACGGTTATTTTTATGATGTCAACTAAGAAAAAAATACATATAAGAATATGGATTATTTTTTCTTGAAGTAAATTATATACATAGGGGTCAACATTTAACATTTCCCAATTAACAAACACTACTTAATGCAATTATTGATGAATTAAAATCATGCACTTGATATATGTGCAACTTTAACTGATAAAAGTTAGGACAGTAATGCTTTTTGATTTGGTGCTTATATTAGACAAATAAAATTCCCTTTAACAAGAAATGCTATTTAGCTATTAAGAGAAGTTTATGATAACATATTCTCCTTATGACGTAATGTGGACAAAGCTTAAAATATTGGCCAAATCATACTCCTGACTAATACTGCTGCAATACTGAACTGGCTGTGGCAAACAGAATAAGAACAAAGTTTGGACATCACAAGTTTACAACTATAAGTTAGAATCAAGGAGTTTCACACATGCTGTTCAAAAGAGAACAAAGCTGGCTTGCATTCCTGAAGCAAACCAGAAATGGGGAAAAATGAAGACTGATAAAAGTGCCAAAGCAGGAAAACCTGCAGACTAAAGGGCTCAGTTCAGCAGCCTAAACATTGATATCTACCCATGAATCCTTGATGATTTATGGCATTTGAGATATCCACACAGTGCCACAAAATATGACGCAGGGCCTATGGAAAATCAACAACCTTCTAGGGCACTCAGCAAAAACCAAGGCCATCTTAAATGGCTCTAGGCAAATATTTAGGCAGCTGAAACCAGCTCAAAGTGTTTATATCTTGCCCTCTCTCTGATAACTGCCATTATTCTCTGGCTTTTTTTATTCTTAGGGTTGTCTTTTCCAAGCAGTCCCAACCTGAACTCTCAAGCCTTGACCCTGCATGAGAAGATTTGTTTGTGTGGAGGAGAACCACTACAGAGATCGACTGAAATCCAGGTGGTGAAGATGAAGAAATACTGCTTTGCAAATCCTCTTGCAGGCCTGTGATTGATTGCAGGAGGAATTATAGGAAAAGAAAAAATGATAAGACAATGACTGAGAATTGTCTTAAGACAATTGTCTTAAGTCTGAGAATTGTCATTGTCATAAGACAATGACTGAGAATTTTAAAATATCCTTATCCTCAAAGAGGCCACTATTTGTTAGTACACAATCCACAGCTGATTGTGTGGGTAAAAAGATTGTGTGGATAAAAGAGGGAAATAATGTAGCATAATGTTTTCAAATCAGACGTACTTCCTTTTAATAAAGCCATAAAGATAGCCTATTTTTACAGCCTTTCTTTACTTTACCCAGTTTTTACTCTGCCCAAGTGTTCATATCCAGAAGAATATACAGTTTGCAAGATTTCATGAAAATTTCAAGTATTCATCAAAAGCTGTATTAGAATGAAATTTGTTACTTTCACAGTATTTCCATCATCTACTAATTTAGAAAAGACATAAGAAATAAGTTTTTGCTAGAGCCGTCTGATTTTTATAAAACAATTTGGCTGTTGCTTGTCTCTATTATCTTTTACATTTCTGCTGACCTGTTTTACTTTACTTCAGCACTATCAGACACTAATGACACTTCACCACAAAAGATTCTTTTTTAGATAGATAGCAGGAGAAAGCCCCCAAGATACTGGTCCTACTTTCACCATAGGCATTTTTCTCTTTTTCAGTGAAGTTTCTTCACTGGAATATCATTTGTCTCATTGTTATACTACTATTTATATTTAGTCTTTAAGGAATTCACTGTCAAGCCTCCCTCATTAGACTGAGCTGTTTTTATTAGATGTCGCTATTACCATTTAGAAATATGATCACAAAGGTATGAAACAAAGTCTGCCACCTTCGTTCTCAGGTAGGAACCCATGCTGGCTCTTTCTCCCATCCCTTGCCCTGCTCACAGCATGTTCCGATTGCTCCAAAAATGGCATTAAAACTTCATTTTTTTTTCCTTTTTTTTTTTTTTTTTTTTTTTCTGATTAACAGTTTTCAAAGTTTACAGTGTCATTTCCTGAAAATGTAAGGTCAGAACTGGCATCCACTCGCCTGAAAGTGAATTCTTTTTCTGTTAGTAAAGATAGAGATTTCAAAGAATCCCAAAAGATTAGGAAAAAAACAACAACAACAACAACAACAACTAAGTGGAGGAACTTCGTAACAGGCCTTAAATAAATTAAAGTTTGGCACAAAAGAAAAAAAAAAGAGGAGGACAATGAATAAGCAAAACAGTCATGGCATAAACAGCAGCAATGGAGATTTAAATTAGTTGTTTGGAAGCTAATTTTGTTATTGGTAAGGGCAGCTATATTTTGCCTCAGAACTGTGAAAAACAGCAGAGGATTTTAGAACAGGTTAGCTATCTCAGAGGAGCCTGCCTAGGGGATAGATCAGATGACGTCTTGTATCTTCCAGCCTTATTTGAGATCTCATATGTGAGATAAAATAGCAATCATCATCTAGTGCTGCATCTAGTCCAGCACTAGCCAAGACTCAGTCTATGTTAGCCCTTCAGCCTACCTAATATTAATGGAGCATTTTGGACAGCAGGAGACATGGGGAGAATGTACACCAAGCAATGTGAAGCATCTAAGTTTTACCTTACTTCAGGGAAATCCAGGAAGACCAGCCTCTACTATTGACACTGGAGAGTCTTCTCCAGATGGGAATGAATGAGACCACCTGTGGTTGAACCCTGCTCTGAATCTTTTCTTCGTTGACTGTTGAGAAGCCAGAGAAACTGGTTCACTGTCGTGGGTCACACATTATAAACACCCTTCAGATCTTTCAGAATTGCATTATGTCCTCAATTACCTTTGGGTAACTTCCACAAGACTCAGAAGAGCTACAATATATGGTAATGCTGGAAGCCAGAACTTTCCTCTTTGCTATTCAGAATGATGGTTTGTGACAAAGAGCAGCTGCACAGCTTTCTCCCCAGTCCCAACGATTGACAGGAGTGCTAGAGAGGTTTGATACCTTCCCAGCTTTAGCTCCCTCCTCATTATTCACACTGTTTTATATAATTCTTGAGTGAAACTTGACCAATTCTATTCTGTTCCCAGTTTCAAAAATGAATAATGCAGGTATGAATGCCTGATCTATTTTTTTTTTCAAAAAAAAAAAAAAAAATGCTGTGCACAGTAAGTACAGGCCCCTTTAGACTGGTAGTGATGACATAAAGCTTTCTGTTCCTCTATCTGAGGAACATTTAGATACTATTTTAAACCAGGCATAAAAACCTATTCCTCATTGAAATATCTGAAAAAAAACAGTCAAACTTCTGGCGCTTAGAGTTAGAAATTTTGTATGATAGACTATACAATGGAAAAACACCTCTCCTCTTCTGCTTTGGCAAGTGGAAAAATTGTAAAAAATCTCAAATGAATTCCATTCTTTCCTTTGCTTCTGACACTGTAAGATCCAAGTTTGCTCCTCCTCCTCATTAGTTGTTCTCTCCTCATCAGTTGCTTCTCTAATTCATCTCAGTTCTTGACATGTTTGTTCTTGGTTAAAATCTTTTTGTTCTTGAGTAATTTTAATGTTTAATTTTTTTTTTTCAAATCCTTCAAATCCAAATTTCTGTTAATTTCATGTTTAATTTGATTTTAGCCAGGTTTTATCTAGCTCTGACTTTTTGTTTGTTTGTTTGTTTGTTTGTTTTGTTCTGCTACATGCTTTATAGAATAATCACAGAATCACAGAATCACAGAATCACAGAACGTTAGGGATTGGAAGGGACCTTGAAAGATCATCTAGTCCAATCCCCCTGCCGGAGCAGGAACACCTAGATCAGGTCAAACAGGANTTCTCCTAATTTCCAACCTGAACCTCCCCTGGCGCAACTTGAGGCCATTCCCTCTAGTCCTATTGCTAGTTATCTGTGAGAAGAGGCCGACCCCCAGCACACCACAAATTCCTGTCGGGTAGTTGTAGAGAGCGATGAGGTCTCCCCTGAGCCTCCTCTTCACCAGACTAAACAATGCCAGCTCCCTCAGCCGCTCCTCATAAGACTTGTGTTCCAGACCCTTCACCAGCTCTGTTGCCCTTATTTGGACATGCTCCAGGGCCTCGATGTCTTTCTTGTAGTGAGGGGCCCAAAACTGAACACGGTACTCGAGGTGCGGCCTCACCAGAGCTGAGTACACGGGGATGATCACCTCCCTGCTCCTGCTGGCTATGCTGTTCCTGATACAAGCCAGGATGCTGTTGGCCTTCTGGGCCACCTGGGCACACTGCTGGCTCATGTTCAGGTGAATGTTGACCAATACCCCCAGATCCTTTTTCTCTACACAGCTGTTGCTAGGTTGGATGGGACTTTTCTTTTCATCATCTCTTATTTCATCTTGATGAGGTTGTCACCATACGGCAACTTCTTAGCTACTTTCGTACTATTCCTAAACACCTGTTTAATAGTTGAGACAGTCTTAAGACATAGTCTACTTTAAAATTCTCAGATTATGGTACTAAAACACACCTCCCTCCATTAGAAGGAGGTAGAAGGTGTGTCCCCCATATTATTTTCTAAATATAAACCATGATTCCATCCCAAAACATTTTTTTTCTTCAGAATTTACATTAAAATAATTCAGGATATGCAAACGTTGTATAGAGAGGTGATCTGTGTTTTTCTGATCATCAAACTATTTTTTAGTAATTCTATTTATGAGCCATGTTACTAGAAAAGCTTCCATATATAAGCTTCCAGTTTACTGTAATCCTTTCAGTGATCATGATCTTTAACGTTTTGCACAACATGCTAAAGTTACAACTAACAGATTTTCCTAAATACAACACAAACACAATCCCTTACTTCAAAACATATTCATTTAATAAAAAGCTGTAGAAAAATGGCTATCATCATTATAGTAACAATTTTTACCTGTGCATATTAAGAATTACCTGCATATTAAGAATTTCATTAGCCTAGGTCATTAAAACAACCTTAAATGAGTTTAGAATTAGCATTTCAAAATGTAACAGTTTTTAACCAATTGGTAAAATTTTAATGCTAGTGGAAAACTGGCAGAAAGTCCTTAATATATTATTAATTATTATTATTAATTATTATTATTATTATTATTGTTGTTGTTATTCTTGTTAAATATGAAATAAATTGTGATGCCTGTAGAAGACACCAGTTTCCATAGTCTCAGAAGCTGGTAGATCTTACAGGAGGATATTGTGAGTACAAAAGGGTGGACAAATAACCAGATTTAAAGCAAAAACAGCTTGGCTTTATAAATAAATTATTTAGTCTTTTAACAGTCTAGCACATGTTTACTTGTGGATTTAATCAGAATGTTCACACATGTTACCATTTCTAGAATATGCTGAATACTGGTGAGTTTTCATGAGAAATTTAGGACAGCTTTTTCTATTAATCTATCTTGGTACTAGTTAAGTAAAAAAATCATTCAATTTCAATATAGAGAGTTGTTTTTACTGTGAATTACACTTGCTGTCATATTCTGCAAACAGATGATACCTATTTCAATTTGATTAGAGTGACGTGTAATGCAATGCTGTCCTGTTTTCCTTTTCACATTTCTTTTAATTATCACACTGATGAGACACTCAGCGTGCTAAATTGAATGGGACAAACTCTCTGAAGAGAGTCCATTCTTGTATAACTCAAGAACATCACAAAAATACACCTCAAATTCATGTATCTTGATTCTGCTTCTGAAGTACTTGAATACCTTATACAGGTTTTTTGGACATAGCCACTTGAAGAAACCATTTGCTGTCCTACTGTTGCCCCATTAGATCCTCTTTTAAAGTTTTTATATGTTTATTTAAAAAGCTCTATCACACATTCAAAATTCATTTTCATTTCTTCACTCTAGTGAACATCATATCTGACTTTCTCTACAAAACAACAGTGAGAGCTTGAGAAACAACCTCCTATGAACAAATGAGGCACTTAAAACATCAATATAAGGCTCACAGCAACACAAACTGATGATGTTTTATAGTACAGCTAATGAACAGCTGCTGCTTCAACCTTTCATTGTAGACTAATGCTTTTACAAAAACAAGCAAGAGAAAGCTGAAAATGTTCCACTTTCTTTTCTCATTGTATGGGATCTTTCTTTCTCACTGTGTAGGATTCAAGACAATTTCAGTCATAATCAATCAGTATAATGGCTGGCTTGAGAGGGAGAATAAGGCCTTTAACAGAGATGAAAAATAGAAGAAGAAGATTGATTTTCAGAGAGATGGAAAAAGCCTTTTTATATCAATTCACCACCAGTCCATGCCAAAAGAGGTAACACTATCAGCACACACACAACAGTATCCTTTGAATTATAAAGAGCTGCTCACTCTGTGCAAAATAACAGTGGGGTTCCAATGTCACAACTGCTCTTTTTTTTTTTTTTTTTCAGTGTTCATGCACATGCAGGTCTATGTGGAGTGGCAGAATGGGGAAAGTGTTAAGAAGTTATTAAATTAAAATTAATAATGCATCTCATTTAAAGTCTTCATTAGACTGGTGAGTGGGTGAGGAAGAAGCATCTTTTCCCTAGCCTAAACAAGGCTGCATGCCTATGGTAGGATTACATTTGTTCTGATTCAGCTGAATTCATAGGTTCAGCTTTTAGAATATGGCAGCCATACAAAAACTTCTCAAAACACTACAACCAAATCAAAGAAAATTTCTAAGTCAGTATTATACTGTATAGAAACAGGATATTTTGGGGTGATAATAGTAAGCCAAGTACTTTGTTTTTATTTTAAGCTCAAATAAGTTTTTAATCAAGACGTATTACAGCACACTAGTGCTATACAGCATTAAACAGCAACATTTCTTCTTTTTAATATTTTTTTAAACATATTGCTTTTAAGAAAAGAACATCAAACACATGAAACACATTTTGTATTTTAAAAAAATCTTATTAATAGTTAGAAACCCAACACTGAAAAAAAAAAATACACAAGAATCATCATTAGTCTTGAAGGGTATCAGAATACCCTTTTGCATGATAAAGAATTTCCAAATCAAACACATGCTCTATTTAGAGATGTTTCAAAGAACACAATAACTAAGAAAAACTTGGAAAGATTAACACTCCTCACCTTGAGGTTTTACTCTGAATTAAATTAACTGCTGAAAATGCACAGAGCAACTCTTTTCAATGGGATCCTGAAATGAAATGAAATGAAATGAAACCCAGAAAACAGAAGTGTGTTTTCAATGACCTAAAGATAAACTGAAGAGAGATGTCAGTACAGCTGAAGAGATAAAGAACATTTTTATCCTTGTGTGAGCCAAGAAGGAAAAATACTTTCTTGTCAAGGTAAATAGTTAAGAGACTGTGTGTTTAATCGTGAAACAAAAGTATGCAAAATCCTTTATTAAAATCCAACCTCAAATCAAAGACAGCTAAGAATTTATGTGTAAAGTTCTCTATTCTCTGATCTGTGGCACTTTGGAAGGGTGAAACAATCTCAGATAGCATGGTGACAGCAGCTTCTGGAGACAGTCTGTTCAAAGATACCAAAAGCACAGGGAAATCCAAAGTAATTTTTGAAAAATCTGTCTCTGCATCACTTCCATTTTTAAAAAAAATTCTGCTTTTGGCCAAAAGCCCTGCTAGACTGGACAAAACATGTTTATAATTTTTAATGCAGTTTAGCTTCACAGATAAGAAAAGTCCTCTATGATGCTCTAGCAAAATAAAAGAGAGAAAGATTTAAAAAAGACAGTATTACTACTCACCATTTATCTCTATACTGAAATACATTCTCATGTCTTAGAATATAAAAGGTGTAGCAAGTTACTTTTAAACTAATATTCACAGGATCCACTTTAACTAATTTGGGATCCACTAGACACGTTTGTTTCACCTGCTGAATGAGTAAGGTAGTTTCATAAGTTTGCACAAGACTGTTCTTAAGTGTTGACTTCATTGACTTCTAAAAGATGAAAAAAGATAGGAAAAGGTTCTTCCAAAACGAAGATTCTTCCCTCTGAGCAGTCGTATACAGAAAGGAGAATAATAATTAGAATACACTAAAATGAGTACCTTTGTTCTGAAATATGACAGGAACATTAAACTTGTGGGAGGCTAATTAAAATCAGACAAAACCTTAATCTGTACATTTTTTATACACAATAAAAAATGCTCTGAATGGCCCACATTTTACACTAAGTCAAATTCTCTCATTTAAATCCACCTACACTTTACTGATCTGAATGGAGAGCCAAGCCAGTCTGGATTCAGTTTACTTTTTGCAAAATGAAAACCAAAACCCTGAAATTTTGCTATCTTATAAATCCAAAACCTGGACTATTCCACTTGGAAAAGGAAGAGATGAGCCCTGAATATTATTTACTCTGTAGGAATACAGTACTTGTGACCCATATATTTAAGTAAATGGAGTTTGGAGAATCGATGCCCTGCTAAACTTGGAATCCAATACTAGAAAAAAAATGGACATCAGAAGATTTTGTTTTGCTTTTCTTATTGGCACTGAGCGTAGCCTCAGTCACTGTTCCTCATGATTTTATACTTTCAACATCATTTTAAGAGCTTCATCTGAGATTGACAAAGGACTAAATGAAAAAAAAACAATTACACTGTCACATTTTCCACATGGAGTGAGCAGACTGATTTTATCTGTCAGACGTTCCTGGGTGCTTGTGGAAGGCAGGACAGAAGAAATGCAGCGTCATGTCAAGCACGTGATGAAACCAAATTGGTCCAACTTTAAATGAAAGCACACACAATGAATACTATGACTGACATTTTCAGGAACTTCCAGTAAAAGCAAAAATAAATCTATGTGAAAAACTGAGTTAGCGTTAATCGACATAAAAAATATTGTAGAAAACACTACACTTTCTCTAAGCTGTTCTGTGGACCAGAAAACCAGAATACAATGAAATATTTCTTTTCATAGTTTTGTGTGGCTTTTGTCTACACTTTACAGATGAATTTCATTAACAGCTGTCAAAATATAGCACATGCCACCAAATGGGAAGGAGAGGTGTTGGAAATCAATACATTGGACGGAAGGGTCTAGTGTAGAAATACAATCCTGTCAAGTGGACTTTTGAAAAAATGTTCTCACAATTACAGCTCTCTCTGCAGAACAATGCTGCAAATTCCACAAAGTTCTAAAAGCAGCAGAATATAAGTTTAACATTTTTAAAGAGGCTAGCAAGACATGGATCTATTGAGCAGCCCTCATTCAGACTAATAAATATTTTTAAAATTATTTTTCACATGTTAATAGCTTCTTAATAACATCAAATAAATAACCTTTAAAACACCTGACTTTGGGGAAGGAGAAATGTTTCTTATGAGTTATCATGCAGAAAACTTAGAGTGAGGTTCAAGAATGCAGTGTTTTTTATTACTGAGTTCTAGATAAAGAAAATAGTTACATTTTCAGCTGCTGTAAATTAGAGGTTATTATATGACTCAGTTGCCTGCATTCATGGATGACTGAGTTCCACGATGTGGGAGGTTCTTCGTTATGCAGCATAAATTCAGGAAAATCGTCAAATTTATTTTAATTTAAATTAACTGAACATTCGGCTCACAATTCTTAATTTTCCAATTCACTGAACTTAATAGCCTAATCTTTCAAACTGTGAGATAAATTTGATCAGTAAATGGTATCTCTGGCTAAACGTGAATAATCATGCCATTTCACTGCCCATTCTTTTCTCTTTTGGTAAAAGCATATTATTGGAAGTAGTCTTGAAATTTTCAATGGAATCAATATTTCTAAGGATGACTCTACTAGACAATAATAATATTCAGGTCTTCTGAAAACTGCTGAAAAGTAGGTGTCTAAAATTTAAACAGTAAGTGTTTAGGAGTTCCCTTAGTAATTGCAGCTATAAAATGATGTAGCCTTAAACCATGATCTAAGATCTATCTTGAGATACTGGCAAATATGGAGTATCACATGTTAAGCAAAATAAAATACTGCAAAGGAAAGTAGAATTAAATTGTCATAACGACAAATTCAGCTTTTAAGGTTCCTTTGATAATGCAGGCATACTTTCTGGTTTTGCAAAGTTATAGATAATTATTTTATTTTTTATTTTTATTTTTTATTTTTTTAGCATTTTATAAGAAATGACATCTAGTGAAACATTATCATCACAGTTATTATACATTGAGATTGCTCCATTCCACCTAAACAAAAATGACACTGCATTTTAATGTCTCACTTCACTGTAAGTTTCAGCAGCATTTCATTATAATCCAATTTAAAAATATAGTAATTTAAATGAAATATATGATATAGCCTACAAAGACCACTAAAACAAAACAAAACAAAAAAATCCCTGAACAACTATAACTATTCAGTGTCTGTCAGTAAATGTTAAGTAATTTAAATAAATTGATACTTTATTTTCTTCATTGTTTGTGTGCAATATTTTTTTTTTTTTTGTACCAGAGGACTTTCAGAAATGGGTGCTACATAACAAAAAATGCACTTCTTCCAAGCTCTGGACACCCTTCTAAACTTAATTCTACAAGTCTGTTGGACCTAATTTGTGAAAGAACCGGAAGACATAGGGAGGTAATCTATGTTAAATTTGGACCATCCTCTTGATACATAAAGAAACTCACAGAACATTGGTGGAATAGGCCTATGTAATCTTTTGTTTTAAAGTGATCAATGTAGCTGAATGAACAAAATCCTTTATTCAAATGTATACTAGATTCAAAAGGTGATTCACCATTTATATGAAAAATGGGAACATATTTGACATGATATGAACTGAAAAGATATGAACTGAAAATCTGGGATACTCCAAATAAAAACCCAGTCGTGACTAAGATGATAATGTTCTTTCCTTAAATTTTAAGATCTTTACATTGCAGATTGCAGACAATTACAGAGATTTATCACCAAGGTATTCATCATTTCCTACCCAGATTACAAATAATTGTACTACAGTGAGTCTCAAAATTTGGAACATGAGACATTTGTATTCTAAACACAGTAATAAGATCCTAAAGCAAATCAACCCAAAAAGAATGTAAGGGTGAAAGGGGATTTTCCTCCTAGTCATATGTAATTGACCGTTAGCTATTTTATTTGATTTTGATTTGTGATGTCTTTTTTAAGCTGTGGCTCATGGCTTGTTAGGCAAAATCATCCAGTCATTTTCAACAGTCAGTGTTCTGCAGCATATTATTTTTCATTATATTTAGCCTCCATAGAGATGATATTGTGTTCTTCCTCCTGTAAGCTGAGGGCACTCTTTGACCATAGCACCAAAGGAATTTCTTTTTTCTTTACACCGAGCTGTCATTCCTATCTGTTACAACAATTTGCCAGAATATGCAAGATAGGTTGGACCATTTGTGATCAGTATGGGAGCTTAATTTTTTCCTAGTTTTAGCACTGAGCTGTCTGTCATTCATATTCATGCATATTCTTGCAGTGATTAGATTTAACTTATTTCCCATATCAGTTACAAAATTCTCCTTTTATTACATTTATTCTTGTTATCAAAAGCAAAATTGATAACAAAATACTATTTTGTCAGTTTAACAAAGAAATTTCTTCTAACTCAGCTTTAAGTATTTGTCTGGCAGCTGCACAGGCACCATTAAACTTGGCCTTTATTTGCTTTTCCTTTTTTCTCTCACTGATAATTTGCAAAGCTATTGCTTTTCTTATAAATGTCATGTTTTAACCATTACAGTTGCCATAAGAAATTCTTAGTCTCCGTCTTTCACTTACTCTTCTTCTGTTCACTGGATGCCTTTTGCTTCTTTCTCATGTAAGAATTTTGTCTGGGAGATATTTTTTGTAGCCAAATATGTAAAACTTGTAATACTTTTCATCAATTTTCTATAGCCCATTAATATATATATATATATATGTATCATAAGTTTGTTCCAATATTCATGAAATGGGGTTTCATGTTAAATATTTGTAAAAAAAAAATCAAATGTTTCTGCCTTATTTACATTCTTTCCTCCCCATCAGGCACTTTTTTTTTTTTTTTTTTTTTTTTTTTTTTTTTTTTTTGTACATATTTTTTTTTCTTAAAGAT
>VXAA01003309.1:302043-330263 GCA_013399115.1 Anseranas semipalmata | reverse complement strand
CAAAAAACAAAAAACAAGGATAAAAATAGCTCAGAGCAAGAAGGAATGAAATAGGTTGGGATGTGAACTGTTGGATTCAGCTGATAAACTCTGTTAAGCCATGCAGATGCAGCAAATATTTTCTTTTGGCAAACAGCTGGCATTTGCCAAGCTATCTGATCCTTGCATAAACAAACTGTCATCAAAAATCTACACTCAGGTGAGCTAGGAAAATCTCTTAAGACTGCTATGAATCAACAAAGTAGCTATTTTTCATATTGTCTGAAATCCCCAACCTTTTGAAATGTTTAAGAGTTAGAATTCTCACAGTGAGTAAGAGCAAGGTGGCACATTTTGCTGATGGGTTCTTGTCACAGGGATGTTGGCAAGATGTAATGGGCACCTCCCTGCCTGAAGGGAGACTTCCCAAGAAAGCAAACTCCCCATGTAGTATACAGCTGAACACAGAGCTCCTCTGTCAGCCTTTTCACTTGTCACGATAGACAGATAAAAATGCTCTATCAATCCTCTGGTGATTTGTGGCTGCTTGACCAGTGCACAGTCATAATGACTTTTCTAATTTATGCAAGCAGCCAGTCTTATTCTCCAGAGGCCTCCTGACCAGACCCCCCACAATGCAAGAGAGAGAAAATAGATACATTTGGCTTATAATGTGATGACTGACTGGTGCAATGCAAAGGAATATATAATTCTTCTTCTTATAGAATCATAGACTATTTTGGGTTGGAAGGGATCTTAAGGATCACCTAGTTCCAACCCACCTGCCATGGGCAGGGTCACCTTCCACTAGAACAGGTTGTTCAAAGCCCAATCCAACCTGGCCTTGAACACTTCCAGGGATGGGGCATCCACAGCTTCTCTGGGCAGCCTGTTCCAGTGCCTCACCACCCTCTGAATAAAGAATTTCTTCCTTATATCTAATTTAAATCCACCCTCTTTCAGTTTAAGACCATTACTCCTTGTCCTATCACTACACTCCCTGATAAAGAGTCCTTCTCCTGCTTTCTTGTAGTCCCCCTTTAGGTACTGGAAGGCTGCAAATTCTCCTCGGAGCCTTCTCTCCTCCAGGCTGAACAACCCCAACTCTGTCAATCCCAACTCTCTCCAGTCTTCACAGGAAAGGTGCTCCAGCCCTCTGATCTTCGTGGCTTTCCTCTGGACTCACTCCAACAAGTCCATGTCCTTCTTCTGTTGGGGGCCCCAGAGCTGAACCCTCCAGGTGGGGTCTCATGAGAGCAGAGTAGAGGGGGAAAATCACCTCCCTCGACCTGCTGGCCATGCTTCTTTGATGCAGCCCAGGATATGGTTGGCTTTCTGGGCTACAACTGCACATTACCAGCTCATGTTGAGCTTCTCATCAGCCGACACTCCCAAGTCCTTCTCATCACGGCTGCTCTCAATCCATTCTCCACCCCGCTTGTATTTGTCCTTGGGATTGTCCTGACCCAGGTACACAACCTGGCACTTTACACCAAGCTGTGTGGTGTGGTGAAGACGCTGGAGGGAAGGGATGCCATCCAAAGGGACCTAGACAGGCTTGGGAGGTGGGCCTGTGCAAACCTCATGAAGTTCAACAAGGCCAAGTGCATCTATCTTCATCTTCTGCAACTTGAGCTGTGTGGCTAGAGCTCTTGCTGGTGCTGAGGCAAAAAAGTCATTGAGTACCTCAGCCTTCTCCACCTCCTGGGTAACCAGGTCTCCCATTTCCTTCAGGAGAGGGCCCACAATTTCCCTAGTCTTCCTTTTATCACTGAGGTACCTATAGAAACTATTCTTGTTGTTCTTGATGTCCCTGGACAGATTTAATTCTAACAGGGCTTTAGCTTTCCTAACCTGATCCCTGGCTGCTCAGGCGATGTCTCTGTATTCCTCCCAGGCTATCTGTCCTTGCTTCCACCCTCTTTAAGCCTCCTCTTTCTGCCTGAGTTTTGTCAGGAGATCCTTGTTCATCCATGCAGGTCTCCTGGAGTTTTTGCCCGACTTCCTCTTTGTTGGGATGCATCACTCCTGAGCTTGGAGGAGGTGATCCTTGAATATTAACCAGCTTTCTTGGGCCCCTCTTCCCTCCAGGGCTTTGTTCCATGGTACTCTACCAAGCAGATACCTGAAGAGGCCCAAGTCTGCTCTCCCAAAGTCCAGGACTGTGAGCTTGTTGTACAACCTCCTTGCTGTCCTCAGGATCCTAAACTTTATCATTTCATGGTTGCTTTTCCTTGAAGTTCAGTTTGTTTCCCCTACTGCAATCTTGTCATTTTTTACCCAAGCCTTGCAAAAAATTCAGACCTTTTTCTTTTTTTTCTTTCTTTTTTTTTTTTTTTTTCCAGATCATCCCATACAGTTAATGTCACTGCTCTATTAAGGAAGATAAATTCTTCCAAAAAATTATGCAATTCTTTTCATGCACTTCAAATGACAAGGTCTCATCTAAGTCCCCACTGCTTACTGGCAGTGATATGTCTCTGAGAATTTCTGGATGTTGAAAACTCCTTAACATACAGTTACATACAGGAACATGAAAATGAAACCCATCTGGGACTTTGCTCTTGCAAAGGCCAATGACCATGGAACAGCCCATATCTATACAATTAGACATTCTGATTCCAAGACAAGGCGGCTGCATTCAAAGTGCCTATTAAAATGGTCCTTGGCTCAAGCTACCTCCCAAACCATGCCTTGGTGTCACCAGGTAAATGACAGTTGGCTTAACCAAAATCATCCCAGGGACCATTCTAACAATTTAACACCTCAATGGTCAAAGTCCTGAGCCTGGGAACATTCCCAGTTCAGTTTAATGACTGTTAAGTGTAGCTAAAAATTCTTACTCCCAGATATAGGTCAATGGCAGTGGAAAACTGTTTTAGAAAAATTTTGGTTCTGAATCCTGAAGGTAAACAGTGAATTATGAATGATTTTGTTATTCATAAAAAGGGCATTATGCCCATTAATTGTAATGATGAAATTATCATCAAGATTACTTGGCTCAAAAATAAAAAAGATTTTTCACCTTATCCTCTTTCACCAGTTTCCTTCTTGGAACAAGAGAAAAAAGGCTGAGAGAGTTCTGTTGAATGAGGAAAAGAAACACGTATGTGGTACAAATCGAAAGTAACATTTCTTTTCTGTTATGGTGCTGGAGAAGTCTTTTTTCTTACATTGCTTTAATGTCTCTCGTAGCACAACAGTTAAAGGTTAGGACATGAAAGTCTGCAGATAGCATGCTGTATTTGAGCTCTGCTCAGGTGAAGTGGAAAAAATGGAAAATTGTTAGGAACAGAGAACTTTTAAATTGTTAACAAAAGAAGACGTTGCCAGTAAAATACTCAAATCCTTTGAAATGAAAACTAGACACATTCTATCATACCCAGAGGCAACAGTAGGTAAGACAAGTCAACACATTTATTTCTAGGAAATTTGCATGATTCATGAACTTTCCGATATAAAATTAAGCAGGTACCCTAAGAACAGTTTTGAAACTGAAGTAGGGGCAGTTCATTTACAATCAAAGGCAAGAATCATTACAATGAATCAAGTCACATGTGGGTTATTCTTGAATTGTAGATTTAATTTAATTTCTATCCTAGCAATTAGCTTCTTTGCATGAATATTAAGAAGAATTTGGTTTTCTGAATATAGGCAGTGATGTCCAAGCCTCAAAACCTGTTTCAGATGGACCTAACTAATGACATATATGAATAATTCATTTGAAAGCTGTGAAGGTTCATTCTATAGAAAAAAAAAAAAATCGAAGATACTAACAACTGTACACCAAAATATAACCAGAAGTATATTTGGTTACAATTAATTTTTAACAATTGTTTGTTGTACATCAAAAAAAGCCTGAAGGGTACATACAGTCACTATCAGCATTCTCCCTGTAGTCTTGCTAACAAACAATTCAATCATGGAAAATACTGAACTACAAAATAGCAAATTTTGCCAGGCCACCAATTCTGCATGCCCAGAGCATAGGGTAGTCAGGTGGAGTTAAAAAGAGCAGGGTACAGCTCTGGGACACTGTGGACCCCCCTTTGTCTTACGCACCAGAGCCCCAGGGACTAAAAGGAACGTTAGCCATGTACTGAATTTAATTTATTCTGTACCTAGGGAACAACACAGTGCCCATTTATTCATGGAAACTCAAGGATTTATAGAAGTCTATGCCAATGGTTTGGATCCAAAATCTCAGTTCAAGGCATATATTGTAACAACATCCTAATCAGAGGCAAGCTTAGCTCCTATGTGATATCTCAAGTTTTCATCTAAAAAAAAAAAAAAATAAATCTAGTTGTAGGGCAAACATGAGTCCTGACACATTCCATAAAGTTTGCTGATGTGGATGATTAGGATCACCATGGGATTACAAACAAGCCATGGAGCTTGTGTAGACCACAGTGCAAATATAGACCCATAGCCCAGCTTGAGGGTGTCAACACACCTATACGTAACTACTTTTGTCAAGAAGTTGAGGAAAACTCTCAATCTACTTTAATCTCAAAAGATCTTAAACTTTTATTCAAAGACAAGACCAGTATATTCCCAACAAGATTAGTATATTCCCTTCCACCCTACCAAATCTCTATTACTGACTCAGTCTAAATGGTTTCAATTCCTTATATCTTGTTAGTGTGATTGTTACAAGGCAAAGATGAATTCTTCTGGCTAGCTTTGCAGTCATGCGTAGTACACAAGCACAATCCTATAACATCAACACAGTGATGCTCTACCTTTAGTTTACACTTTAGTTTCATTGACCGAAAAAAAACTACTATACTACAACATGAATAACTTATATTTCTTTAAACAGAGTCTTTAAGTCTGTCTTTCAGGCTAGGAAGAGTTTTGTTTGCTGCTAAGAATGTATCCTAAAAGTAATGCATTTTATGAAGGCCTCTGAAAGTTTTCATGAAGTTTACATAGGACTCAGTTGCTTGAGCTGAGAGAAAATAAAAGCTAAATTTAGATTGACAAGAAATTACTATGCATGTTGATTATTGTTGAACATATCTAGCAAAATTCATTACCACTTGTTATGTAGGATATACTATAGAATGCTAACAGAATCTTAAAGACTCTTTGCAGCCCACTATCTTGGAGCAGAACATGAAATTTGAGCAAAACATGACTAATAAAATCTTCTTTTGACTAAGCCTGTTATATTCTTGATATAAAGTAAACTTATAATAATACAATTAAAACATTTGATCACTGAGAAAAAGTAAGTTGGGTAATACACAGTGAAGCAATCTAAAAGTGCCAGACTGAACAGCCAGTTAAGAAACTACTGATAGAGTTGCTAATTCCTCATTCACCTGTTCCTTCATAGCACCCTTAATTATTTTGCTTTTGCACAGAGATAGGCACACTTAGGTATCTAGATTTCCAAAATGCTCTTTAAGTCCCTTGCTGCAGTGCTGCAGTGTGCATGTCTCCCATAGCAATTAATGTTTTTGTATAGTAGTACACAAACATACAAAAAGCACACACAACTGCATACTTCTGTACAAAATAACTACATTTGTGGCTGGCAGGAAAGTACAACTGCCTGACTGAAAGAGATTCAGCTGTGGGACAGCCAAAAAGCAGGATTGTTGAAATGCTTTGAGATCTTCATGTTTGCATCCATTCTATTCTGGGTAAATCAATAAATCAATCTGCCTGAAAAAGAGTTACCACAACACCAAAAACAAAACAAAACAAAACAAAACAAAAGCTATCTGAAAGGCTTCAAAACTAAGGCATGCTGAACAAAGTACTTTCCTTTTGGGGTTTATGGCAGTTCAGCTATGATGGTGAGGTGCTTCCCAATTCACTGTGATGCCTCCGCTCCTGTGATGGAGGTAAAACTTCAGAACAAAGGGAAAGGCCTGCTTGTTTTATCATGTTTTGAAGGATGGAGTCAAGGAATTACACGTGGGCAGACAATGTCAAAGTTATAAATTCTGCTGAGCTGATGGAAATTGTCATCTGTTCTTCCCTGCAGGAGACACCCTACATGCATTGTACATATCATTGTTAAAGAGCCTGAGAAAAGAATGCAAAGGAGCCTTAGTATAGATAGTGGATGTCACTGTGCCTCAATAAACCTGTCACACCTGAAGCAATGGGGGAAAGGATGATAAGAAAATAGGATCCCAAAGCACTGATGACTGGACATGTTTGTCAGTAGTGCCAGGACTCCAATCAGGGAGAAGAAAAAAAAAAAGTCTCTTCTCTTGGTTTTGTAAATATCACAATTAGGACCTCATACATGCTGTGACTGTGGAGTTTGTTACTGAATTCACCCTGTCACCGGAAAGTGTTCCAGAATGCCAACTTCATTTTTGAAAAGAAGTTGTCTGGCTCATCTAACTGCGAAGGGCTAACTAATAACACTCAGTTGACTTTTCAAAGAGCTTTTAACAATGGCTCTGATAGGGGCTAATTGCCTCGATCACCACACTCAGGGCTCTCTGATCCTGCTGCTCTACAAGTTAATTATTTTTCAATGTAAAAAAAATATAGAATTCAGTGTGGAGAGAGTTCATTTTACTGTGGCCAGATGCCAAACATCTGTTTCTCTGCTGTGCTTCATCCTGCCATTTTCTGTTTCTTTTTTTTTTTTTTCTTCACAAAAAAAGTACTGCTTGGATTGTATTTTCTCTTTTACATTTCACTATTACAAGCAAAAAACAGGCTTGAGAAAAGAGCTGGGGCAAATATCCGTTTTGTAAGCACAGAAAAAGTAGAACCAGAAGTTCAGATTTGGCCACCTCACAGCTCAGGATATAGAGGAGCTGACAGAGTAGAGCTGCTAAGATGCTGATCAATATAAACTTTCTGCCTCCATGTCACATACAGCATAAAGAAAGGACACATTACTTTAGGGGTTAAGCAGGCTGGCTTTTAATAGTATGACTGTGTTGATGCTAAAGTTAAAAAAAAAATGGCATTTGGAAATGAAAAAGTAACCTCTTTTGTGGAATCAATGATGAATGACCTTTTCTTGGGTGATACACTTGAGTGCTGCAGACAGTTCAGGGGGTAACTATTGCATACAGTGGAACAACTCAGATGCTCAATATACCTGAAAAAAACAGATCAATTATTTGCATAAGTAGATAAAAATTCAAGACTGACTTTTAAAAATCATGGACTATATTGAAAGATGTGACTTGAAGAGGTGGTAGAGTACCTGAAGCTTTAACACAAATTGTCTAAATAGTTTCAACCATTGGAGTAAAGTCACTGATGCAATTTGTACCATGAATGCCTTATTTTTTCCCCAACAGCTTCAGCAGGAGGAGTCCTATCTGTAGACTCTCCCAGGCTTGCATGACATTTGGTGACCCTTGAAAAGAGAAGGCATATTTTTTAAAGCCTCTCAGCTGAGGAGGGAACTGATCCCACATTATGGGCAATTTCTAACTTACTCCAGTCATTTGTTTCAGAGAAAACATGAGGCAACTACTTGTACACAAAGACACATCTCTGTTCAGAATCTGTTGCAGGATTAGAGTCCCAGTCTCAGTGTGAGTGTCTCTAAACCAGAAATTAGGATCCTATTTCTGGTGTCTTTTGTTGGTTAGCCTCCACACTCCCCATTTAGCTATTGGGAGTATGTGATTCCCTTCCTGCCAAACTGGGCTAACCCCATTCATTGTAAAAGGATCAAACTTGGGAATTTTGGTATCACAAATGTAATTTTTACAGGTACTTTAGTAATTAGCGGATTTCTTCACAGATCTGGGCTTTACTAGCCCCTGACTTTCTTAGGAATAGGTAATAGAAGAGCAAATGTAATTGAAGATTATATCACTTGGTGGCAGCAAAGGACCTTCCAATATTTGGCCTTCACTTGTGTTTATCCAGCATAGTTACTGTTCATCCTGTGTTTTATTTCCAAGTACCACATACGTTTAGGAGTAAACATTACACTGCATGTGTTTCAGCAAGAGCAAAAATAGCAAGCACGTGGTTTATTGCTTATTTCTGGAAAAAAATGTTTAAATTGGATGTAAATCTCAGCGCAGTCAAATAAAATATAAGAAAAAGACAAATGGGTAAATAAAAGAAAACAAAACACACAAGTAAATAAAAGAATGATGAAATAACTCAGTAATCCCTAAGCAAATGAGAACTTCCTTGAATGATTTTATTTTGGTGTTAAAAGAAATTCTATCATTGACTGTATTATCAAAACTAAAATTGTTATCAGTAATTATCATTGACATAACAAGGATCAGCACGGACAAAACAGGCAGATCTCTTCTAGTGCACTTGCTAGGTCTCAATTACAAGTAAAGAATCAAACCTGATGTAGAACCTGTAGGGCATAGGAGATTTTCATTATTTGCAGATGAGATTTCATAATTTAAGAGGCTGAAGACGGATTCCCCTGTTCAGTGCTATTGCTTTGCATTATATTACAGCTCCATTAGCACAACTGTGGTTAAATAATTAACAGCAAGGTCAGATGTCACCTAGAAGAGACTTGAAAATGGATGCAGGAGAAAAGAAAAGCAAAAGAAAAGTAGTATTTAACTAGACCAGAAAAATTAATAGAGGAAAAAAAAAAAAAAAAAAAACCAGCATAGAAGGCTACTGACTATCCTGACAGCTGAATACAGCTCATATCAAACTGCACTAACATGCACCAAGCTAATCCTTTACAGTTAGTATCCATATCACTGCCCTACATTTGTTGAGTTTAGTTGAATCGCTATTGGGGTGAGCGTGCAATTTAGATTTAATCTTCAGAAAAAAAAAAAAGAAAACATGATGCTGGAAAGGACTTTCCTGTGGCTGGACCTACATGATGGCATTGAGCTTTAGCGACTTCAGGGAGAGTGTGTGGGAGCCACACCGTCCATGCAGAAGAAGCTGGATGATTGAAACTGTATATCTGCATCAAGCAATTCTGTATATCCTCTTCCATTTACACTGACTGTTTGCCTGCACTCAGCAAATTCCAAATTACTGATAGAGGGTCAGAAAACATTGTTGCCTTTGTAGAGTGAACTCATTGGATCCATCAGGGGTTGCCTGCATCCCTCTGCATGATAGTTTTCCATCCTAAACACACACACTACCTCCTATCTGCCTCTCATTCTCTACATTTTAGGGATTCACTGATAGTCTCCACACGTGTTCATGATGAAGGCTCTGTGCTGCCTCATTCCCCAAATCTCTGCTGCTCTAATATAACCAGCACCTATTGCGAGAACCACCATTTGCCTCACTTTCCTTTCTCTGCCTCATGCATACTTCTGCTGCCCCAGTCCTTCCATAATATTGTCCCTAGCTCCTCCATTCCACTGTAGTCTGTGGCAGGATTTTAGTGGGTTTCTGCAATTCCTCTGCTTTTGTTTTTAGTGGAAAATGCCAATAAGATATCAGCACAGACAGTTGTCCTCAGAGCTCTGAGATGAAGGAAAGAGTTAATTATCTTTATCTTGGACTGGCACAGCTGCCATTGGTTGGTTCCTTGATCTATGGGCAATGACACCAAAACAGTTAGTTACAGTATTTGCTGGGTCTGGTGAGCCAATCCAAGAAAAATAATGATTCCCTCTGGTCTTCTCTTCTGTATTTCAGATTTTTTTCCAGATCGGGAAGGTCCTTCCCACTGTTGCTCAGATCACTCCCATACACCTTGGAGATGGTGAAGCATACAAGTATTCCTAAATGGCATCCAAGCAGAGCAATGTATTCAAATTGTCAAAAACTGACTACTTTGTCTAGTGATTCATCCGTGCTATGTCTGAAGCTCTGCTACAGTTGTTTGCATTGATCCGTTCAGCTGAATAGAGCCGACTATTCTCTCTCTGTAGTATATAGTTGGGCAATGTTAAATTGCCACTATACAGTCCCCTCCATGAAAAGTGGTACCTTGAGTTCTGATTCAGACAATCTGCCATCAAGCCCCAGGCATCCTATCCATTTTTTTTTTCTTCCCTTTAAGTTGTTACAGCTTTAATAACCTCTGTACTATGACTACAAATAGCCAATAAGCTGAGATGAAACATCCCCGTCCTCCATCTCCATTTCTTCACTGCTTCCCCGTATACATCGGGAGCATCTCTTGCACAGTCAACTTTGATAAGTTTGGGCACTCAGGGTAGCTTCCACTAAAACTTGGTATAAGGCAGTTCTGCTGAAAATAAATAAACTGGTGAGGAAACAAGCTACTCTGAACACAAGTACCAAATTTAAATCCACAGAAATGAAATATGACAATCTTTCTTTCATTATCAATATGCCTAACAGCAAAATATTTGAAAATCAAGCAAAAACACTCTTCTATTCTACTGATTTACCAAGACCTCAGCAAGACTAAAGATATCTTCCCAAATAATAATGGCACGGGACATTCCAGGGGGTTTTATTAACAAAATATACATGAACAGTGTTATCTAGCACCATCATGCATCCAGACTGGATGAAAATCAATAAAAAAAACAAGGCTAATGTATTTTGTATCTTAACTGATTAAAATAAAGTTTCTCATTCCACCTGATTATTTCATTTTACTTTGCACATGCTATTAGATTGGTTGGCGCAAACAATGATGCATGTGTAGTTCACACCATGAAAAAAACAAGTTTACAATAAATTGTAAAGCAGCTAGGAAGAAATAATAATGGCATTACAAATAAGATATGCACGCATTTTTAAATTTCATGGACAGAAAATAACACTAAAGTATAGTAAAGAGAAACCAGAAATGGAAGTTAGTTGTGCACTTAGTCAGTACCTGGAACAACTCAGACAGAAAAGAATTAAAGTGTTTCAGATAGCTACAGCTAAAACATTTCAGATACCCCATAGAAATCCCAGAACACAGCCACAACTAACGGAGCCCAATGATGCGATTTTATATGGTTCAAAAAATGTTACGTTTGGGGATCTCTGAAGTCTGGCACAAGGATGACGCAGTAAGCCATTACTGTATTGGCAGTTTTATGTAACATGGGGGTGGAAGGGGGAGCTTAGAATCTTTAGAATACCTAAAAATAGAACTAATTTAGAGTCCTTAAACTAGGCCATATGGCTTTAGAAATAATTAGGTTAAACATGTCATAAACCACCACAAAACATACAAGTCTGCATATGACCAAGAATTATCAACAGAAATTGACAAAGGTTTGCAAGGTAATAACTGAATTCCAACCTGAGAATGACCTGAGAGTTATTAAACTCTCTACAGCAATAGACACTGCTGAGAACCTTTGCAGGTAGTGACTAATAGGGATGAAAAATCTTTGCAGGAATCGAGGATGATTTCAGGCTGCCTTCAACAGGAGAAAGAGTAAGGAAGGAAGAGAACAGCATCCCTTTTTCATTTTGAAAGCGTCTGTGCTCTCAGCAAACATGTCTTTTTTTTTTTTTTTTTTTTCTTGGTGCTGAATGTTCCATCTTTCTCAAACTTAACATCACTGTAGAGGCAATATAAGGATGGAAAATGTTTTCTACACAAAATAATAAATTTTTCTACACAAATAAATAAAGATTTATTTGCTGTGGGCAAAGGCGTACCACTCAGGGGTGTCACATAATCATAAGCATTCAATTTTTGAAGAATTAAAGGACATTTCAGATTTTTCCTATTTAAGGAGCAGAGTCTGCGATAGGACTGTGACAAATTTCCCAAAGCTGCAATGAGAAAACTATGCATAGCTCTGAAGTACTACAGACTAAATCTTGTGCATGATTTCAAGGTCAATTGTTCTGAATTAAACTTTTCTGTGGTCTTTGACACAATATTTATGTGTATGTATATTTGTATATATGTATACTTACATACACATGCATATGTATGCATACATATAATTATAATGGAAAGGACATCTGCATTACCACAGTGACAAACTTTTACAAAACATTGCTGATCAATACATTTTAAAACTGTTAAAGGAGGGATTATTAAAATAGTTAGAGCAGTGAGAAACTTACATGATGCTTTCTGCTGAGAGGTTGAAACACTCATTACTTCTTTCCACCTCTGTCATTAGCTCTTACTAGAAATCTGTTACCTCAAGGCCTCCTTTTCCTCTTATTTTATGAACAAAATCTTAACATTGGTAACTCTAAGTTTGAATTGTAAGATTATCTATCTATCTATCTATCTATCTATCTATCTATCTATCTATCCATCTATCCATTCATCCATCTATCCATTTATCCATCTATCCATCCATCCATCCCTTGATTACAGGCAAGCTAAACTCAAAAGAAAAAAAAAAAAAAAAGGCAGGTTTGGCAGTGGAAACCCCAAAGGTCCTAAAACCTGTATTCTGGAGAGACAGATCACGAGTGTTATTTATGAACCAAAGTGGCAAATCACGATTCACAGAGCTGTGTTAATGGTATTTATTCCTCTGAGACTGGAGACCCCTTCTCTGCCCACTCCCTAACTGACCTGTCAGCCATGAGCAGGTCATACATAAAACATGAAGCATTACTGACAGCAATGAGTGTAAATAGCAGCACCCTTCCACGCTTCTCATAGAGTCATTTTTGTTGTCTACAAGATACAGTTTTAAGTTTAGTATACCTTTATAAATCTGGAAAGGTTTCTGAAGGTGTTCATGATTGTAAATTCATTTCTGTTCTGCGCAGGGAAATAATGAGCCCTCTCTGTCCTCCTCAGAATGACAAATAGGCCAGGATGACACTGAAAATGAGTCTTCCATACATAGCGTGGGTGCTGCAACCTTGATCTTGTAGGTAAGGTGTGAAGAAAGGGCATTCCCTCCCCCAACTGTGTTCTAAAAAAGAGACTGACCTTTATCCGTGTTGGACAGGAACAACCTGGGTGTGGACGGACAGAGGTCCTTCTGAATGATGCTCCTTTGGTAACTCTCAATGAAGTACCAAATCTCCTGGGAAAGACGTATTTAAGATCTGTGCTTCTCCTTGATATTAACAGTGTGTTAACTTAGGCATTCCACAGCACAAGCTGCCAGCTGCTATAAATCCCCTTGCAATGCACTTAACTTTATCTTTAAGTTGTAGAAGAACTTCAGCTGCCCAAGTCAGCACTATGGAGTTCCCATGAGACTCAGCTGAAATGCAGGTACTGCAAACTTTCCCTGTTGCCTCCACTTTCTCTGCAAAGCTGGTCCCTATGCCTTCTATGCCTAAATCATCAATTTCTGAAGGTAGCTGCATTTTCCTATTTCCCCAAATAAGAAACTAAATGCACTAAAGATTGCAGATTATTTAAATACCATAGTAATGGAGGGTCGTATAAGTGTTTTGGCTAGAAAGCAAGAAAAGGCAAGGGAAAACAACCAGTTCCTGATGCAAACAGTACCCATTAAATGTGTTATAAGATATGTAGTGCTTTATGCTAAACATTTCAGCAGGAGAAAGTGTGGGGCAAGAAACCATGGGGATAGTCTACTAATTAGTGAGTAATTAATTCAGAGTGTAATCTGTTCCCACTGAGAACAATGTACTTGTCTCAGTAGGACTCCCGGAAAAATAGGAAATAATAGAGTCTCATAATTGCAATAGGTAGGTATCCACCTTGGTGCTCAAATGCTTAATTACTTTCCTGCTTTCCTGGTATTAATTCACCTACTCTACAGTAGCAGCTCAGAAACTTCCTCCAGTCTGAAGCCATCATAGGAACTACCAGTACTCTCTCAACAGGCAGCCCTGAAGAAGGACCTCTGGACACCTGAGGTCTACCTTGAATCATGAAGGGGTCCATCCCTTGAGCCAAAATTTCAGTTTTAATGGTAAGTGAGCAGCTTGGAAAAGCTTCTGTCATTGAGTGGGAGAAAGAATAGCCAGCAGCATCAGTAGGAATCAATGTTGGTCTGCCTGCCTGTTCTTTCACAAAGAAGTAGAGGTTGCGGCGAAGGGTGACTGTTCGTAGAGCTGGATGGAAAATGAACAGGGTCTGGAAAATATACCTACATATTTGGGGGTCTTTGGACAAAAAGACAGTTTGGAAACATATGCATACTAACAAGCCAACTGTAACAAACAGACTCACATAAACACACTGAAAACATATTATCAGTAAATCTAAGCCAATTAATCTGCAGATTTCTAATGCCATCATACCAGTATACACATAGGTGCTATTCTTGCAAGTTTGTTTCCTTCCAGAACCTAAACACTCCCAGCAGGCAGTCACTTCTCTGCCAAGTTTAGAAGGAAGATGATAAAGCTAAGAGCTATAATATGAAAAATGCCACTTTTTTTTTTCCTGTAAAAATTCTGTGTGATACTTTACATTGATAGAAAATTATGAAGCCATACATTAGAGGATCATGTATTAAATGATGTGAACTACACATTAACTGCCTGTGAGCTTTCCTACCCTGCACTTCTTTCTCCCCATGAATACATTGCAGTGCTACCAAAGCACAATTTCCACTAGGAATTATACTCAACCATTAAAAATATTTGAACCTATATTTAGTATATTTAGTAGGAACATGGAGTGACCTTCCCACTACATAGGAGGCTTTGTGTATAGCTGCTATATGGGGTTTCTCAAAATAGTAATATGAGGAAAAGGAGCCTCCTTGCAAATACAACTACACACACATAGTGTTGAACAAAACGGATTATCTGGTACTAAGGATATGAACAAAAGGTAAAGGTCATGGAGTTTTCTGGGGAGGAAGATGGCTAGTTAAATGGTAGCCTAGTTTGTAGGCTCTTCTGAAGGCATCCACGATTTCTCTAGTTGCGTCCATGTGCCTCACAAATCTGCTTCAGAAGCACTTAGCTGAACTCCTGCTGAGTTGCCTCTTTGAAATGCCCTAAAAGCTCTTTGTGAGTCACAAAAAACACCTTAGTAAGAAATGAGGTCAGATTGACAACCTAGCAAAGGGTTTCATCAGGCTGAACTGACATACATTAGCGCACATTTAACAGGCTGTGTTTTATTTCTGCCCTTCTGGTTTAGGTTAAGTGTAACTGCTTCTCTAATAAAGTCAGTAAAGGTCATCTTGGAGCTATCATCCTTGTGGAAAAAGTACAAGCAGTGACAATGTGTCTGAGCTTGCTAAATCTAAAATATCACTATAATGCTCTTGGTGAATCCAATCATATTTGGCCCAACCCAACATTTCTGAGGGAATTCCAAGTACTAATCCATAGCTATCTTGTTGGAAAGCATTTCAGATCACTGAAAATTGATTTTCCCTTGTTATTGTGGCACTTGTCAGTGTTAAACTAATTTTTAATACATTATTCCACGAAGCTAGTTGAGTTGCAACCTGCAGCATAAATGAAGTTTCTTGGAAATTAAGGATAGCACTGGAAACGACTAGGTGCTGTAAGGAGCTGATATTTTCTCTTCTTATCTGCACATATTGGATAGCACTAATCATATGGGATTTGTAGAAGAGAATGTCAATTCCAGGTAATAATAACTTCTAGATATTGAGAAAACTTTAAAAATTTTTCTAACATTCAATATTGTGCCTTAAAATTTCATACTTATTTTTGAGTAAGTTTGTACATGTTGTTCCTTTGTAGTAAACAACAGTTTGGCATCCAATAGGATAACCTCCATTTTTAAGGTAGTGTAAGAAAACTGTTCCGGGAAGAACAGGGAAAATAATACAAGGTTTAGAAAACACGATGTATTGGGAAATACTGAAATATCTAGTGTCTTTAGTTTATAAAAAGAAAGAAGGGGACATTGGAAACTCTATATATTAAAAATCAAAAAGATCAAATGTTATTTATGTTTACATAGAATATAAAAAGAAGTAATCAGTTTGATATACATAAATAGATTTTATACTACACATTTAGACTTGTTTAATGTTAAATGTATTTCCTAGGGAGATTATGGAATTCTTATTGCAAGTGCAAGGCATGAGCGAGACATCTGGTAAGGATGAACAAAAAGTGCTGACCCAGACTCACTGTAGGAAAATGAACCTCCTGAGAATCTTTCCAGGACCAGATTTTTGATCATAGCAATTAGAAAAGTCCACTTAAACTGGGCCATTTCTTCTCATTCATTACCTATGGTCTGGGATTCCTTCATGGGACCTACCCATCTGTACCACAGTACAGCTTTGGTCTGTTTTAGCCTTTTTTGGGAAAGAAGCAATCTTCTTCAGGCATTAATAGAAAAATGAAGGGTTCCTGGCCTGTCTCCCTCCCATCAGTCTCCCACCTACTAGAAAAACTGGACAGAAACACAGTGGGATCAAACTGCTATGTGACCTTCGTAAAGTAAGGCACCTCATATGAAAATGTGATATCACTGTAATTAGGCAATGTATCACTTTTTGACCAAATTACTCACATAGCATTTGCATTCTGTCTATGTTTGAATCCTGTTTGGCATTAATGAAGATACCAGGCATAATGTGATAAACTCCAAACATAAAGTGATGTGATATAGGTTATGTAGAAGCACTAGAAACCAAAGAGGTAATTGCTTGAACTGGCGTACAGTTCATTGTGTTAAAACCTGGCTGGGTGGCTGGGCCCAAAGAGTCGTGGTGAATGGAGTTAAATCCTGTTGGAGGCTGGTCACTAGTGGTGTCCCTCAGGGCTCAGTATTAGGGCCAGTTCTCTTCAATATCTTTATCAATGATCTGGATGAGGGGATCGAGTACACCCTCAGCAAGTTTGCAGATGACACCAAGTTGGGTGCATGTGTTGATCTGCTCGAGGGTAGGAAGGCTCTGCAGGAAGATCTGGATAGGCTGGACTGATGGGCTGAGGCCAACTGTATGAAGTTCAACAAGGCCAAGTGCCGGGTCCTGCACTTGGGGCACAACAACCCCAAGCAGTGCTACAGGCTGGGGGATGAGTGGCTGGAAAGCTGCCTGGCAGAGAAGGACCTGGGAATATTGTTTGATAGTCGGCTGAATATGAGCCAGCAGTGTGCTCAGGTGGCCAAGAAGGCCAATAGCATCCTGGCTTGTATCAGGAACAGCATAGCCAGCAGGAGCAGGGAGGTGATCATCCCCGTGTACTCAGCTCTGGTGAGGCCGCACCTCGAGTCCTGTGTTCAGTTTTGGGCCCCTCACTACAGGAAGGGCATCGAGGTGCTGGAGCGTGTCCAAAGAAGGGCAACGAAGCTGGTGAGGGGTCTGGAGAACAAGTCTTACGAGGAGCGGCTGAGGGAGCTGGGGTTGTTTAGCCTGGAGAAGAGGAGGCTCAGGGGCGACCTTATCACTCTCTACAGGTACCTAAAAGGAGGCTGTAGCGAGGTGGTGATTGGTCTCTCCTCCCATGCGCCTCGTGATAGGGCAAGGAGGAATGGGCTAAAGTTGTGCCAGGGGAGGTTTAGGTTGGATATTAAGAAAAACTTCTTTACTGAAAGGGTTGTGAGGCATTGGAACAGGCTGCCCAGGGCAGTGGTTGAGTCACCATCCCTGGAGGTATTCAAAAGACATTTAGATGTAGAGCTTAGTGATATGATTTAGTGGAGGACTTGGTAGTGTTAGGTTATAGGTTGGACTGGATGATCTTGGAGGTCTTTTCCAGCCTAAATGGTTCTGTGATTCTGTGCTTTTCACATTCAAAATACTGAGTGGTTTGGAACTGAAGGAGCTGAAAGATTGTGTATGGTACCAGCGTAGAGATTTGGAGTTTTAGACCAATTTTATTTCTTGGATACTGTGAAACTCTCCATTATAAATGGAAGATTAATTTGTATAAAAGAGAGGTTTCTCCAAGATCACTTTTTGGCTGTGAAAAGAACTTGGAATAATCAGAAATTTCATAGCTTTCCATTCAAACAAACAAACAAAAATCTTGTTTTCAGTAAGAACAAGTATGACTGTATGTTTATAAAGACTGTACCAGCTATCAGACTATGATCCACTGCTTGCACTTTCATTTTCCTTTAAGAAGGTGGGAAGAGGAAAGAGGGGACCATATGAAACAGAAATTGCCCAGAGTACTTATGGCAATACTGGAACGTGCTTTAACAGTACAGAGATGTGCACGAGTTCTAACCTAAAATTGAATTATTCATACTTCCAAACTTTGATGTGACAGGTACCATGATTTAATTGTTACTGATTTCAGCTGGAATTATTGGACTAACAACCTACTTGAAAAGGTTAACTTTTATGAAGCAGGAAAGCAGAGATTGAAAAAAACCTCCTTATTTTGAAAGAAAATTTCTCTTCTATTAAGAACTACATCGTCATAGCCAACGCAATGAGGAAATAATTATATCCTTGGTACACTATACACTGAAATGTGCAAGAACTTAGGTAAAAATATAGTGAAAAGTTGTGAGATCTGTTTCACGTGCTCATTAAGACAAACTCATTTTCAGTATGTTATTGCTTTGAGCATACAAGAACTACATTTTCCTGGTTTTGACCCTGAAAGTAAATGTAGTGGCCTTGTTATTCCTGCATCCTTCAACTTATTGAGGAGTTGTAACTGAACATTATTTCAGCTATTTTGTTCTTCAGAAACATGCTTTTTTTTTTTTCTTTCTTTCTTTTTTTTTTCTCTCTGAGATCACTTAGAACTTTTTCAAACACAGGGAGACCAATAAAATTTTTACCATCTCTCTTCCACTGCTATGTACGTTAACATCTAGAAACCAGGTATCACACTGTTATTTCTCAGTCTTCTAGCTCCAAGTGTCCGGTACTTGTAAACATCTCCATTAATAAAAAAGTGTGCATGTAAGGTCACTTTCCAAACAAAGATATTTCATCCTATTTGGAAGGCTAGTTTTAATGATTTACTTCTGCTTCAATTAAATATATTGGTTACGGTCTGTAGATTAAGATCTGGATTCAAATAGACTGGAAACTTGCATAAAAAGGGTTATAGGAGCAACTAATAAAGGCAGGAGGCTAATTCTTCAGTGTGACCTGGAAGTCCTCTCGGTGCCACATTCTTTTGATTAAATTGGTATCTGTGACAGAACTGCAGATGTGTGGTTTTGGTCACAGTGTTATTATTGTCTTCACTTGCAAACTCTACTCCATTTGGCTGATTGATTTCTGCTGTTAATGTACATAGACACACAATAAAAAATAGTTCTTGAAAGCACTAAGTAATTCACTATTAAATAAAAATTAC
Organism: Anseranas semipalmata; assembly: GCA_013399115.1. Taxonomy (NCBI): domain Eukaryota; kingdom Metazoa; phylum Chordata; class Aves; order Anseriformes; family Anseranatidae; genus Anseranas; species Anseranas semipalmata. The sequence continues at coordinate 311,237 of VXAA01003309.1, read as the reverse complement.
CATTCTGAAAAGTCAAGGTTTTATATACAGATTAAGTTTAATGCAAACCTTCAGCAGTTTGGCTATTGTATGGCTAAAAACTCTATCAATCTGTTGACTACCTGAAAATACATACGGACATTATGCAAGCCCTTATTTATGAAGTACATAATGCAGTATTATACAATGCATTTGTTTTGTATAATCTTGTATAGATGTATACTGAAGGTAATACAATTACAGATTTAAAGTTGGCATCAGAGAAAGGTTAGTTAAGGTTACACATTTTTCCCTAATGACAATGCAAGCAGGCTTTAGTATTCATTACATTGTTATATTACATTGTTATAACTGAGCTCTTTGTTATTCTTTAAAAAGGAAGAGTTTCTTATTTTACAAACGCACAGCTGTTGGCCAGCCATAATCAAACAGATGAAATTAAATGGTTTCCTGTCCTTTTTTCCCTTTCCCTTTCCCTTTCCCTTTCCCTTTCCCTTTCCCTTTCCCTTTCCCCTTTCCCCTTTTCCTTTTTTTTTTTTTCTTTCATTAAAACTCCTTTTAAGAATTCATCAGAAAGCATTGCAGGCTTAAAAGACATACACATTTTGTGTAAGTAGTATTAAAATGTCACTATCATTCTTAAGCGAAAAGGCTTCAGATCTTATTGTAAATTCCCAGCTCTTGGTTACACTGAAATTCTGTTAACTCTCCAGATTTGCTGACATTTACAGATTCAAGTTTCATGCCTAGAAGCAATTCTGTATGTGCTTCAAGAAATCTGCCACGTGAAAGGGTCTGGTCCCTTGCTAGACTGCATAGTGGCATCATTTAATCCCTTTTGTAAACTAATCAAAATCCTGTTGAAAAACTTATCGTGTAACTGTGAAAATGTAAGGATCAAGTACTGAAGGTGAGTGAAACTGTTGACTGACATGGGAGAAGTCCTGGATAAAGAAACCCCAATCCTGCACCTTCTGTGTGAATGGAGAATAAGAGATGCATAAAATATCATCCTTCAGCAACTTATGCTGTTTGTGTTTTTTAATTTATTGTTTTGTTTTATGTTATTTTGTTTTGTTTTATTTCAGTTTCAGTTTTATATTCTTCTTTTGCCTGAACAAGCTGCATAAGAAATCTTATATGGATCACCTGAAAGCAAAAACTGCTTTAAGGACAGGTCAGATTTGTTTTATTTATTTGCAGACAAAATGTGTTATTGTTATTGTATACTTGGCCTCCCCATTTGTATCAAGTCAACCCAAAATGTGTTCTGCTTTTAAATCCAGAGAGCAGTTGTGCAAATCCACTTAGCACTATGGAGCTATGTGACATTTTTCTGATCTCTTATTTAATCAGTGAGATTTATCACAAATGCAAATTTTGTTTCCATAATAAGAATGCAAATGAATGCTGTATTTTTTTTTCTCTCATGGGATGGCTGCTCTTCTCTCCTAGTTTTTCCTCGCACAGTCTTTAATATTGGAAAATATACGCTGTTTTAAAATAAACACTATATTGTAGTTATTCACCAAAAATAATCCTCTGTGGGTTTTTATACTCTCATGTAATACCTGAACGATAACCACATTTTTAATGAAGACTCTGAACCACAAAGGCCTCTAACATATACCAGGTAAAATCATACTTGGGAATATAAAAATTAGAAGTGAGTGTTTCTGCACATACTCTGAACTGAATATTGCTGAGCTTTGCAGCTGAAAAAGAAATACTGTAGATACATTGCAACATCTTATGTTTTGAAAGTAACACATCAGCAAAGAATCAGTATAATAATGAATGCTTCACAGCTGCAATATTATAACTGAAGAGGCAAGAAATACATCAGAAAGACACATGGCTGAATAAGGATGTCTCTCTCTATCAGGAGACACAGCTGTATGAGGATCCAGTTCTCCTATACCAAATATACACAGTTCTTGAGGAAGTTATGACCGTTGTGACAGAAACTAGGGGATATTTGAATTCTATTTGTTACTTATAGTCTAAATAGCATTTTAAACATGTGTACATGGATAAATGTCTAAAAAAAAAAAACTCATCAAAAGCAAAACTGTAATAATGGTGAGATAACAGCTGCTTATTTGATATGAGAATCTTTTAATTTCCTCTCTCCTGAAAGTTATCTCTTTATTGCAGGCCAGGGTCTAAAACATCACAAGGTTTGGAACTGTATTGAATGGCAATGAGGAGCTATGGCTGGGAGAAGAAAGAGTAAAAAGGAGAACGATAATACTGTTATGATGTAGCATAATAAATGCTATGACAGTTCTAACAAGCTATAGCCAATAAACAAGCCTCCAGCTGAAGATCTGAGTATTTGAGATCTACCAGGTTCTCCAAGACCCAGATTACATTTGGCCCAGGTGCTTAGGGCCAGGTACTGGCTCAGCTGCATTCTTACTCAAGATGAGACCAAGGTGCATAATTTAAAGCTTTTCCTTTCATCCTCTCTCCCTGGAAAAAGTGATGACTTCAGAGACGAAAAATCACTGGAATCCATCTTAAAGAGAATGCCACTGGTTTGTCCCCCTGCTATCATGATGGAGTGAAGATTGCAGGTAACCTGAGAACTTCAGTAAACATGAAAATAATGTATCCAGTCTGTCATCTGTCACTGGAAGTACTGTCCTAGAAGAATCCTTCTGGAATGCCATTGTTTGCCCCAGGTGAAGCAGTGCAGACTGGCTCATGCTCAGACACTGGCTTGTCCACTTTAGGATGTGAGTGACATCCTCTGACCCAGTGTGCAGTTACATCCCTCACCTGACACAGTGGCATCAGGTGGTTCCTTAGGAAAGGTACTGTAGGACTTTTTATGGCAAGCCACATCTAATTGCTACAGGCTGGTAAAAACCAATATTTGCCCCTCACAAGCAGTCTTTCCAGAGGCTTTTTCCTTTTTTCCTTCCCCTTTTCCCACACTCATTCCCATTCCTAGGAAAGGCATATTCCCTGAATTGCATTAAGCAGGTTCCCTAAAAACTCATAAGTTATCACACATCAGACGATCACCTGTTCTAAGTTAGACACACTTCCTGGATGTGAATTCTTCTATTTGTATCTGAGCATTCCAAATCTCTAACGTTTAAAACGTGCCAGTCCGAGATACTGTTTGGCACAAAGCTGATGAGCAGCAAGCAATAAAGATCACTGCTACAGTATCGCTTCCTACTGGCAGCAAGCAAGAGCTTCAGAAGTTTTCTTTTCAAATCTCGTCCTGGAACACCTTTGTTTGTACTTACAGAGCTGAAGCTTCAAAACTTCATTAATATGCACTTGAAACACACTAGAGTCTGTTCTGTCCATTTCTTACATCTTAGAGAAAACTGTCATAGCAGTTTATATAGTATGGACTTATTACTAAGACTGTTTACTTGCATTTTTCTAAATTTCTGAATTCAGTAGATACATTGAATTCTGAAAAATACATTTAGAAATACACATATTTTTTGAAGTACTCTCTTGGGATTTTTTTCTTGATTGCTCACTTACGCTGCTGGCCGGTAAGCTAACAGCCATATCTCCGTTATTCTGACTTTTCCTCTTCATTTTCAGAAAAGGGTCTTCACCCATTGCACCTCATTAGAAAATTAGGCCTTTATTCTTTCATATAATACTGTGGTCTTACTCCCCAGGTGGACTGTAAGAGTCAGAACCCTCAACATAGTCATTGGCAATAGTTCTAATTACAATAGTTATCTTCTGTTATAACTACTACATATGGGAAAGTTTATATATTATAACATTTTTAGAAGTAGCTCAATCTGTCATTTAGCAGGCAAGCAAGATAGTGCATAGTTATTTGCTATAAAGCTGTGTTAGTTTACAAAAATACCTAGGTAAGAGGCTTCTACCTTCCTATTTTTAACCTTTGTCAGCTTGTATGCTGCTACTTTATTAAGGATGCAAAATAAATGATCTGCCCTGAATAATTTAGAGAAATTCACATTAGCTGATTCCAACCTGTTTAATATTTTTAACCTTTTCCTGCTTTTCCAGTGCCATTTTATTAAGAATAAAAAAATTAATGACCTGACCTTTTCCCAAGTCATGATTGTAGAAAGGCATGTGTACAAATGAGAAGTTTCCAAACTAGAGAGAAATGTATATTATTAATAATAATCTATAGCTTTTGAAGCCAAAGCTTTTGTACTGCATGCCCTCTTCATTTCTCTGTGTGATTAGATTCTCTCATTAGAATGAAAACCATTTATCATCCTCAATGTACAGATAATATGATGATTGATGGCTTTGCAACCAGCTGTATAATATGCAAATATATGACTTTTTAATATTTTTATGAAACACAGCATGCATTCATGGTTGTTTTAATCTCTTTAACTCTCACATTATAAGTGTGCCATGTAACATTATCACAGTAGGGCCACTAGACTCTCTTCTATCAAAACAGACATGATTTCAATAGTAATCCAGCATACAGACTTTATTTATTTATTTATTTATTTTTCTGTTGGCATTTTCATAGTGCATTTTGGTAGCAGTTCTGTAATTGTAATTATTTCATCTCCAGCACAGATGCAAAACATCATCTTTACTATGAGTAGGTTCATTAAAATGTTCCATGTTATTAAGACTGTACATATTTACATTTACTAAACACCAGAATATGCTCCCACCAGCTAGGGAAGACTTTATATTTCTTTCTCACCTTACTTTTATTGCTGGCTTTTATCACCTATATTTAAGTGATGAACAGATGCAAGGGCTGTATGGAATCAGTGAAGCAAAGTCTGTGGGAGTCAGTCACTGCTCCCACCCAAGGGATGGGTTATGGATAATGCTTGCTTCACCCTTGAAGAAGGGATGGAAGAGGAGGTTGACTTTATAGAGCCCAGCACTTAAGGAAGTTGGTGATTTTCATCTGGGTCAGCAACAGATGAGAAAACAAGAAAGTAAAAAAGTTGGAAAACTCACATTTCTTACATCTTTGAGGTCCAATAGAGGAGTCCCAGAGATATATGACCTAGGCACAAGGAAATGTCACTTATGACAGACAAAACCACACACTGCAGCCTGGTAGATCTTCAGCTTTGGGGAAAAAAAGTCAACATCTTCACCCTTGTCTCCTCCCATTTTACCCAGCATGGCACTTTTAAGATATTTCAAGAACAATATTAAGAAGGAACAAATTAGCTCCATAGACTAGATGTAGAATCATAGCATCATAGAATCTTTTAGGTTGGAAAAGATCTTAAAGATTATCAAGTCCAACCATCAACCTGACCTACCGAGTCCCATCACTAAACCACGTCCCTCAGTGCCACATCCGCACGTCTTAAATACCTCCAGGAATGGGGACTCCACCACTACCCTAGGCAGCCCATTCCAATGCTTGACTGCCCTCTCTGTGAAGAAATTCTTCCTAATATCCAGTCTGAACCTCCCCTGGCACAACTGGAGACCATTTCCTCACACCACTTGTAACCTGAGAAAAGAGACTGACACCCTCCTTGCTGCAACCTCCTTTCAGGTAGTTATAGAGAGCAATGACGTTTCCCCTCATCCTCCTCTTCTCCAGACTAAACAGCCCTAATTCCCTCAGTCACTCCTCATAAGTCTTGTTTTCTAGTCCCTTCACCAGCTTTGTTGGTCTTCTCTGCACATGCTCAGTATCCTTCTTGCTGTGAGGGGCCCAGACCTAATGTAAATATGGCTGCTGATGAATTAATCACTTCCCCTCTTTTCCCTCTTTTATTTATTTATTTATTTTTAATTCAAACTCACCAACACCTGACCTGCACAAGTATAGAATCATAGAATCATAGAATGGTTTAGGTTGGAAGAGACCTTAAGGATCATCTAATTCCAACCTCCTGCCATGGGCAGGGACACCTCCCACTAGACCAGGTTGCCCAAAGCCCCATCCAACCTGGCCTTGAACACTTCCAGGGAGGGGGCATCCACAGCTTCTCTGGGCAACCGGTGCCAGTGCCTCGCCACCCTCACAGTAAAGGATTTATTCCCAACATCTAATCTAAATCAACCTTCTTTTACTTTAAAGGCATTACTCCTTGTCCTATCACTACACTCCCTGATAGAGTCCCTCTCCTGCTTTCCTGTAGGCTCCCTTTAGGTACTGGAATGCCACTGTAAGGTCTCCCCAGAGCCTTCATGGAAATAACAAGAGTTGCACTGACTGATTTTACTGAGTTTTACTGCAGATCTCCCTCTGAGCCTTCAAGATTCTCTATGTATTTTTAAGGTTTTTCAACTTTCCTTTACTCCAAGGACTACTTCATGACTTCTAGCTTTCTGTCTAAAAGGGAAAGATTAGTCTCTCTTGCAGGATGGTGAACCCTGCTTTTTAAACAGCTGGACATTTTGATATTGACTCTAAACTTCACTGTGACATTTTCTTGTGCATCCATTTCTCACAATGGATATGGCCTAGTAGTTACAAGAGAGCTGGGGATCAGTGGGCTCCTGTGTGACAGAGCACTCTCAATGGCCCATACCCTCACTGTGGCAAGATCTACTTGAAATGATATTTTGATACAAATATATCCCCAAATGTATATGTTGTACAAGAACGCCTTCAAATTTTTTCAACTCAGTATAAATATGACTTTCAAAACTGCCAGTTATGCCCTAAAAAACATCTCCTTATGTCCTCTGTTGCTCCTGTCATAGAACACACTGGGGATACAAGATAATAGTATGCTCAAGACCGTTTTATCCCCCTAGGAGGTGACTCAAACACCCTGTTGTTCTGTCCAATGGCAAAACAGCTACGCTCAAAAGATTTGAAAGTTATTGCCCAGAGTCCTCCAGATGGGGTCTGGATGAAGACTTCTCTAAGTAGACTGAGCAGGGAGATGCCCATCACCAGAGGTTGGGTTGAGATGGCTCTTGCCACTCCCAGGCAGAGAGAAATTCTTAGTACCTGCATGTGTGTAATGGACAGCTAGCTTTAAAATCAAAGAACTGCTTGTTGGCACTGCATACTTTGTGAAGACCATGGTGGATGATTAGCGTGTCTATAAAATGATCGGCTGGCCCTGCATCTTGCAACTTAGCTGGAGGGTCTGCACAGCTGAGTTTGTGACATCAGTCACTCACCCTCATGTTCAGATCTCTTAGCTTTCACCAACACTGTTTTGATCTGCTATTTTATGGAGAAGATGAAAAAAAAATTAAGAGAAAAGAATGGAGCAATTCAAGAATCTACTATTTTCACATTTTTTCCAAGTAAAATGGACATACAGCATTATCAGGACTGTGAAATTTCACTGCCACCAATCTTTCCCTGGCAATTTTCTGCAGTTAGTGTGTTTATGCTTCAGTTTTCCTGCAATGGTTTGTAGACTCCCTTGCTGAAGGGAGTGTTTTACATGTGGTTTGCTTTCCAGTAATTTAATTTTTCTTTTTCTTAGAAGACTAACCTAGTCTTAGAGGAAAAAAAAAAAAAAAAGAAAGAAAGAAGAAGAAAAAAGATTCACAAGCAGGGAAAATCATATAGGGTTGAAATTTTTAGCTAATCATATTTTCTTCTGGAAGATATTCAGCAATTCTGATCTGTCTGCATTGCAAGGTAAGGCTGCTGTATACATCCTCTTCACTTTCTGAATTAGCATGTTTTCTGTATACTACGGTTCCTAGGGTCTGGAAATTACATAATCCAAATCCTTCTTGTTCCACACCGATTTGGAATCCAATCACATTATTCTTAAAACAAAACAAAACAAAACAAAAAAAACGGAACAGCAATGTGACATCTTTATACATTTCTTTTTCTTGTCATTGATCTTGTGATAGTGGTGGTCAATTTATATAATTTTGCAAAATTTTACATTTTACTTATCACAATCACCTATAGTTCTAACATTTTATCAGAATCATTTTTCATTCTTCTTTTTCTTTATAAAACAAATTTCTGGGTATACACTTATTTAAAAAAAATACTTGCAATGAAATAAAAAATGTGAAAAAATAAGCCTCAGGATTTTTTATTTTACCTGAAACATTTGTGAATAAGAATGCTAATATATCCTCTAAAATATGACACAGCAGAGGTCCTTCATCCTTCAAATCAAGGCTCATGAAGTGAAATACCTGTATAATAATTCAGCAAGTGCTGGCTAGAGGATGGTACACTGAAACAATACTGATGAGACCTTACCATACCAAGCAGACTGACATATTAGACAATAACTGACCAATGGCCATGTCTTTCTCTCTTTCTCAGTATAAAAGCAATACATAAGGCAAAGCATCATAAAAACAAAAAACAAAACTACCACACTATTTTCTTATAGAGGTATTACTGTCAGTTAGTCTGAATTCAGGTTGTTGTTTTCTTAGTAAAAGTCATTTAGTCATTTCTTAGTAAAGTCATTTCACTAGTTTATCACACTAAATCACAAAGAGCATTTACTCTCATTGCATCAGTTATCTACTCACTGAAAGAGATAAATGGTAGGAATCCTTTCTGCAAGAAATATGCTTATAATATATCTCTAAGATGGTGTTTTCCTAGAATATAATTTTGTTTAATTTTAGAGTACTGAACATTAATTGGCATACTTTTTTTTTTTCTCTGATTGTCAGCTCTAAACTTAGAAAAACAGGTATAGTAGGTGTTGACAGTACAATGTGTGGTGTGAATAACCAGTTTGAGTTGAAACTCATGTTGAAGACAGCCATGTCCTGTGGATGGTGAGGAAAGGCTGGACTCCAAGCTCATAGTCCTGCAGATGGCTTCTTAGGTCCCTGCGCACAGAAGAAGGAAGACAGCAGCAGCACCAAGGTGCTGAAAGCAAGACTACAAGGTGGAAAAGGGAACCAATTTTAAGGGAACCAAGACTGGGCAGAGGATAAACTAGCTCATGTTCTGCCAGTGCCGTAACATACCTGGAAGTGTTACCAAGACCAAAAACTCTCAAAGGTAAGATGTCTAAAATTTTGCGTTATAAACATCGCTAAAACAAAAACAACAATAACAACAACAACAACAAAAAACGCAAACATAATGACAAAGTATTATTGATTGATAAAGATCAATGTAGAATTTACCTTCTTTCTAGGCCCAATTCATTATATCATTAATTAATGATATACTAACAGCATATTTGTAATGCCATAATCATTTGAATCCTGCTAAAAATCCAAATCCCAGAGAAGAATGAGTTTGCATTTTTAAGTCACTAACATTGAAGAATACTGTCATCCCCCCC
>VXAA01003309.1:255547-301983 GCA_013399115.1 Anseranas semipalmata | reverse complement strand
GTTTGACCACCCTCACAGTGAAGAAATTTTTCCTATTTTTTTTTTTTAATTGTTCTAATATATATATATATAACGTTTAAATTTATTTCAGAAATCTGTTATTTAATCATAGAATCATAGAATCACAGAATGGTTTGGGTTGGAAGGGACCTTAAGGATCACCTAGTTCTAACCCACCTGCCATGGGCAGGGACACCTTCCACTAGACCTGGTTGTTCAAAGCCCCATCCAACCTGGCCTTGAACACTTCCAGGGAGGGGGCCTCCACAGCTTCTCTGGGCAGCCTGTTCCAGTGCCTCACCACCCTCTGAGTAAAGAATTTCTTCCTTATATCTAACCTAAGCCTACCCTCTTTCAGTTTAAAAGCATTACTCCTTGTCCTATCACTATACTCCCTGACAAAGAGTCCCTCTACTGCTTTCCTGTAGGCCCCTTTAGGTACTGGAAGGCTGCTATAACTCTCCCCAGAGCCTCCTCTTCTCCAGGCTGAAATAGCTACCAGTAATAGCTACTGATACAAGATTTTTATTTCTTGCTTAAGTCTCAGAATATCCAGTTTCATAATTCAGTATTATTTATACTTAGAGCTTTTAAGTTAATATTTGATGAGCTTTCTTAAATGCTCCTGCTATCTTCTCAACATTGTTTAATATGGATCGTGTAGAGGGTTGGGACTTCCTTCTTTTTTCCATTAGATTATGATGCAAAATACTGGATGTTAAAAAGAACTTGGGCCAGATTCAGAAAAATACTTAAGTTTAAGATTTTAATTTATCTTAAAATTGAGATATGTAATGATTATATTTTAAGCAGATTTCTAAAGTGGATATTTTTTTTTGACACTAAGTGTCCCCATGTAATGAATTAGTGAATCTAATCTGTACGTAGAACATGGAGACACTTTCAGGAAGCACATTCAGCATGGTGGTGTTTGTAGCTCACCAAACCTCCATCTAAAATTCTTATCTCTACTTTTAAATATAGATTATTCTATTAGATATATGTGTCTATGTATCTTGTATTAGTCCTTCACTTTCCACCAGTGCTGAGAAAGCAGCATAACAATATGAAAACTGTCCTGCTGGGGCCTTGTTTAGATTGGATTAAGCTGCCTGTAATGTACAATTTAGCAACAAGCCAATAATTCAAATAATTTCTATCTTAAATTAGAAACAGTCATGATTAGTAGTTAGCATAATTATAAACATTTACTTTCTGTATATAGAATTTCAACTCCATGGGAGTTTAAAGAGCTCTAGTTAATCCATAATAAGATAATGAAAGAGCTAAAAACAAAGTTAATTTTCTAAAAAGCTCATCTTACAAAATCTCATTAACAGGTAAACTTGTGCCTTCTCAGAAAATTCATTTTAAATTCCAACTGCAAATGCAACTTTTTGGGGTGGATGATAACCAGCTGAATTCCTCACTTGTCCAAAAGTTCAGTTGTGAGCTGAGTCCACATTGTATTAGGTCACACATATCTGTTCTTCATCCCATAAACTATGTTATCAATTTGAAATCCTTCAGGTTGTCTCATCTCAAATTGTAGAATTATACCATCTTTCCAAGGTTTGATACTATCTCCTCCTCCTAGTTAGTCACTTAAATTCATGGGATTATTAAAGTTAGTAAGGCTTATTCTTTGAAGGACCAAATACCTAAATTATTAATCATAAATGTGTTAATTACTGATTCGAATTTTAACTCCCTTTGTTATTCTGATGCTTAGTGTGAACACTTTCAACTAAAAGAACAGCTCAATAAATTGTATAAAAATCTTTGAAATAATACTAAAGCGATAGCTATAGGATTGTTGATAAAAATTGAAGCCTGAAAACAAAATAAGAATGAATATTCTGATTGCTAGAGCTGTTGCTATTGGCACTGACACTTCTGCTTAAATCTTCCAAGAACCAGTCCAACAACTTACCTTATAACCATAAAACACCTCTGTTAAACGCTGAGGTCTCTTAAAGTACCTATATATACTTTTATTACCAAAATACATATGCCGATGCAGATATAGCACCAGAGGGAAGTCATGTCTTTAACTTTATTTTAACTGCAGACACACTCATGGAAATAGAAGCTATCCTTTGCTGTACTGGAAATAACTCAAAGTTCTGAAAACAAAGGACATTTCCTTTTTCTTTTAAAGAAAGTTAAAAGAAGTTATTTAGACTAGAAGGAACTTCCTGAGGTTATCTAGTCCTATCTCATACTCCAATAAAGGCCAAACAGTTTAGGTTGCTTGGGGCCTTTTTCAGTCAAAAGATGGAGAAATCAGAGCTTTCTAGGCAACCTATTTTATGGTTTGACCACTCTCATGGCAAATCTTTTTTTCCTTATAGTTGATCGTGATTTCTGATGTAGCAACTTGTGTTCATTGCCTCTCTTCTGTGTGCACCTCTGGGAAGAGGCTGGCTATGTCTTCTCTATATCCTCCTGTTAAGAAGCTGAATAAGATTTCCCTGAGTCTTTTTTTAAAGCTGAACAAACATGGCTTTCTCAGTCTCTCTTTGCATGCTATGTGCTCGAGTCTATGACTTTATTGGTGGTCCTTCACTGGGCACTCTCAGGTATAGTGGTAGCTTTCTTGTACCAGGGAGTCCCAAACTGGACCCAAACAGTAGTCCAGATGCCATCTCCTAAATGCCAGACAGAAGGGAAAAAAACGCTTTCTTCTTCCTGATGGCCACACTTTCCCTAATGTAGCCCAGTATACCAGTATGCCACCAGCCTTCTTTGCCACAGAGGCTCAACTTGTTCATGAGGATTCCAACTTCTTTCTCAGGAAGTTTCTCTCTAACCATTTAGCCTGTACTGTTGTGTGGGATTGTTCCAGCCACAGGATTTCACTGTCACTTTTATTGAACTTCATGAGGTTCCTGTTAGCTCTTTTCTTCATGCTGTTCAGGTTCATGAGAATAGCAGCCCTGGCTTCTAATGTGTCTACCACCCCAGATCACCAGTTTGATGCCATCTACAACCTTTCTGAGAGGGCACTGTATCCCATTGCTGTCCAATAAAAAGTTCGGATCCGTTATCCAGTGTGCAATGAGCCAATCCACACACTAGGTCAAGATATTGTTTATTTCAGAATTATGCAAGTCTGGGTACCAGGTGGTTTCCCACAATGCTGGCACACCTTAGGACTTTCTGCTCCACTCTTTATACAATCCCTTATTAACACATTGACATGTTTGTACAATCCCCTAGCCTCCGATTGGTTACATAATTAGCATACTGCTGACATGACAAAATCATTCTGCACATCCACAGAGAGGAAGGGTGCCTTGTTGGGGCAGGGCCTTTCGAGGGGCATGATTTTTACTATTATAATGAGGATAATTCATGGATAGTTCACATTAGAATACTCCCATCTTTGTTTTTCAGCCAACTATCACCTTATGTTGATTGGTGACGTATTCAAAGGCATACCTCAGGATGTTTCCCTCAAGAATGTCAGCATAATGGTCTTCCTGATTAGCAGTTCCTTGGTTAATCATCCTCCAAGGCCTGAGTCATCTTGTCATTTCCTCAAGGTACATATTTTATCTCTTTCACACAAAACAGAGTTAATTATCTACTTTTATTTGTGGTATCACCACAAATGTGGATTTGGTATCACCATCACAAATAAAAAGCATGAACAGTATTGACTCCTGAGGTACTTCATTAGTACTCAAACATCATTTGGATTTTGTACCACTGCTCGTAATCCTTTGAGCCTGGCAGTTTAGGTAATTTTCCACCTACCTCACCAATTCCTCACCACCTTACCAAATCTCACCAAATTGTATATATAAGTGTATTGTAGGAGATTGTACTGAAAGACTTGTGAATATATCACCCACATGTGTATTTTCCTACATATTACTGTAAAAATGGGGCTCTCTAATGAAGTGTGTTTTCTTCTGACACTGAACTGTTGTGCAAGTTACCCTTCCTTAGTTAAAAAAGGCTGAAGAAACTTGAGCAGGAAAGATCCAACTGCATAGGTCCTATTCTGTAACAATTCACATGTTCTTATACTCTTGTTAAGAATCAACAGTGTTAATAAAAGCAGTTAATTTAATTTTTAATTTAATGGCTGATTTTAAAAGCAGTACTGATTGAAGCTGGTATAAAAGCTTTTAAAAACAACCCTTTGTAGCACTACTGCCATCCTGTTTTCTGCCACTCATCACTCTCCTGTCATTCTTCATTCTAGACTCCACTTCATCTGCCAGGCTCTTACACAGCTGCCAGAAAAAGTCTGACATTTAGCCTTTTCTGCTTAGCTTTTGTCGGTCAACACTATTCCCTGTCTGAACTTCCCGAATGCACTTTGCAAATGGTTGGGTAGTGTCAGGCGGACTACAATGGTGAGATTGACTGTTCCTTTCCCTCCAGGAAGCCTGCAATTGTGCCAAGTGTAACTGTTTGCCCACTTGTCTTACAGCCTATCTATCACTTCCTTGGTATGGGACGACCTGAAAACTGTCAGATAATGGCTGAGCCAGGGCATTTGTATCACCCCTGGGAAAACACCTGTCAGCTGTTATGTACAGCCCAAAGTTCAGTGAGCAAGACGACAAGTAAGGCAATAGAGTCATGAGAAGAAAACTAGTTTGTGGCTGTCAGAAAGCAGGTTGGCCAGAAATCGTTGCTATCTATGCCAATCAGTGTCTCAATTGGCAGTTGTTTAGTGTTTGGACGGTTCCAATGCATTTCTCTGGTAGACTGGGATATGTTCTGCAAGTCAAGTGACTTCAATCACAATTTTGCTGCTGTACTGTCAGTTGTAGGAACAGTTTCCAAGAATGGATGGGTGAGAAATGACAAAGCATTAAAGGGCGGTTTGGAAATCTGAATGAGCAGATGGGTATTTTACTACCTGCAGAACTGAATACCCTTTCTGCTGTAGGGAATTAAAAAAAAAAAAAAAGGGAGAAAAGTCTTTAAATTAGAACAAAAGACAGATTAAATTGTAGTAAATAGAAATAAGAGGCTATTATTCACAGAATTCAGGATATTGTTCTTCTGGGATGAAAAAAAATGTTCAAAATCTAAACAATGTTTTTGTCTCTTTTGAATTAAAAAGATAAACATGAATCAGCAATGTAGAATGGATATCCAGAAGTTCTGGAAAAGTTTTCTGGAATTAAGCTATAGGCATAGTCCTAATTCTGCAGAAGGTTTGCTACAAAAGAAAGTTATTTGCTAGCCATGGTATGCATGAAGAACACACACTGATGAGTATAACCTTCCAGTTCATTACAAGATCATATAAAGCTCTGCAAAACCACTTATGCAGAGACCATAGTTCAGAAAGGGACAACTGTATTGCTAAGTAATTCTTACAAAAACTAATTTTCATCTGAGGTTGACTACCCACTTAACTAGACTGCAGGAACAAATAAAATGATGGTCCTTACTCAAAGTGGTTCAGCACCTGTTAAGGGCATACCAAAGGTAGAGGAGAGAGCCTCTTCCCCAGAACAACCCCTCATGATAAGAGGCAGAGTGAGGATTATAAACATGATAAATCATGCTTAAGGCACCCTTTTCAAGACGCTAAAACTGCTTCCCAGAACAGCCACAATCTGGAGTACAACACTTAGCCAGATGTTGTGGAAGCAAGGATAATGACCGTAAAAATGGGCTGCTAATAAGCTGAGCATGAGCTTTTCTGACAAATGAGCTGTTAGGATGCAGCAAGCTTTCAGCAGGTGAACCTTTTTTGAACTGACTGTTGAGGTAGCCGGAGCGGTCTGCACAATTACTTGTACAGGATGCAGCCTGGAATGCTTCAGACAGCATCAACTGTCCTCTTTCCTATCCCCCCTTCCAAAAAATAAAAAATAAAAAAAATTGAGTGACCAAACAGTAGGACGGTGAAAACAAACACTTGTTTCTGATTTAGCTTTTAGGCTATCTTATCTTATCTTATCTTATCTTATCTTATCTTATCTTATCTTATCTTATCTTCTTCTGTCCTTGCCATTACAATGCAGAGCATTTTGGGCTGCAGCTGCATTTGGTACAGCGATATGGTTTCAGAGTGAAGTCCCTGACTGTCCCCATTTACCGCGTGCTGGCTCAGTTCACATACTGGTTTTTGTTCATGCTAACCAGGTCCCTTCTGGAGGAAGCTCTACTCCAAGCGTATGCCATATGTTCTCCAGTGCCTAATGAGGACAGAGGCTGAACCAAAGAGAGGTACTTTGACAGCTTCAAATCATGTGTTGTCAATGTCAAACTCAATCTTGACCAGACCTTAAATATTACATCAAAGATTCAAAAATACATGTTTCATGTTTGGCACTTAAAATATGTACATCAATAGGCCATGCCTGTGAGAAGCTTTCTGTGCATGGCTTAGAATCATTTTAGCAGTTGCCCAGCAGCCATATACACAAAACAGCTTGCTCCACTAGGCAAAAAGAATGAAGCTTCCATACCTACATTTATTTTGGGCAGAATAGCTTCCTGCCTCTTCCAATAGGAAGCTTATTATGATGAAAATTGAGTACATGATTAAATTCTTAGTAGACTCCTTTAGAGTCATCATCAGAACATTATACAGAAGTTTTTTGCCTGTAAGCAATGTTTCTTTAAGACTTTTTGCCTGTGCACTTATTTATGTTGTGGCCTGTGCACAGTAACACTCTGGAGGAGTTTTGGTACAGACATGGACATGTCCCTCCCTCACATTCCAAATTCAAATTTTATAAAAGATCAAATGAAACCACATCCCTTGAGCCTTCATTTACAGTGTTCGTCTAGTAGGACTCCATTCTAGAGAGCAACATAGAAGAATGGACTGTAAATTATAACCTCCTTGGCAGAGGAAGAGAAGCAAAGGTAGTATTTCTGTATATTCACAAATTCTAGATGATTTGTAATAAAAACTTAAAGCTGAAGTACTGAGTTGGAAAGGTCTCAGAACTGATGCTGTCAGGCTTGCTCTGTCTGCAGTTGTTTTGACCTGTCTGCACTTTGTTTTAATTCTGCTTAGTTGTAACACCAGTTTTTATTCCTGCCACATGGCTATGGCTAATATTTTTCATTTGTTTTTACTTTTGCTTATTTTTGTGTGGCTCAACTACAGTTTTATGTAGTTATAAGGAAGAAGTAGTTACTCTGTGTAGAATGAGATATATACGAATAACGTAATGATGCAGCATAGATAGATGCAGTCCTGGTATGATAGCAGAAGCTTTGGGAAGTGGGGACAAAGGAAGCCATGTAGAGGAGTATAAGCATGGGATGATAAGAGACGGGGCACAGGATCACCAATGGTCAAATAAAGAAATGCAGATTTGGAGTGGGCCAAAACTGATTTTAGGGGTAACAGAGAATAATGAAAAAGTATCTAGCACATGAAAGGCACCATATGTAGTATCTTTGGATGTAACATGGAGTTACAGACCAATGAAGAAAGAGCAAAGGTGCAAAAGTGTGTTATCAAACATATAAAATGACCCACAGTTAGGGAAAAACATCAGCATCATATTCTTTGCAGCAAAGGAGTCCAGATGACAACTTGCTGTAACTCCCCCCACCCCACTAGACTAAAACGATCAATCTTAGAACCAAAAGAAGTAGCATAATATGAGGAAAAAAGGGTAGAAACTAGGAAGTGTGTATGTCTAACAATTTTAACTGTATTATTGAGAATACCTGTATAGTAGAAATATTCATTTCTTTTTTATTCTTATCTTTTTCTTCAGTGATTAAATCCAGATGAAAGACAATTCTATGATTAGACTGTTGAGATTTCAGTTGTACTAACAATAAATTCTTGTCTTCTTAAACAAGGTGTGTGTCTTTTTTCCTCATAAACTAGGTTTTGAGTAACAGTTGCACAATGGGTACCCTAAGCGTCTGCAGGTCTCGGGTTCTTTAGTCAAAGACCCTTCGCCTCCATGTGCTTCCTAATACCTCAGAAGTACCAGCATTAGTGCTGCAGAAGTAGCACTTCAGACTGTGTGCTCTTATGAGCCAAGTTAAAAAAAAACTTTCCTCCCACCCCTGGTAGGAATGTGGCCATAAAAGGGAAAAGCCTCACAGGATACTCAGGACTCCAAATTTAGTAAGCCTAGCTAGAATGCCGTAGAAAAACAGTCTACCCCTCCAAAAAACAATAAATGCTATGCTGAAGACAAACCAGAAAACTTCAAATCAAATACCACCACCCCCATGTCTAACAGTGAAGAAAAAGCAGCAAATTACACAATGTTTTCCACGCAGTCACCTTTTTTTTTTTTTTTTTTTTTTTTTTTTTTTTTTTTCCCTTTCGTAGCCCCAGGAAAAAAAAAAAAAAACATGAATATCCTTTCCCTGGAAATCACTTCAGATAAAAAGATGCCACCTGAAGACACTATAAATGTTCATAACCCTCTGCATATCCAAACATGCCGATGGACAATCACGCAAAGGAGCAAAACTCATAGAAGTCATAGTTTTACTAACTATGGACTTGTAGGAATTTATACTGCATCACAGTTCTTCATTGTTTTCCCTTTAAATTACACCAAATAAGCATGCCTTACACAATGCACCATAAGAAAATACTTATGAGAATCTTCTGGCATGTAAGAAAACCCAGCTGGAAGTGACTGAGGAAATCCATATTATAAACTGGAGGGCAAAGTTTCAAACCCCTGATCCCTGAACAACATTGATATTTGCTTTGGGGAATGGTCTTGTATCCAAACAGAGCTGGTAGGAGCTTCTGAACAACCTTGAAACTGGAAATGTGTGAAGATATTCCTGTATTTTCTTTTCTTCCATCTATCAAAGAATTTGGTGCATTTCTCTCTCTCTGGCTGAAGCAGAGTCAGCATATTTCAGGCTGCAGAACTGACTTTCACCTTCCCGCAACCATAAACTTACATTGGCCTGTCACAAATTTCCCCGTCAGTTCCCCCCAGCTGATTGATGGGAAGGAGCAGATGTCCAAGTCTGTATCTATCATGCCAGACAGCTCTCTCTGCTATTTACCTGCACGACAAGCATGGCCCTTCCTTGTGCTGGAGAGCCCAGCACTTGAAGGGAGAGACTGGTATTGACTGAGCTGTCCACCCGCATCTGTGTGCTGAAAGTGCACATCCGTTGCTGCAGCTGCAAGAAAGTAACTAATTATAGACTGGCACTAGAGTCTGAAAGAGCACAGAAATACTGCCTCTGTGACAAATCATCTTTGAATAATTTTCTAGAAATAAATCCAGGTTTCCCTCTCTTTTTAGAAATAGAATATCTCTTGTGTAGATAGTTAAGTGTTTCAGTCTAAATTCAGCACGAAGTGTCTTGTGCTTGCACATAGTTTCTACAAATGTTTAAATATTCCCAAACTGAAAATCTACTATAAATCAGTGATGGTGGGTAAAATTTATGGAAACAAACAGGCAGTAGCAATCATTCACAGCAACAAGAAGCAAATGATATGGTGGAAGCAACTATGTGGGATTAAACTGTAGTCAGTTTTTGCCCTTTTCCTTTCTGGCTACTCAGAGTTAACAGAGCTCAGAAGAAGCTGAAGAAGAGTTATTCATCTAGTTCTAATTGGAACAACTCCTTTTGTTGAACAATGTCTAAAAAATACTTTGATTTAGTAACAGAAACATTTGGAGAGCTTGTTTTTAAGATTTTATTTTTATTAAATAAATAAGGGCAACTCCTACTAGCATAAAAACAAGTGACCCAAGTAACTGTTGCACTCAAATAAAATAAGCAGTCCTATACAAAGTCCTATTTCATCCAAATATGTTTTTGATTCAAAATATTTTCTTTTGAGATTTATTTGAAATGAGTTTTTAGTCACAAACTCTCAGAGATGGTGCATCCGTAAAGCCAAAAGGTTCAAGGATTGGTCTACAGTTTTCTCTGTGCTTTATGTAGGCTGATTAAGGATCAAGACTTAAAAGCCTACTCTTTGACCTAGCAGAACCAGAGATTTGAACCAGGATCTGACAGTATGTTTTATACCAAATGTTGTTATAAACATTTTGTACTGAGCAAAAGCATAATTTTTAAACCTGTCATCAGAACTGTAATTGTCCTCTGGTGAATTCTGGTCTGAGGATTATATTAAAACTGTTGTAGGTAATGTTTACACCTAGGTTTTCGAATACATATTTAATTTTGATAAGTGCATTCTAGTGATATTTTGGAATAGAGTTAAGACATTTAAGCCTCCTGAGTTATATGCACAGGACTGCTGAACCTGCATGATGGATATGATATGTTCATTCTTGGACTGAGACTGGAGATGACTGGTTGAACTCATAAGAAGGCTGCTACAATAAAGATCTTCTGGCTATAGCAGCGTAACCAGCATGCCTGTAGTTTGCAAACTGTGAACGTGTGAACTTTTCACAGTCAGGGTCCATGTATGAAAACAAACAGATTGACTACATACAATCCTCTTCTAAGTGGCTAGGACAGATCTAGCCCTCAAGGAAGTAAAATGGTAGGGATCGTTATTAACAGAGTATCTCTGCTTTCCTGCCAGGGAGGATATTGGTTGATTAATAAGGTAGAAAAAAACAGTTTCATAAATCAAAAGTGAATGGTCATTTTCAAGGGGCTAAGCTTACCAAAGCTGTTGTCTGACCAAGGGATGCGGAGGTTTATCTCTGAACATCTCATTCAGCCACAAGCTTATAAGGATATTGCCTTCATACATGGTGATTTTTTTGAGAATTCATTAAACAGAGTCTGAGTTTTAATCAATAGATGACTTTTCTTCATCTTTTAGACACTTTACAAGTGGAGAATGGAAGCCATGCTTTGGGAGAGTGATCATGTAAGTGATCATACTTAAATCAATGGTTGCTGAGAAAATATGACCATATCAAGAAAGAAAACACCTGTTCACTCCAAAGCAAAAATTAATAAAATGATACTAACAGACATCAAACAGCAAAAGGCTGTTGCAGAGAAAGGGAGTAATCTGTTTTCTGTGTCTGTGGTGGACAGGGAGAAGTCATAAGTTCAAATCACAGACAAGAAGATTCAGAGGAGTCATTAGAAATAGCTTTTTAATGGGAAACATAACAAAACACTGCAACAGATCATTCAGTCCCTCTGATGCCCACCCTTAATTCTGTCAAATCATTAAACATGTTTAAGGCTATGTTAGAATCACCTACAAATAAGTTTCATGAATAATCCATTGTCACAGGTCTTGATTAGGACTGAAAACGTAATTAGATAAGTTCTTGAGATGGTTTCCCACTTTAAGATATCCTTAGGCTAGTAAACACTGACTCTTCAGATTCTCTATTTTGCTAAAAACCATTTGCATCATCCAATGGTGAAGATGTGTCCTGTGACATTTGAAAAAAAAAAGACACCTAAAAGTTCACTAATTAAATAGTTTCTTAATTTTGATCCACTACAGGTGAATCTGTTGTGTTACAGAAAACATGCTTCTAAGTGTATGAATCCTTCTCAAAGTTAGCTTTCTTTCCTATATTACAACAGATATTTGCAAAATTTCTCTAACCCTTCCCAGCTCCTCTAATTTTCAGCAAAAGTATCATGCTCAAAACTTTAATGGCACTAAAATCCATTTAACTAGCCCACAGAATAAGCCTTATGTTCAAGTGTTTTCAGACACTCCAGTGAAATAAGAAGCAAGGGCTCTCACAAACCTCGGCCTCTATCAACTACCGCCAGGATTATAGGAGAAAATAAGTTTAGGCAGAAAGAAGATATGCTTGTGGTACTGATTTGCCTTACTTATTGTCAGCCACATTTTCTGGTCTATGTGGTCAATATATGGTCTAGTTTGAATTTATCATGTGGCAGAGGAGACTGGACTGCCACAAAACAGTAGCTGCATGCCCTGAACCCATGCCCAAACTTGCTAGTGTGTGATTGTTGTAAGGTAACCTCGTTCTGGGATCTGGAAGAGTTTACACCAGAGAAGTATGACCATTCATTGGTAGTTCAAATTCTGCTCTTCAACAGAGGGCCAATGGTTTGTGGAATAACCCTGGCATGGAGAATAGTAGTTTGCTTATAATATGTTTTTTTTCTAGATCAGGAAAAGCAGAAGACTACTTCACCCTAATCTGCATTTTAATGTGTGTAGGAGGATTTTCAGTTTCTACAGAGGAGTTGGATGAGGCAAAGACAGCTTTGCTTGCTAACACGTACACCCTTGGCCCAAAATATGGGGCATATCGACTTGTGTAGAAGCCTGTGCTACCAGGTATAAGTCTGAGCCAAAAAGTCTTTTGCTCTGTTGGACATACTTTCCTTGATATTCATAGTGCTAATACACACTAGGTTTTATACTACTTGCTGTACATCTCTGCTATCATGCAGACAGAAGAGCACCATTACAAGACCTTGAAGACTCGGTGATATTACAGTCATGAAGTTCCCTGGCAAAAACAGGAGCAGTGAGAAGACCCAAGCAGCAGAGCCTTTGCCCATCAAGAAAGGAAACCGCTCATCCAGCTTTAATGCAGGAACATCATGCATGTAAAATATTTAATGCAATAGTTTAGCTGGACACCTATGATACATATGTTGTTGATGAGGCCTGAAAGCAGTAACTGACTTTTTAAAGTGACCTTTCTCAATAAATTGATTTGCTGTTCATTTGGCCAGACATCTAATATCTAATTCATTTGGCTTTCAGTTACTTGCTAATGAGCTTACTCTCCTTTAGAAGTTCCAGTGTAATTCAGAATTAGTTAATAGGCACAATGATATTACCTTAGTTTGGAAACATTCTAACCTAAGTGGCCAGTCATCATTAATACATGTGGTTTTCACTGTAACATTAATCATGATAAATTAATTCACTTTACAGTTATGTGTGATATGTAAGTTAATTTACAAGACTTGGTCGGTAATTTTGTAATTAAAATGCCATTACCTTAAAATGTTACCTAGTATCTAATCTCTATTTTTTTGAAACTTTATTACATTTTTTTTTTCCATAAATATAAAAAGATCAGCAAAATTCTCAGTTACAAATGCAATATAAGCAGAAGCACTTGTGCTAGGGAATGCTCATCAAGTTCTAAGAGCAGCAGTCAGGGAAATATTTTCGCAAAGGCAACTTGATAGTCAAGCAAGTACAAAAACAGTAAGGAAACTATTCCACACCACTAATGCTCATCTAATGCACCATCACCATATGTTTTCCAGCATACAGGTCTCCAGTTCTGGGATGTAGGAAGAAGGGAGGAACGATATACAATTGAAGATGTAGCAAAACATTTATTGCAAAATATTTCAGCAAAGATGAAGTTAAATATGAAGTTTTTGATTAACCCCAGTGGCTGCTGAAGTTCTGTGTATAGTCATTATGTTCAGCTTAACATTTCATCTTAATAAAAGTAAATGACTAAAACCACTTCAAACATTATTTAAATGAATTTCCTATATACTACCAGGGTGTGGTTGGGGCATTTTATCTTTCATGAGTCTTGACTCTAACCACCTCAGTTTATAACAGAGAAGAAATAGGGATTTCAATATATTATAGGAGCAATATATAAACATACAGATAATGTACATACTAATACTTATGCATTTTATATCTGTGCAATTTGGTTATCTCCATATTTACATATAAGAAATCTTAAGGAACACAAAACAGTAAGATGGCAAGAAGGAATTTTAGTAAAACCAATTCCAAAACCAAGCTCTTTCAAGAAAAAAAAAAAAATTAACAAGTGATGTTACACCTTCCCTCTGTATCTAGCAACAAAAGAAACATGGACAGTAACATGTTCACTGATGAAATGAATAAGAGACCATCATAAGAGACAGTGAGACCTGCATTGCTTAACTTCCTGGTGACAGCTACTGCCATTAGTGCCCCACTAGATCTTCATATGTTTCTTTTCTTTTCTTTTCTTTTCTTTTTTTTTTCCCCCTCAGAACGGCAGTTCCTTTTATAAAGCTATGTAAAAACATGGACTCATACATGTCTATACATAAATGATGGAAAGAAGCACTGTCCCACCTCATTCTATTTCAGTGTTGTGAAAAATGTCTGCATTTCAAAATCCGTAATGGAAATCGGACATTTTCTCTGATGAAAATGAGTGATTCTGTCTGCAGAGAAGCTAACAGCCTTGTAATTAGGGTGCTAACCTGTAAACTGAGAAAGCCAGATTCAAGTCTCTATTGTATCAGCCTGACTGGAGACTTCAACCCAAGTCAGTGCCCTCAATAGCAAGACTCTGTTGCTTTACAGTATGAGTCTCTCGTTCTTCACAAAAATGGATGTCTCTCCTATATCAGGGGGACTGGAGGGGAGGCATGCAACCTATCTAGATCCAAGATGACCTTTATGGGAAAGGTTTCATAGCAACTGACACAGTTCTGCAGAAAAGCCTCAGCTTTAATGACAGTGTTTTACAATTTAAAAACCCACAGAAACCATTTCTTGTAGTAACTTCTCTTCTCAGAGGAAGCTTCCTGCTCTGTCTTCTAGGTTAATGATTATGTGGAGGAATAACCTAAAAATATGATGTGATCTTAGACTACAGTTTTTGATCTAAAGCACACTGAGTCCATGCATACCGCTTTCTTGTGCGAGTGTGGTTCTTGCACAGTTAAAAATCAATTCTGTGTAAACACGTATAAATGCAAAAGTACATTAAGTAGGTCTCTTGCTCCTTATTCTGTAAATCCATGTTTAAATATCTAGAGGAAAAAGTAGGTCTCCAGGCAAACACAGTTTTACCTGTAAAGTTCTCTCCATTCAACCCCACAAACTTGCAAACAAGTTGTCTACTGAAATATTTGACAATTTCCCAGTCAACTGCTATAGAAAAAACAGCCTATAAGTAGCTTCATTGGCAACCTTTTTTTCCTGCTTCCCAGGAAATAGCTCTTTGGCACTATTTAAATATGAGTCCTGCAAAGTCATAGCTTTTAGTACAGAAGAAATATGCTGAGTGGTAGTCAATTTTCAGACCAAATGATATATAAAGGTCATGAAGAAAGAAAAAATATAAAGCTGCTTTTATCTAAATAAAGGTCTGAATCGAGTACAGTCAGATGACACAGTTTGGCATTACAGGTGCATTAAGATATTTCACCAAGAATTATTCTGGCAAATATATGTTTTACCTCTTATGGATGGCCTAATTACTTTTATTTTAGCCTAATCACATCAGAAAACCTCTTAAAAGTTACATTCCTCTATTTAATTGCAATTGCATCTTGAAAGATTACCTCAACCCAATGGTGGCATCATTTTACATACGAGCAGAGACGAGCTGCGTACAGCAGCTGAGCTCCTGGCTCCACACATTGTGCAGTGAACCTTCAGGGAGTCCATTCTTTTCTGTGACTATCCTTACGGCTTGCTTAAAGAGGTAGATTGTATAACTATTTCAAAACAGAAAAGCCACAAATGTATGTGAAAGGGATTATAGTTTCTGCATGATTTCAAACCCTTATTATTTTTTCATTTGTGGGGTAAAGTAATACAATACCTGAGAGTGCTTGATGCAACCAGGTTTAATTTTTGAACTCACTGAAATCAAACATGGTTTTGCTGTGGAGATTGACTTCATAATGCTAAAACACATTCTCAGATTTTGTGGACATGAAAGGAAGATTGAGCCTCATGTGAATGAGTTTTGTGAGCCAGAGATCCCTTTTAATACAAAATCGTTGTTAAGTAAGCCCATATACTAAAATGTAAAAAATGAACATTAGTAGTCACCAGTTCTAGCTGTACTTAAAAAGAATAAATTAATTATTTAGGACAAGTAGCATTTTTTTTTTCTAGTTGAAATGATACAGCAATCAAATAATGGTACAAATCCCTTTGCTTTGATTCCTATAGCTGGTGTTCAAATAAGAACCGGAGTTGATTAATTTTGAGAGAAACTTTGAGCTATTCTTTACTCAGAGACAGTGGCTGAAACATTCAAAATATCCAGAAAACTTATTTAATTTCCTATATTATTTGCCACCATTAAAATAATAGCCAAAGTGATTACATTGCCTCTGTTGTGGTGTAAAAAGATAACTGATAGGATTTTCTAAATCTCAGGCAACCCTTTTAAACAGACTGATAAAAAAATTCAAGCATCAAAAAAATCAGTTTCCAACCTTCCCAAGACAGGTTTTTATGACTCAGGAAAAGAAAAAGACTTGCTTGCTGATATAAGTGGAATAAATCCCATCCATTGTTCTTAAAACACATCTCCCACATTAAGGAATAGAAAATATCTATTTTTTACAGTAGATTTATAAACTTAATTGCATGTAAATAATAAATATCAACAACACACCAGAATTACAGCACCTGGTGCAAAAGCAAAAAGAAATTAAAAGAAAAGAAAAGAAAAGAAAAGAAAAGAAAAGAAAAGAAAAGAAAAGAAAAGAAAAGAAAAGAAAAGAAAAGAAAAGAAAAGACAAATCAATTTTTAGTATGGTAGACTTAAGAATAAAAAAAATCCAGAACATGATATTGAAATATATTTGCTGCCATTAATAGTCATAATAAAGGAATATTTTTCAAATCTATTCAGTCCTGTGCTCATTAATCAGTAAATCCTTTCAGCAAAATCAAATTATTGCAGATCAAGACTTATATTCTGTCAAATGTATACAAGTTTAGGTGTGATGCATTTATTTCTAGGATAGAGCACGTGTAATGAGTCTGATGTGTGGGATGTATCAGCCCAACTTTATCTGTGTTTCACAGATGGTTCTACAATAAAACCGAATGATTTAGCACCTTTTTTTCATTCAGGTGGGGTGTATGCACAAATCTGAAAGTTCCCAGATGTGTTGGACTTCATGCACATATACGGTCAAATCACCTTCTGTCATTTTCTTGACAATACTTCGAGCTTTAAGCAGGTAGGGAAACTAACGCAACAGCAACCTGGAACACAGCAAAAGCCACTGATGTGGCAGAGGCAAAGCAAGCAACTAATGTAAGAATAGAAACCAGAATAAAATATGAGCAGGTTAGGGTACTCGGCCTGGATATGATGTTAGCATACTGTGCAGCTGGTCAAATTTCACAACCCAACTAAACAGCCTTGCCTTACCTTTATTATTTTATTTGTTTCTATCCAACCTTCCCTTTTTCAAGAAACTTCAAGTTTCTGTTTCTCCCTCACTAAAAGCAATTTTCTGAAGGCATGCTTGAACAGGCAGATTGGACCTAGATAATATCAGGAGATCCCTTCAAATCAAAACTATTCTGTGATCCTGTTGGGTACTCTGTCCAAGATAAGCTATTTCCATTCTGTTCTGTTGAGCAATCACTGCCACGCAGATCTCCTCTCCAACTATGCTCCTCAGCCAAGGACTTAACTTTGAAACACCCACCTCCCAAACATATGTATATCTCTTGAACCAACCATGATATTGCTTCAGCAAACTCTAGCATTTGCAGGAAGATTCAATTAAAGCAAATGGTGCTAAAGAAGACCCTGGTGAGGACTAATCCTCCTCACTTGGTGAGGGGCATGCACAAAGAACAGAGCCATGCTGTGAAATGCTCTTCGCGAACTCTGAACCAGCTGGAACACTTATTTCTGCATGGTGATTTCATTCATAGGTGCAGCGTGTAGTTGTGCCCACAGGTCACAGAGGTGCGCATCAGTGTGGACAAGTTCAAATCTAATGTGACAGGGTAGAGCATCCTTCCAAGCATAGTGGGAAATAAGTGCTTTTTGGATCCCTGCCTACTCAGTGTCCAAAAGTGACTGTAGCTCTTGAAGCAGCAGAAGTTCAGTAAAATAGCAAGACTGCCAACTGTCTCTATCATCTAAGGGCAGACGTGTTCAGTGGAGAATGAAATCTCAAGGTTATGAATTTTTAAAAGTCTTTCTTCTTTGCCCACATCAACCTTCTTTTCACTGGTAAAAAGTTCATCTTCACTCACCTTCTGATCTTTCATAAGACCTTTCGTAAGACTGAGGAGAAAGATTATTCAGTGCAATTTGAGAGCAATATTGAGTGCTATAGCACTTGCCATAGCATTTGCCATATACTGTTGGCAGTATTCTCTCACAATCTCCTTCAGCAATATCACTGGACTTTTTACAGAATAATGAAAGAGAACAGGTCCATTTGTGAAAGAAGTAGGTTTTTGGAAATAGTTATTTTGTTTTAATATAACAGGAATTGTTTGAATGGGTCTTAGCCACCTTATGAATCCTTAACATCTCTCTGAAAGAAAAGTATTCCTAGACTGAAAGGGTTTAATTGTTACCTATTGTTTTTCAGGGTTATCACTGTTGTCTTGGATCCCTACATTTGCCTGAAACTCAGCAAGGAAGGGTGGATAACAATGCTATTGAGAGGCAGTTAGTGTCTGCCAGCTGTTCAATTAGCATACTGTTTCCAAATTATTTTCCCCTCATTTTCATCCTTTGCTATTTCATGACCTTCTTTCAGCAATATCCTCTAGTACCTTTCACAGCTGCCTCCCAACGACCCACATAAACCTATACCTTCCTTGAGGAAGGCCTTCTGTTTCCGCATTCCCTATTCCAGGAAGAAAGGAAGATGTGCGATCCCTGTGCTTTTGCCACTAGCCCTCCTGCCATATTCACACATCTCTCAGTGCCCCAGGCTCCCAGTTTCCCCAGTTTCTCTTTGCTCTATTCTTCTCCATGCACACCTGCCCACCACAGGAGGGAAACAACCAATTTTCAGGTGTGATCACCCAGTGGCTCCCCATGTTATGACTCGTCCCACACAAAGCACTGGTCTCACTGTAGCCTCCAGCTGCCAGCAAGGCTTCCTCTGCTTCTAACTTACAAGACAAACAAGAGACTGGCCTCTTCAGCTGGAAACACTTTCTTATTTTTCTACTGTGGCTCAGTCAGAAAATCATCTATTTCAGCCTCATGGACTGGATCCAGAAGCCACAGACTGAACAAACCACATTTTAAATACTGTTTATAGGGAAAGATGTACTCTACAGAAATCTCCCACACTTAAGTGAAATAAGTTTCCTGGAGGGGAATTTAGGAGAAAGAAAAGATCAGTTTACATTGTTGAGACTCAGGGATAGCTATGACTTAAGTTACTTTTCCTTCTGAAAATTAGGACCATCACTGATGCTGAAGTGGACCACACAGAAAGGAAAAGGGGAAACAGGTTCTTAATATACCTCTTAATGAATACTGTCTAGTAGCAAAACCATAAAACAGTACTTCATAGATCAGAAAAAAAGGATTTTTTTTCTTAAAATGAAAATAAACAACCAATTTTCTGTGAAAGGCATAGATTTAGCAAAATCAGTTACTGAGCTGCACAATATTAATGGAGCTGAACATCTGAATTTTCATATGTACATTTTAGCTCTCTTTTTTATGACACTGTGTAAGGAATTAAGAGGGATGAAGAAGAGGCAGAGTACCTGGCTAAGGCATAAAAATGTCTGTTCTCCCCCATACCCATCAAATTGTCTTGCCTATAGATTTTAATACATATTTTCACAGCTCCTTAAAAATAACTCCTTCTGTCATCTGCCCTTACTGTGCAAGCCATGGCCAAACAGTGCCCTGTTTCTGCTGTGCTGCATCAGGATCTATGGAAGAAATATGCCTGTCAGTGAAGGATGCATTGAAGGTGCTGATTCAGCCCTGGGGGCATAAGGACAATACAATAGTGATAGGTAGCAGTTAATAAAAAACTTAGCTAAGCTACTTTTTTAAAGCTTGAGATTATAGTCACAAGGGGACCCTTGGCAGGCCTACTCTTCTTATGTCAGAACAAACACAAATGGATATAAATATTCAACATATAAAGAGTGTTGCAAGGAAAAAGCAGGTATATTCCCCTTGCAAACTTAAAATCCATAACTACTTTATGGCAAGCACATTTTAAATTTAATGAACAGAACTGAGGGATGATGTATAGTGCACCTAAAGGGGCCTAAAAATGCCATACTAGTAATAGATGCCATACAGAAGGATTTAAAGATGTTCTGGAATCTAAGTAAAGAGGAAGGACAGAAGAGAAACGTTTAATATTTCAGTCAGGTCAGCTTGCTGCTCCTTGGTGTATTGACCTTACTCAGCCAGGGGGTGCCCTGGGAATGAAGTGATAGTTTCAGTTCCTTCCCTACTCCTTTCCTGCAATCATGAGCTTGACCTTTATACTGACAGTAAAGGAAAAAGGAAAATCTTTGGAAAGCATCACCTTTCCTGCAAACCTCGTTGAATAAGACTAATTGCCAGATAAAATATGTAATCTGATGAACACGTGAAATGAACTTCTGTTTTTCCCTAAGCGCAAAGGGTATAATTTCACATAAACTAAACTAAATAAATAAATAAAACAAACAAAAAATAAGGCAACTCTCTAAAGAGATGATGTGAAGTAGTCGGGAATTCCTCTTTCAACATTTTTCTCCATCCACTACTTATATTCTGCATTTTGCATGTGCCCTTTCACCCCCTCATCACATTTTTATTCCCTCCGTTTAAACAAGTGCCATTCAACCCGAACCAGTGTCTTGATTGTGGTTTGAATGTCTGGATCATTTGCAGCTGATGGAAATTGTTGCTCCCAATTTTGACTGCTGCTGGGGCTATGGGTTGCAGGGAAGGACCTACTGCCTGTTAAATTAAAAAGTGAAGATTCTCCCACCTTTTCTGAGTATGAAGTCAATGGGCTACTCTCACAACACCTTCAGTACACAGCATGGTTGCAGCCAAAAATTTTTGACAAAATGTGCTGGGAGCAGGAGCAAAATAACACCAAAACCAAATCAATACTAGACAAAATCAGTAATGTACAAGTGTTCAGTTCAGAAAAAAAAACGGGAGAAAAGGGAAGGGGACAAAAAAAGTGTTGCACTACTTTCACAATCTTCCATCAGACAGCAATTTGCCTGCTGAGGTTTTACCCCACCATCTCTAAAGCATCAGTCCTTGATGGGCTACAGCATGAACAGGGAGCTCCTAAAGATCTCTGCTGACTGGCAAAATCACTGAAAGGCATCCACAACTGTGAGAAAAGCAAGGGGTATATTTTCAGCCAGATGTGGGGCTGAGAGGGGTGCAAAGCTGGCTGGGGGGCACAAAATGATTGATGTGGAGCTGGGAAGTACATAATTAATTGATGTTGGTATACTAAGAATGCATAATAAATTGATGTAGGTCTGGAGGGACACAGATTAATTAATTGGGGCTTAGGGAGAAACTGGTGCTCTTAGTACCACTGGGCAATATTTCATGCAAATATGTGTAATGTTATGCAAATTAAAAATCTACTGGGGTTTTTCGTGTCATAAGATGTTGGCAGAGATGAGTCTGCATTGTAAAACAAATTTCCTTTGCAGTTACAGTCTGACTAGAATCGGGTGAAGAAGGGAAAAAATGTATTTTCAAATATTATAGTTTGCAAAATTCCATATTAAAAGTACTTTTTACCCAGATGCATATGAAAGCATATTGCTTTCCAAATGTGCTTTTATAAATGTGCAATGTGCTAAATAGCTAACTGAAAAAATACAGTAATGAAACATTTCAAATTATTTGAAGACCACTGTGTGGCTAAGCTCTCATCCTGCAAGATCTGCTTGAGAAGAGAAATTACAGGATGCCCATGAGGGGAACAGCATTTCAGGGTAATGTAAGAGGACTGTAATTGCTACACTCTGATATAAGGGGGAGAGAAAGAATCCTGGCTGCAACTACTAAAATAAGGTTCTGAAATATGAGGGCAGTAAAATCCTAATCTTTTCTGACCTGCTGTCGGCCCAGACACACAATAAAAAACCATCAGGGATTAATCATTTGAGGAAGGAATTCTGAAAGAGCTATCGTATTTTCTGCTAAATTTTGCAAGGCTTCTCTAAAGAGAAAACATTCAGGGATGTGGTGGATGTGTGATCATCTTTTGATGTACTGCAGTAAATTAAAGTAAAATAGAGCTGCAGAAGAAGAATGAGATCACTAATGGAAGTTTCAAGAAGTAGTGATTCTAGCAAGAACAATGCACTTTCTCCAAACGAATTTGATTGTAGCCCTTTGCACCGGGGTTAATTTCATCCTAAGAAAAAAACACTTAAGACATTAAGATGGTATTAAGCTAATGACATTATTATGTTTGTCTCTTTTTTTCCTAAGGACAAATAATTTTATGGCTATAACAGTCAGAAAGTTGGGTGCAAATATGTCTCTGCTTGTCTGGAATGAAAAAGTATGTTGCAATAAGATAGACATTATGGGCTTGATGGGGAAAGCTGTTGCTTCTGTAGCATAGAAAGATGAAACAAGACTTATCTTATCCACAAGTTCTCCATTTTCTTACAGATTTTGTTACCAGTCATGTTAATATCTACTTAAATATAAAAAGGCTGAAAAGAAATAGAAAAAAATAGTATTCTATGGTGTAGAAAGATCAGTTTTCTGAACCCCACCTGCCCCCTCATTTATTTTATTGTAAATGCCACTGGGAAAAAGCTACTTACTTCTGTTGGTTAAATTACGCCAAGCTTGTTGTTAGGTGGATATTGGTAATCTAATTTCTAAAGGTGCTGACACAAAAAGACTATTTGTGTAATATCTGTAGATTTGTTATTAATATCAGTCATAAATCACTAGAGGTCTTAATAAAAGTAAANTGCTTTCCTGCTTTTTTTTTTTTTTTTTTTTTTTTTCTGGAGTTACTGTGTTTATCCAAAGATTGTAGAAAATCCATCTGGAATTTTCCTCCACTGGTCTGGACAAAGCCCTGAGCAATCTGATCTGAATTCAGTGTTGCTCTTGCTTTGAGCAGGAGCTTGCACTTGGTGACCTCTCATGGTCTTTCCCAACATGAACGATTCTGTATGTCTCTATGCTGCTTCCAAACCATTTCAGTGGTAACGAAGTAGTCAGTATTTAACAAAAATACTGACTTCAGTATTTCTTGCTTCAGTATTTCCTGTTAATTTGTGATTGTTTATTAAAATAAGTTAAATTATTTTCCTAAAACTAGAACTTATATTCTTGCTTATATATTTTAATATACCAAAATTAGTCATGGAATGATATTTTTTCAGATACAAGCCTGGACCAAGCCCCTGTTTAACAATTTATCTGCCAGATGTTCAATCACCACTAAATTATCCATAAAGAGAAGACTCAAACAAGCTAACGTGAAATTGAATTGTCTGACTGGCAAGGAAAACTGTCAAAAATTAGTGATTATGTATATGCCAAAGCTGCCAGGCTTTTAAGAGATGAATATCCTTCAATCGACCAATTTCTGTGTAGAAGTCAGTACCGCAACACAAGTATAGAATATCTAAGAGTGGATGCCCCAGTTACTTCCCCCAAAATTACAGTGGTTGAATCTGGGCCCTGATAAATTCAGATTATAGCAACATCATTGTTTACTCCTATGTCTGTGATGAAATCTTGGCTACATCAGCAAAAATGAATTACTCCATCTCTCAATTACTCTTCCAGGATGTTTTCATGATTTATTAGCAATGACCTAAAACACTTGGACAAATCCAGTCTGGCTTAGTACAACAGGCCACAAAACTTCCTTGAATTAAATCTGGGGTGAAATAAGACATGTCCTTTACAATAACATCCAATGCTTACTTCAGAAATTTTGACTAAAACGTTTGGTAAACTGTTCCTAATGTCCTCAAAAATGTGCTCTATTTTGAGGTTTCCTTGTTCTCACTTCAGTTTCCAACCTTCAGATTTTGTTACACCTTTCCCTTCCATGCTGAAGAACTCATCATCAAAGCGTTGGATGTTATACTTAGAGAAGTCACACTTTCACTCTAACTCACCATTTTGCTATTTATTTTCTATTTCAATATCAATGTCCTGTTTTCTTCATCATTCATCAGTGATTTCTCTTCTCATTCATATAGTGAGAAGGAATGATTAAAGAATTGATTCTACCATGAACTGCACAAAAGACATACACCTGCTGTATGATTACTTCCCATTTACAAGTCTTTTGAGACTAGTTTTTAATCCATTTGGCATGTGCCATACCAATGTCATAAGATACTTTCTTAATCAAATTTCCACTTGGAATGAATCAAGTACCTTGCAGAAATATGTTACATCAATTCAACCTTATTATCTTGTGTTAAAATATACATAAAAAAGGATACATCTTTCATTTCTTAAGACCTATTTTCAGTAAAGTCATGTTGACGTTAGTAACATTATCCCCATGCTCATTCTTGATCAGCCAAGTCCACCACCAGCAATTTCATTACTCTTTCCCTGCAAATTAAAACAATTATGACAGGACTATTATTACACAGCCTTGCCCTTTTACCATTTTAAATTACTTACTAAAAGTTTGATTTCTTCTCATGTGCATGATCACAGGGCCCGCTCTTGGCAAAGAGGCTGGGATAGCAGCAGCCAACAAAACAGGAACAGGTGTAAGGGTGTGGGGAAGTGGGATGCCAAACTGCCTGAGGGAGTGTTCGCCCAAAACCAAGCTTGGTAAAGAGGAACCATCAGCTGATTTAAACAATGAAGGAATTACCAGGAGACTTTTGGTTAAAAAGAGTCAGCTAAACATCAGTACATGTGAAACACAACGATTTGTAGTGGGCAGGAGAAGAGGGCAGCAGGGCAGCAGTGGGGCTGGTGGGACCCTGGCAGACATGGCCTCATGGCACCTGGGGCTCTGCCTGGGCCTCGTAGTGTGGCTCCCACCCTCAGCCACCGCCTCCAGCTTGCCCACAGCCAGCATGTGGGCACCCCGTGACCGGCACCCCATGGGTGTGGGGCACTTCCTGGGGGCTTCATCTGCCTCTGGGATGGTAAGCGGGTGGCTGAGGCATGCACATCTCCCAGAGCAGGGGGGAGCTTTGCTGGGATTAGCTTTAGAAGAGGATTTAGAAATCTTGAAGCATTTATTAACATTTTGTGAATGTCTAGCATCCTGCTGTTGATGCTGGTATTGGTCATGAGTTCCAATTTGTCATTAACAAATCAATAAGCCACTTCAATCCTGATTTGCTTTAAACTCTGTGAACTGAGCAATTCACCCCTGTGAAACTTTTACTCTTCTGAAACTTTTACTCCAGTTCAAGACTTGCTGAAGATAATCCTCCCAACATTAGGAGCTGAGAACCTCCCTGGAGAACTTCCCTGTCAGTTCTTTAGAAACTTCAGGATGAAAATTAATTTGACCTCAGGATTTAAAGATAACTTATTTTACAGCTCTCTAATGAACTCCGGAATGGAAACCATGTCATCATCATCCTGTTATCTGAATGTATCTGTCAATTTCCAAATACAGGAGAAAACAAACAAACAAACAACAACAACAACAACAACAACAACAAAAAAACCAAAAAAAACCCCTTACATATACAGCTATATTTAAAACAAACAGACAAAAATCCCCCACATTTCTTTCCAGCAATTAACTGATAGCCTTCTTCCAAATTCTCTTTGTTCTTTATGGTTAAGCTACTCATAAATCTAATCTAATCTAATATTGCTTCATCTTCTATTGTTTCAATTACCTACAGCTTTCTTGGATTGTGATTTTTTATGGTATGTTTTTAAGCATACCAGTTTCTTTTTATGATTATTTCTCTTTTGGCAACTATTAAAATATTTTAATCATTTCTGATCATATTTTCCCATTTCAGCTCTTTCTCCAAATTGAACTGGCTCATATCTACTTTCAAGGTTTATGAAATTGGCCTTTATGAGCAGCAAATAAAATAAATATGATCAGCTTGTGACCATATGCACCTAAGAAATCACTGCATTTTTGTTCCCTAATTAGTTCTCTATCTATAAATACTGATTTCTTCTGCAACAGGTTCTAGAATTAGGAAATTACCTTTTGTAATAGAAAGAAATTTGGCTAGTGTTCAAATTAAGCACATGTAGATTCAGTAGAGTCCTATTTTCTGCCTTCTTACACAGATTTTGTACCATTTTCTTTTTCTTATTACTTTATCTCATTTGTTAAAAAAAAAAAATTAAAAAAGTTAAATTTCTAGATTCTTGAAGGACACTAAGACATTCTCCTCTCACCAAGATGCCAAGAGCGTAATAGCATGTTGTCTGAAGGAAGCTTTATTGAAGTGAATATACTGGGATCTGAATGCAATACTATGGAACTTGCTGAAGTTTTTTCCTTGCTGCTCTCATTCTAGGTATATTAGGATAGGTGCCAAGCAATCATTCGTAAGCACTTTTCATGTCTTTTTATTTCAGAAAATGCTGACTCGATGAATGGTTAGATGACTAGCCTTCATTTCTGTAGGCATAAAGAAATCATGTGCCAAAATGAGTACAAAGTATGGTAGCCATAATTTCTTTGGGATTTTCATTGTCTCAGCTCATGAATTTTATACCTTCTTATAAATTCTAAGAACAATTTGACATTTTCTGCTAGTATCACAGAGCTAGAAGATCCCAGTGAATACTAATGAACTTCTACTGAAATAAATATATTGTGTACAGTGGTGATGCAGTTCACTGTTGAAGTAGATATACTGCATACTATCAAAATTTGAAACAGATGGCTTGGATTGTTATCGGTAATTTCACATAGTCACTAAAAAAAAGTGACATTCCCTATGAATTACTATTGTTGTACTGCCCTTTCACAGAATTCATGGAGCAAATGGACCAGGACCAGAAGAATACTTAACCTTTGCAGTAGCCCAAACTGCTGTCTTTCTCCCAAGACTGGGGGGAACTCCATTGGTACCTGCAATGCCAGGCCAAACCCTGAACCTATCACCGTTTTGGGCATTCCCTCCAAGACAGTGTATTATTTCAGAGAGAAAAGACATGAAGATACGATAAATTATGATGCTTCACAATTCTGCTCTGTGCACAATTCCAGTCAGCTGGATATGAATCACGGTGAGATGAGCTCCTGCAGTTATTTTTTTTTATTATTTTTTATTTTTTCACAAAACAATCCTGCTTGGTAGCTTATGTGCTTTACTCATGTTGTCCCAGCAAAACTGAATGAAATATATATTTTTTGTTTTTGTGAAAGGATAACACTTATGACACTGTTATTACAAGAAAACCAGATTTAATGTGCCTTCTTTCTTTCTTTCTTTCTTTCTTTCTTTCTTTCTTTCTTTCTTTCTTTCTTTCTTTCTTTCTTTCTTTCTCTCTCTCTCTCTCTCTCTCTCTCTCTCTTTCTCTCTTTCTCTCTTTCCCTCCCTCCCCTTCCCCCTTCCTTCCTTCCTTCCTTCCTTCCTTCCTTCCTTCCTTCGTGTCTCTTTCTCTCTCTCTCTCTCTCTCCTTTATTTTAGACATTCTTACACACAAGGACTTTATCTTGGATCAATGTGGTTTAAAAATGCCAGTGGATTAGACTGAAATTTCTACTTCATCTTGCACAACACAAGAGAAAAGAAAAAAACATAACTGCTTTATTTACATCTAAAAAATCCTGTTTTTCCTGACTTTTTTTCCTTGCCTGCCTGTGGATTTAAATAAAAACCAAAATTTAACAGTAGAAAACAAATAAAGCAGCAGTAAGTGCCAATTAACAGAAAATAAAGACCTCTAAAGCCAGCCTGTAAAAATTCATGACTGCTTTTCCAGCTGCTGCAATGATAGTGTGAGTGTTAATTTTATCTTCTGTAATTTGATTGTTTACATTCAACTTTCTTCTACTACCTTTGAACAAAACCTGGACAAAAAACAAAATGAACCCTGAAAAAGCAAAAATCTAGAACAGTGACAATTCCCTTACCTACAAAACTAACCTGTCTTTTACACAAGTGGCAGCAGGGAAGTATTTCCATCAACTCAGTTTTCTAGTTCTTCTGAAAATGTTATTAGAATCAAATTTCAATTAAGGTTAAGATGGTGTAAGCTTCAGTTCAGTTCACTTCGGGAACTTCACAAATAGTTGTTTGATAAGTTGGTGCATAGTGTCATTATGCACATCATTTAGATAGGAAAATTACATTCCGTTGCACTGTTCAGACTTTGCTATTATTTTTTGTTTAATAATGATACTTAGAATAGTAGCCACTTAAGTTTCAAAAACATTAAATACATTATATATGTATATAATGTGTATATGTATATATGTATATAATGTGTATATATGTATATAATGTGTATTCTTTTTCATAATTAAGAATACACAAAAGCAAACCAATATAACTTGTTGCACTCTTGTAACTTCAATAATCTTCCTAAGACATAAATCTGGTTTTATTTACATAGTTGTCAAATTTCATTGCCATGTCATAACTAGGACTTTTCAAACTTTAGCAATTGCAATTGCTAGAACTGCAGCAAGATCATTTAATGTCAAGCTTGATTTTCAAAGCTGAGAAAAGGCAAATAATTTAATGTTAGATATATCTGTTAGAAGTGATTTCTTGTCACTTTTGAATGATAATTTCTCCAATTTGTGACACACAGCAAAACATGCAAGATACATGAAAACAAACAAAAAAACTTTTGCTAGATTTCATTCAGAATGTACAAAACTGCATTTGTTTAAAATATCCTCTTTGTTGTTCTAATCAAAACTTGTTTCAGTAATATAACGTTTAATTTCTTTTAGCCCAGATGTTTCACTAGTAAAGAAAAAGAACATCCTACCTAATACCTCTATAGCCCAATTTTATAGGACTACAATAGACCAATTGTTAACACTGCACAGATTTTCAGAGAACCATTGTATTACTCCTTCCCTGTATTTTCTTCCACCCTTTGCAGGAGATCTGCCTGCTGTATAGATGCTGCTGCATCTAGATCAGCTGCTGTCACTATAACCATAAAGGTCTTTATCATATATCTCTTTTCAGTGCATTTACAACAACAACAACAATAATAATAAAACAATATTCCTGTTGTAGAAATGGAGGAATTGACAAGGAATTTACTGATTTTGTTAAAAACGAGTGTGGTGCCTCTTTGAAAATATTAAGCTTGCATAGTGATGTACTGAAATATGAGACCTAACAGGATACATCCAGGGTGAGAAGAGAGCTGGCTGATATCATTGTGAAGCTGCTCTCTATCACCTTTGAATGACTGGGGCAATCAGGTTAGGTGTACACAGAGACAGACTTTTTTTTGGAGGGAGGAGATAATGTGTAGCAAAGGGGCAAAACTTGTGAAACATTGAGGGGGTAAAAGGGAATATAAGGAGAAGAAAATCAAGTACTCAAGGGTTTCTGGAGGTCCCTATGCAGCAGTGCTCTTCCTAATGTGGAAGAGCGACCAGCTAGATAAAGACAGACCAGCCAATTATGAGCAAATCATTCTGGGAGCCATGTCCAGCTACATGAAAGACAAGATGAATAGGAGCAGCCAGCAGATTTACTGGGGCAAATAATGCCTGACCACAATTATGAGCTTTCTATGATGAGATGACTGGCTTACTGTATGGGGGAACAGGTAGAGGAAACGCTCTTCACCTTGACTTCAGCAAGGCCTTTGACAAGATCTGCCATAGCATCCTTACAGCCAAGGACTGGGAGATACAGCCTGCATTAGTGGATGACAAAGTGGCTGAAAAACAATCTGGACTATCACTGCTTTGAGTCAGACTTGCTTTGAGCAAGAAGTTGGACTAAATGTGGTCCCTTTCAGCTTAAATTATTCTATAATTCAGCAATTTTATGGCAGTATCAAATCGAGATAAAGTCTTGCTGAACAAATGATAGAAAACAGAAGAATTTTTAAGATATTGATTTATCACAGTGTACAGCTGAGAAGTCAATCACATCTTGAAACTGCTTCAGATTTTGTCACGCAAGGGTTTTACAGTCAGGTTTTGCTGTCCTTTAGTAGCTACTTTAAATCTGCTTTGTTCAAACTTGCTATTTTTAGTCAAATTTTGTGTTTCTCACCTGAAAGACTAATTCAACAGACATGGATTTCATGAAGTAAGGAGTGAACTTGAGTCCAGAAAACTTAAGGTAGTAGTAGAACTAGAAAATATTAAATACCTCACAAACTAGAATACTTGAAAGTTACCAATACACTTCAAACTCATGAAAGTTCTGTTCCTCTCTCTTCCATATTTGTATGAAGCATCAGGAGCAGGAGGAAAGAAAGCACAAAAGCCTTAGAATTTGCCATTTAACTGCAAACGGTAGGAGATGTGGCACAGATGTCTACAGCAAATTACCACAGCAGCCGATTGGAAATGATTCCTTTTCAATGAGATTTTAACAGTGCTTAGGAATGACTGTGATCGTAACAAAAGTGCTTGGATAACATCAAATCAGTGAACACTCACATGGGGGAGAAGACTAGATAAACAAGTAACAGAACTAGACTGAAAAAAATGTCATAAAAAATGAGATTTATACAAAGTAAACTAAAAAGCAGTTGAAGTGTTTAGGCAGACCATCTCACAGCCAATAAAAAGAAAGGAAAAGAAAAGAGATCTTTCTCATGGTAGCAGAGACTTTTTGATATATTTTTTTTAATGTCATAAAAGACATTAAAAGACTGTGTCGTGCCCCACAGTGTGGGGCATAAAGATAGCTAAGTTAACTGTCATCAAGCTGGTTAAGAAATGTGCCACAGGATATCCTCATTGGCAGCTGGGAGACAAGATTTAGCTAATTCCCATGTGGATTTGTTGTCAAAATGATTCTATTTCTTTCCAGACCAAGACAGTGTATGTTCTCAGCCTTCTGCCATCTGGTTGCTATCACTGATTGGACATAGCTCAGGACTCATATGCCTAAACTTATGTCAAATTAGAAATTCCCAGTTGGGTTTGAACATGAGCAGTATCTTCTTATAGGTTCATTATCATTTTGCAAGTAATGCAAAGTATTCTGCAAGGTGTTCTGCGAGGTACAGAGGGACTTTATACAACATAGAACAGACTTGAAAATATCAAGCTTTATACTCAAAATGGAACTTTTCCCCCATATATATGATTGCTGATGAAGTTATCTGTCCCTTAGAGGACTGTAGGATTAAGCATGAAAACTGAGGTAGACCCTTGAGAAGAAAGAAACAGAATCCCTCTATTGTATTTTATTTAGGTGTGAAAGGAAATTAGATTTAAGACATGAAATCAAATCTGAGATAGCAAATATGTCTTCACAAGCATTTCTCATGTCAGTTAAGAACACTTGCATTTTAGCTGATCTTGGTGTTAAGAAGGGACAAAAAGAGAGGAACAGTGATCCTAAAAGTTCATCACACTAAATAGCTGCCTCTCTGAACTGAGACTATGATCAGGTTAAGCATTTTTGTTTGCTCCACCTTGCCTTGTGGGAGGAATATTAGCTATACTTTCTTCAAATGGCTAAGTGATGTCAGGAGGGGAAGTTATTTCATAGGTTTAACAGCTATAGGCCAGAAGACAAATAGCAGGGCTGGGATTTGTCTGGATTCTACAATACACTAAAATAACATTACTCTGTTCTGTCACACATTCAGTTCTGAATACTTGGTAAAAAACAAACATGCCTTCCAATTGTAGATTAGAAAGATAAATATTAACAAATCAGATTTAGATGAGAAATCATCTGACCGGTATATTTCCCGTACACTCTTGAGCAGATACAAATCTTTCCATGTGCTTTTTGGAACAAGGTCAGCAAGTGTAATGTTTTAAAAAAAGAATGAGAAAACATGGAAATATGGCAGGCAGAAGATGACATGATAGCTCAAGCACTAACACAGGTTGTACTTGATCAGATATCGAAAAAAGTATCATCAAATAATCAAGAAGAAAATACCAAACTCAATCTGGATAAGATTCTCTCTGAAGTGAAGGAATTGAACTGAATTCAGGTTGAATCAAGCTAGATCAAACAAAAAGGTGAAGTTGTAGACAACATGAGACCTCCTAGGATAACAAAAACAAAAATTGCAGAGCATTCTAGAGATAATTCTTGTCTTTATACACTACATCCTGCCTGAGACACCAAGACATATGTTATGAGAGAACCTATCATGACAGTGGCTTTATCTCTGCATGATATTATGACATTTCAAAATGAAATATTATAGAACAGCTGTGCAAATTTTAATGAATCCAGCAGATGCTACTCAAAGTAGCCTGTTCCTGTGCCTTACCACCCTCACAGTAAAGAATTTCTTCCTAATATCTAATCTAAATCTACCCTTTTTGGTTTAAAACCATTACTTCTTGTCCTGTCACTACACTCCTCAATAAAGAGTCCCTCTCCTGCTTTCTTGTAGGCCCCCTTTAGGTACTGGAAGACCACTGTAAGGTCTCCTCAGGACCTGCTCTTCTCTGGGCTGAACAACGCCAACTCCCTCCGCCTGTCTTCATAGGAGAGGTGCTCCAGCCTTCTGATCATCCTCATGGCCCTCCTCTGGACCCGTTCTAATATGTCCATGTCCTTCTTGTGCTGGGGACCCCAGAGCTGAACGCAGGACTCCAGGTGGGGTCTCATGAGAGCAGAGTAGAGAGGGACAATCACGTCCCTCGACCTGCTGGCCACACTTCTTCTGATGCATCCCAGGATATGGTTGCCTTCCTGGGCTGCAAGTGCACATTGCCAGCTCTTGTTGAGCTTCTCGTCAACCAGCACCCCCAAGTACTTCTTCTCAGAGCTGGTCTCAATCCACTCTCTAGCCAGCCTGTATTCGTGCTTGCCCCGACCCAGGTGTAAGACCTTGCACTTGGCCTTGTTGAACTTCATGAGGTTCACACAGGCCCACCTCTCAAGCCCGCCCAGGTCCCTCTGGATGGCATCCCTTCCTTCCAGTGTGTCAACCACACCACACAGCTTGGTGTCATCAGCAAACTTGCTGAAGGTGCACTCAATCACACTGTCCATGGTGCCGACAAAGATATTAAACAGTGCCGGTCTCAGTACTGACCCCTGAGGAACACCACTCATTACTGATCTCCACTTGGACATTGAGCCATTGATTGCAACTCTTGGAGTGCAACCATCCAGCCAACTCCTTACCCACCCAGTGGTCCATCCATCAAATCCATGTCTCTCCAGTTTAAAGACAAGGATGTTGTGTGCTACAGTGTCAAATGCTTTGCACAGGTCCAGGTAGATGATGTCAGTTGCTCTTCTCCTGTCCTCCAATACTATAACCCCATCATAGAAGGCCACCAGCTTTGCCATGTGAAGCCATGCTGGCTGCCACCAATCACCTCCTTATTTTCCATGTGCCTTAACATAGTTTCCAGGAGGATCTGCTCCATAGTCTCGCCGGGCACAGATCTAAATTGGAGTTTCAGTTTCCATAATCAGTTAGAGTGACCAAGTCCCAGTAAGAGTGAAATAGAATATTTTGTAAGATATAGGGAGTAAACTCATTCATTCTTATTCTAAATATTCTCAACCTAGTGAAGTGGCTCATTCCATTAAAATATGGATTTTAATTACATGATGAAACATTCAGTTTGTCCTTCCGGAAAGAGGCATACATTAATAGTGAAGTGGTGTCCTGCCCTGAACAGCTGAATGAGTGATGATTTGGACTAGATGATCTTTGAAGGTCCCTTCCAACTGAACCATTCTATTGTTAAAAATAACCCTTCCTTCCTTTATATGAGTTGCTCTATATGCATTGATAGCACTTAAAGTGGTTCACATCAATGTTACTATAGGAAAGATGAGAAAATACTGATTAAAAAAAATAACAACAACAAAAAAGATAAAAACAAATCAATCAGTCAATCAAACAAACAGGACTGTGGAGAGGTGACTAGGGTTAATCATCTTTTTGAGTTCAAGACCATAAAGAAAGTCAACTGGGTTATCCT
The DNA here is from genome assembly GCA_013399115.1 of Anseranas semipalmata. Taxonomy (NCBI): domain Eukaryota; kingdom Metazoa; phylum Chordata; class Aves; order Anseriformes; family Anseranatidae; genus Anseranas; species Anseranas semipalmata. The sequence continues at coordinate 268,311 of VXAA01003309.1, read as the reverse complement.
GCTGAAGCATTGTCTGTTGCTGTGGCTGTAGACTACAGTCACAATTAACTTTACTGAAGCAACAATAAAAGGTGTAAAAGTGAGACCAAAGGGTGTGCAATGGGAATGCACATATAGAATGGACATATAGAAATCATCTATTACCAGAAGACCCCCATGAGCAACGATCAGTGTTTGTATCCAAGATCCTCTACAGTGAGACTTCACACTAATGTCAGCTGTTAAATAGGCTGCACCAAGACCACAAGGGCATGGGTAGGCATCAAGAAGGTGGAGACCTAAGTGATAGATTTAGGCAGAATCCCTGTTCCTGCATACACCAATAGGATGAGAAAGGATTACACCTGCTCCCAAATATAGGAACAGACTGAAAATAAGGTTAAAGAGTTAATTCTAGTGGGTAAAATCTAAACTCTGAACTAAGCTGTGGAAGATTAATTTTTTTTTTTTTTTCAGAAGTTTTGTAATATTCTGTTCATGCCTCAGGGCTGAATGATGAGGATGTGGTTTAGTGGGAAATATTTTAATAAAGACAGCACAGGACCAAGTTGATATCCTTAGTTTCACTCTAGGTTCCTGAGACATAAACAGAATTATATTCATCATGACTATTTATGCATTTATTCATTTTATATTTATATTCATTTTATAATTATTCATTTACTTTGTTTTAGAAAACCACTTGGTACTTACATTTTTTCTTTATCATTACTTTATGTTTTGTTCAATGTAAGAAATGTCAGATCAAATAAACCTTCTCTGAACCTTGTCCTGATGTTGGCAGCTATTTTGCAATAGAAATTGATCTTGATTCAGGAAGAGTCCAGCAAAGTACTCATATGAGTTCAGCAAATTTAAAAGTCATCCCCGCAATAAGCTAATATCATATGACATCTCACAGTTTTTATGGGTGTGTGTGTTTTACAGTCTAGGTATGCATAATTTCTGCTGTCACATGTTTTTGTTTATTTGAACATTTTGTTGTTGTTGTTTAACCTTACATGATAATGACACAGAATTTCACATGTGCATTCACTTTTGCTTAAACACTAATCAGAAAGAAATGTGTTATTGCACCAGAAGAATACAGTATTCTTTGAGGTACAACATTTAAGTGATGAAAACTATACCATAGATACTTATCATGACTTAGCAAGACTTAAATACCTTGCTATCTAAAGCTCACTTGGATAGGCAATTACATGCTTATTTTTGAGTTTCAGTTCTCAGATTATTCACTCATAGTGCAGTGCTGATAAATACAAAATATTAGAACCCTCATTGCAAAGATTATGATGGGCCAAAGAATTTTGTTTGAAGTATATTGCTCTTTCTGATTCAGTAATATGAACATGCAACATCCAATTTCTTAAAGGATAAGACTTGAAACCTAATTTTAAGATATAATTAATTATTATACGTATATAGTATTTTTTAAAATAAGTCTCATTAAAATATATGTTATAATACCAATACATTTCCACTTTTTCATTATACTGGTACAATCTCTGGGGTTTCTCTAAGACAGTCTTGTCCTTGCCTAGAATGTTTTGACCCACATTAAAATTAAAATCTTCACAGACTTGCCAGAAGCAAAATTAGGAACCTTTCCAGCTTCTCATCTACTATACCCTTTAAAACAGTGTAAAAGCATTAAAACAGTTAAAATCATTGCTTTCTTGTTCTGCACAGGTATATCCTGCTATTACAGTAGCTGGATATAGGTGCATAACAGGATTGGTTCCATAAATAATGGGCTATGGTTGTACAAATGAATGTCTTTCAGGATTGTTGTACTCGCATGCTACTGACTGAAAGTTGATGGCAAAGTGAAAACTGAACAAACACTAATTCAGTTTTGAATTTTCTTTCTTACCAATAGTGTACTATTGGTTTAAAGAAAGTTTAGTCACTAAAGAAATTTGAATAAACATGTCAATTTTCAAGCCAAAGTGCATTTTTAACAAATGTGTTCACTAAAGCAGCATAAGTATTTATTCTTATATATTTTTTCAGCATACAAACATTCATGACATAATTAATGTCTGACACTTCAGATTGAGATGAAGAATTGATACACTCTGGAAATACATAGTTAAATTCCTCAGTGTTGCTAGACATTATAAATATAAAATAGAGAAGATCTGTTTGAGTAGAAGCAAGGGAAACAAAAGGAAAAAAAGCCCCATTGTCACATCAATTCAATTTACAACAAAGGTATATGTCGAGTCCCTCTAAAGGCCCTCTTTATTACCTGCTCTCCTCCTTGGATATTTTCTACTGGGTAGTCATCATTTAGAAAGCCCCTGAAGGGCTTCTGTGCTTCTCAAAAGAATGTGCAATAGAGTATGTCGCCCAAAATAATTATCTGAAACCACCATCTTACCGTAGGCTATATGTCAGTATGTGCTCACTTGGTACTCAGAGACTGCATCTAATTTAGACCTGAAGGCAGACATACGTGAATAATACTTACAGCAAAAAAAAAAAAAAAAAAACAGGATTGAAGCTACAGTGGAACTAATTTATTAGTTAAAAAGGGCATCAACTGAAGAACTACAGTGTCTTTCACAGTCTTGGTACTGTAAGCTTTTTCCTTTTTCTCAGCATCCGAGAATGTAACTCTGGTGTCTTAAAAAAGCAACAGCAGAGACCAAAACTACTAGTCAGGCAGTATTTAACTTGCTTTCTCAAGGTACCTATGAAGGTGGCTTGGCTGTTATTCTAGTCCAAATCAAAAACATATTCTGGGTTTAAAGAACTAGGTCATGTAATTACAAAATATAAGGCTATGAACTATAAACCAATCAAATCAAAGGGACAGTATTATGTGCAGGATAGCAGCATTTTAGATGAATGCTGTTACAAATCTTTTCCTAAAGCATAATGTAAACAGGAATATAAAGTTATGGAACATTAAACGCCTTCTATGGGGTATTGGCTTTTACAGAATTCATGTGTGCTGGGATGCACATGAAAGTTAAATAGTGTTGCAGAGACCCTTGTGAAGAACTTCAAAGGCAAGAGGAAACATCAGGGGAAGAATTGTGTTCTCCATCATGTATCCAAAACTTACAATCTTAGTGCAGCTTGCTTCTCAGCCCACAGCTGCCACAAGGGACTTGGTCCTTTTGCTTTGGAGCAAGCAGGTCTCTAGTCATCCTCTCACCACAGACGTGAAATTATCCTTGGTAGAGGTCATGGGAGAAACATGGTATTTCCTCAGAATTATTCCTGCCCATGCTATCTCTCTGCCCTCTGTGGCAAAGAGGTGAATATGAGCAAATATTTTCTAACTCGTAGATATCTTGCAGGTGGCAGGAGCTTGACAATTGTACGAGGAGACCAGCAGGCCAGTTACAAAGACTCACATGAAAGCTGGCAAGGAAGCTGGCAAGCACTACCAATGCTTTAGACTTGTCCTTGTAAGGAATTTGTTAAACAAAATGCCTTGTTATGTACTTATGAAACTAACATTTTGGAACACCACCTCAGGATAAATATTTAGATAGGACCTTAATGCACATTCATGCAGTTCCCTTGCCTAAAACTGGATGGGAATTGCAGCATTATCATCAGTGAATTGTGTAACACTGTATATAGCTATAGGAATTTAAAGGTTCAATTTTAAATTTTAGTTACATACATGTAAAATATTTCTAACCCTCCTAAAGCTGCTGTAAACGACATCACAACTTTGAATGACAAGACCACACAGCAGACAGGAGCTAACATTAGTGGTCAATTTATGAAAAATATGAAAGGACTGATGTAGTTTAATAATACAGTCTAAATTATTCCTTCTTTTGTGAGTACTTATTCCTTCTTTTGAGTACTGTGTCTATAGTAGTATCAGGCATATACTATATAGGATAATCTTTTTCAAAACTTCCTTTGTTCAAACAGCTTTCAACAACTGATTACCATACAGCCCTCATTACATTATTAATATATTCTAATTCCATTTAAAAGAAAATCCAGCTATGTTAATAAAGTTTATTTGTCCATCTATAAAAAGCTTTTCTCGTCTTGTCCCCTTTCCGTGCCTTGACTGTTGATATAAAATCATGTGTTCTGTTTTTTATTTTATATTATTTTATTTTATTTATTTATTTTTTTCAGAATACAAGGCTCTCAGGATATAGAGCTAAGTCTTCTTTCATCTGTAAATTATCAAGTAGTCTCACAGTAATGTTTCTGTCTGCTATTTCCTTCCATTGAAAAGCACAATTTGCACATAAATTATTCTTCTGGGTCATAATGCCAAGCAAATTTTATCTATTGGCTCCTCATTATTTTCAGGCAACTGTTAATGTCTACTGCTAATAAAAAGAATTCATAGAAGCAGTTTGTCTAACAAGGAGTACCACTTTTAGAAAATCATTTTCTTTGTCAAAAAATACCAAAGTCGACTGTATTTCCTATACAGAAAGTGTAAATGAGGCCTGGAACACTTAAAAGAAAATTTCACCTTGCTTATTCTTTATATTCCCTGATATATCAGGAATTGAAGCATGAAATCTGCAATCACATGACTTGGCGGAGTAATCAAAGTATTTTAAGATTAAACAGCTGAAATTTAGTATTGGATAAATTTTCCACTATTATTAAATAATTTGAATAATTCAAGTAATTATTGGCCCCTTAATTTCCTTTATACCAACTCCACCTACCTTTTGTACAAAGCACAAAAGTACTTTGAATACAGCAAGGGCATTTTTTTGCACAAAACACTTGGCATATTATAGACTCCACAAGAAAAACTAAAAGAGACTAACAACAGTAGTCATAGTAATAACAGATCTATTGCCTTAGGAAAGCACAGTTTAAAAAATCTGGTCAGACCAGTGTGCAAGGAGCTGTAAATAATGCACTGATGGCATTACATGGCCTATTGCTCAGAGACCACGGCTCCAGGAAACATCTTCTAATAATGCCATCTCACAGACTGACTTTGCAGCCTTGCTTTTCTCACTTGAGCTCTTTTATTTCACTCATATATACATTTTTTTCCTAAAAAAAAGTTGTAAAATAGCCTCCCCTAAAATGTAATTGGATTTCTTTAATTTGGTTTTCTTTTGAACCCAAAATACAGGGGTTATAAAAGCTAAAATTACTGTTTAACAACTGTGACAAAACAACAACATATCTAACACAAATACCTCAATTTCTACAAATAATCAGAAAAAAAGATTTCTGCAGCCTGAGAAATTGAAAATGAATAAGCCATGTCCATTCTTCATGACTTGTTACAGCCAAAGCACTAGCTTCACTTCACCTCTTCTTGGCATAGCCATTACACATGTGGGTTTGGTCTGAACAATACAGCTCAGAGGTCTGGTGAAAGATGTCTCCCAGATATCTTGCTGTACTGTCCATTATTAGTATACATCTGACAGATGGGGTTAGTACTGTACTCCAGATGATTTTATCATTGCTAGCCTTCACATCTAAATGCAAATAGCTTTCAGAAGTAACATTTTCAATAAAATTTTACACAAATATTCATGACAAAGTACTAGAAAATAAAAATCTTATGCTTTTTTAGTTTGGAGTTCAGAGGAACAGCGTCTACAACATTATGTGGGAAAAACTTCAACCTAAGATTTTTGTAATAAACTTCTCTAAATGAATAACTGCATTACAGTTCAATTTGGTACAATTTCAAGGACTAACAAAACTCATTCTTTTGCTTCTGTCTAAGATCTGGCACACCAGTGGGCTGTATATTATTTTAGACCCATTAAAGGCAAGATAACCACACCTATTAGACAAGTCTCTTTATATCACATTAAATTTACTAATACAGCTTAAGAGAAAACACTTATATTTTCTTCACATGAATAATCATGTTCACTGCAATGGGATTACATAGAGAAGTATAACCACTCAGAAATAATGGGCTTAATAAATCAGCAGTTTATAACAGTAAACTTTTTGTAATATCTAGGCAACCTGTAATATTTCCAAAATTCTGCCAGATCCAACATCCTGGAAATATACTTAGAGGGAACAATGGTAAAACAAACTTACTAGTCCCCAAGGTACCAGCAACAGATGATACAGAAAGGAAAGAGAAAGATATATTTGTACGATATGAACAAGCACTTACCGAGTGGCTGCCCTGCAATGATCCTGGCATTCTCTCCCGCCACCGCAGCCCTCGCGTGCCTCTCGCTCATGTACTGTACAAATGCATAACCTTTGTGCACTGAGCAGCCAACTATTTTCCCATACTTTGCAAAGATCGCTTCGATGTCACCTTTTTTGACAATGGCTGTGTTCAGATTGCCGATGAAGACTCTAGAGTTGATGGACTTCGGGTCGTTCTTATTGGTGACGTTGCTGGTCTGTGTTTTGCCGGTCATGGTTGGATTATTTGGCTTTAACCCTTAAATAAAGAACAAAGAGAATTATGTTTCATAGCACACAGTTACCCTCGGCTTTGATGATTTTTCCAGCAATAATTCACTTTTTCATTTTTCACTCAGGGTGAATCTAGACTTGGAAGAGTTATACTTTCTAAAAATGATTATCAATAAAACCAAGGTAACACTTTTTAAAATCCTGATAATAAGCCAAATCAAAACTTCTCATCTTTACAGATGGAATATACTGATACATTTATTAACACAATGCTCTGATAGTGGAGCTCTGCTGTAATCATATGTGGATTTATGCTTGGAAATTCAGTATTGACTTTTTAAGTACCTAGCCATCTAGAAACTGCAAAGCAAGAGAATGAATCATTATCTTATGTCAAAGAAATGAACATTCAAGGCCATGTAGAGAGCAAACGCTAACAATGAAAGACAACTTTGCTTTTGTTTTGTGTCAGCCAGAGCACATTTCTCACCAGTTAAATACCATTGACCACTGTGAGGAGTGCAGGACTGGTAACACACAGTTCTTTACTGCAATCAATATGTTTCTATCAGAACAATTTTCCTTATCAATTCTGTGCAAAAAAAAAGAAAAGAGAAAAGACAGGGGAAGCACAAGTGGCTTACACTCATAAAATTAAAAAGTATGAAAACACACTTCCTTAATTATATGAATACAGCTTTGCTTGCTGTTTAGCTTTTTCCTCTGAGATCACAGGACCATATGAATCCTGGCATATCTTAAATGGAAATAGCCACATTATTCTTGAGAAAGATTTGCCAAAATAAGAAAAACACTTTCTGTGTTCAGCTAACCTTACACTTTTGAAGTGCACTTGATCTTATTAGTATGTATATAAGTTCCGCCTGCCAGCTGGTCATTCCATTTACATCAACTTATTTAGATGGAGGTGAAATGAAAGAAATTATCCCATGTGGTTGCTGGGTCTCCTTTAGTTATATTTGATAACAGACATGTCAAAAATATGCATACCTTTTTAGACTGAAGATTTATTTTGTAAGAAGGAGGTCATTTAAACAGCAGTCAAATATAGGCCAGCTCTTACAGTTAAGATTTATGTTACTATTTTTTAACCTGTTCTTACTTTTGATCATATCACAGTAACAACTCAGGCAAGAAGAGAATCCAGTTAAACACTGCTCACAGTTTTCTCAAGATGAAAAGGAACAATGATCTCTATTCTGGACACCTAAAGCTTGACATTAACTAGCAGAAGTTTCATATTTTAAATCAATAGCTACCATATATTAAGCTAGAATGAAGAAAAAAGAAGCCATTGTTATTGAACTCTGTACAATTCCTAGCGAACAAAACACCTGCAGCAGTAGCTATCGGTACTTTGACGTCTCCATCACACACAATCCAAACCCCACCCTTTGGATAAGAACACACAATGGAGACATGTGGGCAATCCTCCAGAGTCCTAGAAAATGCTCTGCTTTTTTAAAAGAACACATGCAGTGGAGGCGATCAGTCAAATTGCTTTCACTTCCTTAAACACTTAATATAACAGCTGACTTTATATTACAACATTTAGAGAAAATATTGTAGGACCAAATAAGTTTTCTTGTAAGTTTATTAATTTTAAATACATTCTGGAAACACAAGATACTGTGTACATGCACAGATTTCAACATGGAAAACCAGGAAAACTACCCTGACCAAAATCCTCTGAAATTTATTATATGACACACTTAATACTCTGTATTTCTAGATTCCTGTGCAGATCATGAATGTTGAAGTCATGCCTATATATAGCTAACCTGAATATTTGGAACAGTCATAACAGTACACTTAGTACCATGACAGTTTGAAGACAGTCCACCTAAGAAACAAAAATATGTTGCACTTGAGCTCCATGTTGGCATAAAGTAGACAGCTGATATTATCTGAGAACTTGCAAGTTTAAACCCATCTTATGTATACCTATATTTACACAGGAGTCAAGGTGCACGTAGCATAGCTGTGTTAGCTTAAAGAGCGCTAATGATCCAATCTGAAGAGGTGACATGGCAGAGTAGCTAGGCATAAAGATAAAAACTGCAGCAGTCAAGTAGCTGGTGAACAGGAAACTCCTGGTAATCCCAGATGCTGACAAAAGACACACCACTTTGGTGTGCAAATACCACTTCTGTTGGGAAAATTTCGCATGGATAGCATTCTGTTCATGTTTGTGAAAATTAGGCAAAAGAGATCTATCTGTCTTATATCATTCTTAGCATCTTGTTAATGTTCTCTGTGCATGGTTGTTAGCTCATGGGAGCAATGTCTGACCTCTGGTCTAGAAAACAGTAGACTTGGCTTGTAGACTTGTCTCTTCCACTAATCTTCTGTATGACTCTCAGTAAGTCACTGTTTTTGTGCCTTTGTTTCCACTTTTTATACTTCCGACTTGCATTTCTTGGCTAAGAGCTGTCTTTCCATGTATTTTTATATAGCTCCTAACACAATGTCATGATCTCAGCTGGGACTTTTGGGCACAACTGACAAAATAATAAAAATGACAAGGGAAAAAATCTAAAGAAAATATTCTTCCAGACAAAATTTGCATGAAAATTATAAACAAAAGACCTCTTTAATTATTACCATCACAACTGTTTTCCAAACACCAAAGTACTACACTCTATTTCCTCTATTGTTTAGCCATTTAAAAATGGGATTTAGCGAACTATTCCTTTTTTATGTCCTAAAAATCCTCATGTTATTTTTGCTCAATTTTGCTGTGCACTAATTTAAATAGAGTTTGAATAGGACATTGAATGTTTCCCTCTTGTAGTTTTTTTTTTTTTTTTTCAATGCAAATGTACAACATTTTTAACACAAAGAAAAGTAGTTGTCTGGTGGGTTCTCATATTCAAATGAGCAGTCAGGAAAATGTGCTGCAGAAATTCAAAGGGTGAGAATAATATTAACGTGTGAATAATTGAGATCTGATTGCCTTGGTGGTCTACATACAATACTATTGTGAATATTTCATAAAATCAAAGATACATGGGAACTTTATTACAATGAGAAAGAACAATATAAGTTTTACACTTCAGTTACAATATGCATCTGTGAATACTGAATTATACCTCTCATCTCCATGCTATCAGTAAAATCACATTGTAACTCATAGAACCAGAGAAGTAAATGAAATGGTGAGAAAAACATATCTGAAAACATCTCATTTTCTTGCAGCCTTTAATAAGGTATCTTGCTAATTTCTTATTATTGCAGTGACCCTTTCTGGTAATAAATATCCTCTATAATGCAAAACATATCTTTTAAGGAATACATTACTGATAGTACATACACTTCATTATACTGTTTCATACTGTGGCTGATTTAATTATTCTACCCAGAACTAACTAGTGTATGTCTTGGTGTACTTGAACATGGAAGTTATAAACTGCACTACTTCCATTACTATTTAGATCTTAGGTTCAAAGAGTAAAGTTTGCAAATCTGTTTTAAACATTAAATTTCCTAGTTGTTAAACAGGAATGTAAATGAAAATGACTAAAATGAGATTCATATTGCCCAGCACACACATTGGATAAGTCTAAACAAGTCAATATGAACTGCTGAAGAGGAGGGCACATTTTAAGTCCTGGCTTTCTTCACATTTCCAGCATTTTCCTATGAAGTTCAGTTAAACACCAGCATGACAAAGCATTGCTCTGTGGCTCTGAAACTCAGCTTTAGCCCATAAAATGAACATCTTCCATTTCATAGGAGATGCTCCTCCTACGGGCACAGTGACTAAACCCAGAATAGTGAAGACAACGGTACCTTTTATGGTCGTGCTGTGTTCTCATGCAGGGAAGAGTACAAGAGGAGCAAGTTGTCCAGTTCTACATCCCTCTAATTCCCAGGCATTTTCTTGGGGAGTAGGAGCGAGGAGGGACTATTGCAGTCTTATTGGTCCTCTCTCACAGTGCTGCTTATGCATTTTACCAATGACTCTTCACAGGGAAATACAAAACCCGTCTTTGAAGAGACAGCATTTTGGCCAATATGCAAAACAGTTTGGGACATACAGACACTTGAAGACCTAAGCTGTTAAAGGGGATTTTGAGAGCTATTCACTTCAGCATCTCTAGTTATACAACTGTTTCTCAGCTTAGAAGACTGATTGGAACTCATCAGCTCAGTTATGTTTCTATAGAATATAGAAAATTTCTCTCTGAAATAGTCCGTAAGCATTTTCCTATGCTAAATAGACTAGTGAGGCCAAACTCTAACAATTCTGTTGGAGTTAAAGGCTCAAATAAATCTCATTAAAAGAGGGCAGGAAAAATTTACTTTGATAGTTTAAGGATTTATTTTAGTAAGATCTATACATAGTTTCACTTTCTAAAACTTTGCCTTCAACAATGTCAGTAATATTTCAATAGCTTCTACTTATTAATGTGCTTTTATCTTGGAGTTATTTGATTTCATTTTTAAATAAAACATTTGCTTCCTTTAAACAAGTAGAAAAAGTCTATATAATTTGAAAGAGCTAAATATTGCTCACAGTGACCTTAGGAGTAATTAGGGTTTATTAAGAAAAAACTGAAGCAAAAAAACAAAAATCTTTCAAGAAAACTGAAATGTTTTCTGAAAATATATCACAACTGTGTTATTTTGCACATAGAGAGATTTAATACCACACTTCTGTGTACTTACTATATTTACAAAGAAAATGTTCGGAAAAATGAAACACTTTCATTTTACCCCCAAATTCAAATCAGTTTGAGATCATGTCTACAGCTGAGTCAGGAAACAATCAATACCCTGTGTTAGGTCTCCGTGATGATCAGTTTTTGCTTATAAAACATAGAAACTTGAAGTGAAGACTAATTCAGTGGAGAATGATTAACTATGAAAATTCTCATCATTGGCAGCCTATTCCAAACACCATTAAATTCCAAATCTTAATTTTCACTATTTTCAATAATAATGTTTGCAAAGTAAGATACAGGTGCATTTGATAAATATGAATCCTTCCAAGAAAGAGAGGGAAAGACCTAAGGAGACAACTGGTTTGCCAGTGATGTCTGTCTTCACAATGTAACACTTCCCTCAATTAGCCCCTGTCTACTGGAAGTTTAACTGTACCAGCTACAAGGGAAATCCCACAGTAAAAAGTACAGCCTGTAAAAGATCAATTGCTAAGATGTCTGGGGTTTGAGCTGAACCAAGGCATTCTGGCAGATAGTGAACATCATGGTATCAGTCCTTAGATGGACAAAATGCAGCACTATAACAGTGGTCATTCTTTCACCTAAAACACACAGGGTTCTCTCAGGCAGTTTCAAGGAATTTAACTCTGCCCTTCTGTTATCCAGACTCAATTAATAGCTGAACTTTTGTAAATGTCAAGATTCAATCCTTCCTTAAATAGTTGAACCCTTCTGTGACTTAGAGTCTTTAAGGTTTAAGAATCAATAAATATTAAAATATTTATCAAGAAGAAAAGCTTAAGGCCATAATATATTTTCTCTTCTTTTAAATTGCTTTTTAGCAACAGTGACAGCATTAACACTTTTGTAGTGTTACAGACAAATTTAAGATGTTTAAACATTGGAAGTGTTCTTCTGTAGCTGTAATGTCCTACAGCATAGATTTATCTTGCATTGGCAGTAGTATTTTATGAAGTAAATTCAATATTCATGTTAATTGCCTTAATAAGCAGTCATTGAAAACCATTTTATCTCAGATAAAATCAGTCATTAATAAACTTATATAAAATTTTACATACCTGTTGAAAGTAAGAATATGGATATATCATGGGGAGGGAGGGAGGGAGGGAGGGAAGGAAGAGAGAGAACAGAAAGCTATCAGATGAAATATATTTTGTCTTGGAAAATCGTTTCTTCTTTATATTTTAAATTCGTTTTTAATGAATTACTATATCTAGGTCACACAAATAAAGAAAAAAATTATTCATTAGTTATTCATTAGTTATTCATATAGGTTAGTTAAATCCACATCAAAATATTCTGGGCGTTTCCAGTTCTCATTAAAGTCAAAGAATCTGCTTCCCCTCTTCCCCTCAAAGATATCCTGCCTTTTACATTCATTTTTATTTTATTTTTTTATGGTTGAGGTTTAAGTTTTCCTTTCAATTATTTTTAAGAATGGGTTGACACATCATGTCTATAGCACAGACAAAACTCCCTTCAAGCTGGCACTTCTGGAGCCATATAAATGACAAAATGCGTCAATACTTGCTATGCCACATCTTGTAGAAAATGAAGGACTAAAAAATAAAATGATGTAGCAGATTGCACTTCTCCTGTTGTCACTCTTCTCAAAAAGACAAATAATCTGTCTTTGGGGAAGGTGAAGAAAATGTATCTACTTTTTCTTTTCTTTTCTTTTCTTTTCTT